>CM030363.1:243732263-244261103 GCA_017893485.1 Hemerocallis citrina | reverse complement strand
TCTAGTCCTTTAATCTCATTTCATGTTCACAGATGTGAGTATTCATACCCATAAAAACTTTCTCATAAATCAACATGATTTCTATTTCATTCTTGTGCATTAATTTCATTCATAGAGTGACAATTTAAATTATTCCTTTCACATTCGTAATTGAATTTCCATATAATTTCTTTATTTCTCACATTATCAATCTTTTCCTTTTCTTGGTTCAAAAATCACAATTATATCTTAGGTAAACTTCCCATGCAATAAAGTTTTACAATTTCATGAATAAAGACCCATAATAAGTCACACTTCAATTTTTCATACAAAATTCCTTTTTATAAACTACATAGGATTTTCTCTAGACTTAATCACATTTTTATTTTCACAAACATCAACTCTATGGAGTTCTTTCAATTGTTTTTACTCAATTTTGGCCTCTAAATCTCATTTTATTAGTCCAAATATTGTAGAAATATTCTTCATGAAGTCTAAATATTTTTATAACAATTATAGTATTTTTTTCTGAATTTTTAAAGTTCATAAAACTCAAAGAATAAAAGAAATTTAAAAAAAAATTGTTTTAAGAAGCCAGAGCCAGGTTTCAAACCCGAGACCCAAAGGCAGACCCACGCTACAGTAACAGCCCTGTGGCGCGGCCGAAGAACAGAAAACCCAAAGTGACTAAGCGATATGAAATGGACTTAAGTCCACTTAGGTTAGTTTTGAGTCTCTCGGTTTAAAAAAAAATGGAATTAAAATGGGCACTGTCCAGTTTCGAACCCACAACCAGGACCAGACCCGGCTACAGTGACCACCCTGTGGCGCACCCACTGACCAATAAGTCTAAGTGACTAACTCGATATGAGTCTAGTTAAATGGTTTATGGTTCGACTCTATGTTCAATACGAATTTTCATAAAAATCAAGTGTTTCAATTTCTTTCTTCTCTACTTGTATTCTAAATTTCCAGAATATAATCTCTATAAATTTACAGTATATCAGTGAGATAAAATATTATTATTTGACACAAAAACATAAATTTTACTCTCTACTTTGTAATTTTAATCTACAATTTCGAGAATGAGAAAGCAATTATAATTTCTTCATGTCTTAGCACTACAATTTTCCATAACTCTTTTTTCTTTTTCTTTTGTGATTTTACAAGTATTACCACAACAAAGTTTCTTCTTTTCAAACTATTAGTAAGTCAAATTAGGCAATTCATACTTCAATGATGCTAAATCAATTTACTAGCCATTCCAACACAATTTTCTTAATCTAATACATCACAAATCACATAATTCATGGTAGCATGGTATAATCACAATTTGCATCAACTAACATTCAATTTAACAAGCATTCACATTATTTGCAATTTTTCTCTTTTTAATCACATAGCTAACCTAATTGGGGTTTTCTTATCAATTTTATCAATACCAACCCTAGCATGATATCTAGTTAGAAGTTCGAGAAAACCACCCACCTTTATGGAGAGAAACAACTAAGAACTCCTGAAATCTCCTAGAATGAACGATTGGCTCCTTCTCCTCCTAGCTTGTGCCACAAATGTGCCTCCTCCTCCTTGTACTAGCCAAACCCGAGCCCTCACTCCCTTGGATGTAGACCGGTCACTCTTGAAGGAACACACACACAAATAGAACCCCTCAATCTTGTACTTACCAAAACTCTCAATCTTTTAATCTCACAAAACACTCTTAATCTTTTCTTTCTTAATCAATTTTTCTAGTATACTAAATGAGAAGAACTATGGGGTATTTATACATTTTTTGAGTAAGAATAAATGGTTAGGATTAAATCAAAGGGTTAGGGATCAAAGGCTAGGATGAGTTAGGGAGTTGTAGCAACTACCCATGATGAGAAAACTACCTCTCCACTGACTCCATCTCTCCCTCTCTCTTTGTACCATCCGGCCACTCCCCCCTAGCCCACTAGACACGTGCTAGTGCAATGCACGTGTCTCATCTAGTACCTCCCTATTAATAAGTTGTACATGATTAGTTAATTTGTTGTCTACCAATTTGTCGACACTACAAGTCATGTTAATTAAAGAGGATTTAATTAATGGGCTCACACTAATGGGCTAAAAGTCCATGGGTTTCTAAATAAATTTTATTAATTAATTAGGGTGGGCTAGGAAGAGAAAAATAGGCCTAGAGTTTAAATAGGCTTTCTAAATAAGAAGAAGAAATAATTAAAACATTTGTTCATGAAGAATAATTTTTAGGGGAAAATATACAATAAATTTGCACGTGCACAACACGTGAAATCAAACAATTCTCATTTAATTATAGTTGAAAAATCAAGATGTTACAGTTTCTCCCCAAAACTCAAATTCAAATCCCCCACCAAATACAACTCCTTTATTTATTTAATTATATATATATATATATATATATATATATATATATATATATATATATATATATCCTATTCAAAAAATTAAGAATTTTTTTTAAAATCTAAAAAAAATTAATATTAAAAACTAAAAAACTAAAAATATTAAAAATTTAAAAACTTTTAAAATCTATATAATAAAACATAAAGAAAGCTATGAAGTGGCTCACCTTCAATCCCCCCAAAATCAAAGGGCCAGATCTAACCTCACAAAACACATCCCCCCCCCCCTCCCTCCCCCAAAAAAAAGTTTTCCCCCAAAACTCAAATTCAAATCCCCCACCCAAAACAAATCCTTTATTTATTTATTTAATTCTCTCTCTCTCTCTCTCCCCTATTAAAAAAAAAATTAAGAAATTTAAAATTTTAAAAAATTTTTTTTTAAAAAAAACACTAAAAAACTAAAAAAAATTAAAATTTTAAAAACTTTAAAAATAATTCAAAATAATCAAAAATATCAAAAACTTATAAAAATTTTAAAATAATTTAAAAAATATTTAAAAATATTAAAACATATTTTAAAAAATTTAAAATTTAAAAATAATAATAAATTTTAAAAAAATTAAAAAAATTAAAATTTTAAATTTTAAAAATTTTTAAAATTCAAAAAAATTTATAAAATTTTAAAATAGAAAATTTTGAAATTTTGAAATTTGAAAATTTGAAAATCTCAAAGCAAATCCAAATCCAAATCCAATGTCGAACCCCAATCAAGAGGTCGTCATCGATATCTGATCTGCTTCTGATTCCGTATCGGTGACTCCCCTCCAACAAATCGAGCGCGAATATTAAGCGACTCTGTATCAACGACTCGCCTCCACCGAATCGAGAGCCTCTATATACGATGCGACGACTCTAATTTCATCTCATTAACTGAATTCTCATTCTAATTTTTAATTATGTGTGTGCAGGGGATTACTCAGTTTTTTGCTGACTCGAATTTTGTGTGTGCATGATATCTAAGTTCAGAAAGGTATGATTGTTTTATTTTTGGGTTTAGAATTTTTTAATTTAGTTTTTTTTTTTCATGAGTTTTTTATTGGTTTTGATTTAAGGTGTACGCAAGTGAGAGATGGATTATTTGGTGGCCTCAATTTGGGCTTCCAAACCATAGCAGGACAGCTAAGCTGACCAGCAACCTAAAATAACTTGGAAAATATGCAACATTAATTTCTTTACTATAAGAGAAAATACTATCGTGAAGTGTTCCCTTCACTGGTCATTAGAAACTATGGATAATATAACATATAAGAACTTTTAGTGTATGTTTGGATATATAGGATTGGGATGACTGGAGTTTACCAGTGAAGGGTGCAAACTCTCCACTCATGAAAGACAGCTAAAGTACATTTGTTATTTATCCATTTTAATATTTTTTTTATGAATGTGCAATGAGGAGACAAAGTGGAGATAAAGGAAATGATTAGCTTTGATTAGAGTTTTGATAACTTCATATATTTCATTTTGGTTGAAATAATAATAAAAAGGTATTTTAATTGCAAACTGAGTCTCAGACAAACAAATGTTTAGATTATTGGTATTGTAGATACATTCACACCTGCACTTGTGTTACCATTGTATTTAGACATGCTCATAGTGGTTATGAGATTAGAGTAAGCCCTATAAAACTTATATCATAATGTCCTTGCATAACGATTACAAGCATCTAAAAGTGATGTTGAAGTTAAAAAAAACTCTATGCAGTGCTTCTAACAAACTATATGCATTACAGGTAAGTTCAAGCTAATGATCAAGAAGGCGATGGTTGAGCTTAAAGGTAGATATACTATTTTCCTCGTATAATATGTTTGCTATTTCAATTAATTGCTAAACCTCAAAAACTATTTTATATAATCAAACCAGGTGCACCGTTCCGAAGACGTGCCGTAGGCACGTGTCAACGGGCAAACCTAGTATATATAGAGAAGAGAGAGAAAAAGAGAGAGAAATAATTAAATAAATAAATGAGTTGTTTTGAGGGGTGGATTTGAATTTGAGTTATGGGGGAAAACTTTTTGAGAGAAAAATGTGTTTTGTGAGGTTAGATCTGGGCCTTTGATTTTGATGGGATTGAAGGAGAGCCACTTGATAGCTTTCTTTGTGTTTTATTGTATAGATTTACCAAGAGTTCTAGGTTTGTTTTCAGATATATTATTGATCCCCATAAACTGATTCTCAGTGTCATGAATCTAATCTAAATCAATAGATTCTTCTCTTGGTATTCCATATGTTTCTGCATGGAGAGGCATAACTCTTCATCATAAAATTCTGATGGAGCAGTAGGGGGTTGTCCTTCTAAAACATGAAGTATTGAAGCCTGGAGCTATTTAGTCAAGGCTTCGATAACTTTTGAACCAATTCCATCTTTTTGTAATTTATGTCCGGATATTTCTGGATTGGGTTGTATTGGTACTTCAGTAGATTGATGTATAACAAATTTTGTTCCATTAAGTTTAAAGTATTGAATTGTATTTTCAAGTTTGTTAACGAGGTTTTCAAAAAGTATCTTCAATTCTCGTTAATTGTTGCCCAACTGCTTGAAAATACAAATTGGATAAATTTGTTGTTTAAAAAGCCTGTGAAGCTCCTTAAACGTTTGTTCATTTTTTCTAACATTTTAATAAATGTACTTGCCTCTATATTATTGGCATGAACTCCTGAAAGTCTTAATGGTTCAGATGGTAGATATAATGACCTAACTGTTTTACCTGTACTAGTTTTTCAATTCTTGTAGTGTTCTTCTATAACATTAATTTTTTGATCATGTACTTTGACATCTATATAATAAAACACAAAGAAAGCTATCAAGTGGCTCTCCTTCAATCCCCTGAAACTCAAAGGCCCAGATTTAACCTCACAAAACCCATCCCCCCCCTCAAAAAAAAGGTTTTTCCCAAAACTCAAATTCAGACCCCCTCTCAAAACAACTCATTTATTTATTTAATTCTCTCTCTCTCTCCCTCTTCTCTCTCTCTCTCTCTCTCTCTCTCTCTCTCTCTCTCTCTATATATATATATATATATATATACATATGGAAACATGAACTTTTATACACTAATTTATAATTATTTTCCACCATATACTAATGGAAACATGAACTTTTATTTACAACTAATTATTGTCATACTATTCAAACTTCAGCTACATAATTGTTGATTTACTGTTTACAAGGCTTTCATATGCTGCATCATTCTGAAGACGTGCCGTAGGCACGTGGCCACGGGCAAATCTAGTAATAATATAAGAACCAATGAATAAAATGGTCTAGTTGATTTTCGAATTCAAGAATCTAATAGTATTCATTTTTTATAGAATAACCTCTTTCTTTTGAAACATTTCTGTTGCTGCTGATTTTGGTGTGGGAGCAAACAGATGAATTTGTGATTCTTGAGAAAACGAATAAGGCAAACCTGTTGACCTTCACCAACATGTTGACTTGGTTTGTTGCTGCTGCTGCGAACCTGCAAAAAGTGCGAAACACCGGGATGGATTCTGGCGACGCATCCTCCGATGCTCTTGTCAGTATTCAGGAAGATTATTAAAGAGCTTTATGTAGAAAAATATTGATTACCTCGTTATGGTGGGGGGAGAGGGGATATTTATAGTCGCCTTAGGGATCTGTTTCGAGATAAGGACAAATCTCTACTTCCCGGTGTGGATGGATAGAAGTGGTTAAAACCACCTCTTATGGATAATTATGAATCTGAATTCTTCTTTATCCTTCTGAACTAGTTTGTAACGGGTTGGGACCCATACCCAGTAGGACAGACCCGTTTATGGGTTATTAGGCTTTGAAGAAAGACCAAGTTTCCATTTCAGCTCCGTTTGTAGGTGAAATTACTGTTTTACCTCTGAGAGCTTTAAGATTCGTGCCCGATTTGAACGGTCTCGATTTAATCCTATTTTTAGCCATATCATGAGCCCCCACTCCCGAAGACTGAGTTTAACAGCCTTTGAGGAGTAGTTTTACCGTTTTAATGGCGTACGAGATTTTATCGGAGTTCTTAGGAGAGTTGGATCTTGCTCGAGGTGTAAAGACATTATTCTGGGCTTGTAAAATACCCAAAATTATCCTCAGAATTTTCTGGATTTTTTTTTATTTTTCCAGATTTTTTCGATTTTTTTTGAATTTTTTATTCAATTTCCAAATTAAATAATTAACTATCGAAAAATTTAATTAATTATTATAATTTAAATAATTATTTTTTTCAGAATTTAAAATTATTTTCTGAATTAATAATTATTTTTAGAATTTTTTAATTAATTTTTTCTGTTTTTAAAATATTTTTTCGGATTTTTTAAATAATTAATTCGATTAATTAAATAAATAAATATATTAATTAATATCTGATGACGTGGCACGATCCTGCGAGTCGATCAAGATCAGGGAGCGCGCATCGCAAGGAGAAAAATTTCCCCATTTTTCGTTCGGGAACAGCTATGTTCGACACGTTCGACGTGCGTTCGCCGTGGCAACACATGTCGGTCAACGGAGCCGCTGACCTTTTTTTTCGCTTCTTCTTCCCGCCTTTCTTCGTTTCTCCTCTTCGTCTTCGACACCTTCGCCTGTCTTCTTCATCATCGACTTCGAGCCTGGAGACAGTGGGGAGCTCGACAAGTTGACGAAGGAGATGGACGAGCGCAGTAAGGGAGTTAGGCGAGCTTGGCAAACGAAAGACCGTTGGGTTCGACGAAGCTCGAGGAGTGGAGCTCGTGAAGGAGAACTTGACAGTGGACTCATCGAGCGGCTTCATCGAGGAGGGATTTTGGCGGAGCTTGGAGTTTGGGCGAGCTCGGCGAACGAGGAGACGTTCGGCGATGCTCAGAGTTGGCGAGCTTGGCAAACGAGCTGAGGTAGCCATGTCTGGAGGCGAGTATGGAGAACGTGGTGAGGTCGGCGAAGTTGGGTTTGGATCGAGCGAGGCGAGCGAGGCGAGCGAGGCGAACGACGTAAGGGGCGTTCGGCAGAGAACTTTGTGGAGGTCGACAAGGCCATGGAGGTGCTTGGTTGCGAGGTCGAGCTCAGAGCTCGTTAATTGCGGTGATGGGTTCTCGAGCTCGAAAGTGGGACGATTTGGCTAACAGGGCGAGCTCGGCGAACGAAAGACGAGGGAGCTTGGCAAACAAGGTGAGGCTCGAGCTCAGCTATGGAGGAGTTGGCGAATGAGGGAAGTTAGGAGTGCGAAGAGTTTGGAGAACGAGGTGAGCAAGGCGAACGAACTCTTCGAGGTGGGGGCTCGATAGTTGAGGTGGCTCAACGGTGGCGAACGAGGCAAGCTCGGCGAACGGAGCGAGCTCGGTTTTGGAGGTGGAGAGCTCGTCGATGGAGAGGGAGCTTGGAGCTTCAGGAGTTCGGCTATGGTGAACTTGTGAAGGAGAGGAGCTCAGATCTGTTTTAGGTTTTGGCAGGAAATATGGAGGAGAAGAAGGAGAGGTAACAGATTTGGGTCCATAACAGGTCTGACCCGTTAACCCGTTACTCCTTTTCTTTCTTTATTTATTTTTGTTTGTTGTGGTGAATCTCATCCATCGATCTTGACTTGAGTGCGGATTTTGAGGTAATCTGACGGCGAGCGTGGGCTTCTAGTTCCCCCTTTTTTCGTTCGGGACCACGTTTGTTCGACAAGTGGCAGGCGAACGTGAACGAGACGTCGAACGTGGCAAACAATAGGGGAGTGACACGTGTCACATGAGTCATTGACTGGTCAACGTCTTTTGCTCATAATACGTTCGGGAACACGTCTGTTCGACAACCAGCGGCGAACGTGTCGAACGCGGCGAACGGCTGGAGAGCGACATGTGGCACTGGCAGCATTGACTGGTCAATGCATTTTGCTCATTTTACGTTCGAAATCACATCTGTTCGACAACCAGCGGCGAACGTGTCGAACGAACCGTCGAACATGGCGAACGACTGGGGAACGACACGTGGCACAGGCGGCATTGACTGGTCAACAGTGTATTGCTCATTTTACGTTCGAAATCACGTCTGTTCGGCGCTTGCTGGCAAACGTGGTGAACGATAGGCACTGTCTGGTGAACGATTGAGTTGAGCTTTGTATGACTCTTGGGAAGATCCATTCTTGGAGGCGGGTTTGAGGACCGACACTAGGAGAGAGTTGTGCTCCGAACTCGTTGAGAAGAGATCCGTTCTGGAGGCGAGCGGAGCAGAGAGCCTTGCTCTAGGAGAGAGACGTTTGGGAGACAAGTTTGAGGAGCAACTCTAGGGGAGAGTTGTGCTCCGAACTCGTTGAGAAGAGGTCTGCCCTGGAGGCGAGCGGAGCGAAGAGCCTGGCTCTAGGAGAGAGCCGTTCGGGAGATAAGTTTGAGGAGCAACTCTAGGGGAGAGTTTTAGCTCTGAACTTGTTGAGAAGAGGTCCGCCCTGGAGAGGAGCGGAGCGGAGAGCTTAGCTCTAGGAGAGAGCCGTTTGGGAGACAAGTTTGAGGAGCAACTCTAGGGGAGAGCTTTAGCTCTGAACTTGTGGAGAAGAGGTTCGCCCTGGAGGTGAGCGGAGCGGAGAGCTTGGCTCTCGGAGAGAGCTGTTTGGGAGACAAGTTTGAGGAGCAACTCTATAAGAGAGTTTTCGCTCTGAACTTGTGGAGAAGAGGTTAAACAGTTACGGGAGCAATTTCGAATGGTGAGCGGCCCCGCACTTGCTTGTTTGCAAGCGGTTAAAGCAACGTCGAACCAAGTGTTAGACTCCAAACTTGTTGTTAAGAGAGTTAACGAGTTGTAGGAGCAATTCCGAATGGTGAGCTGCCCCGCACTTGCTTGTTTGCAAGCGGCTAAGGCAACATCGAACCTAGTGTTGGACTCCAAACTTTTTGTTAAGAGAGTTAACGAGTTGTAGGAGCAATTCCAAATGGTGAGCTGCCCCGCACTTGCTTGCATGCAAGCGGCTAAAGCAACGTCGAACCAAGTGTTAGACTCCAAACTTGTTGTTAAGAGAGTTAACGAGTTGTAGGAGCAATTCTGAATGGTGAGCTGCCCCGTACTTGCTTGCTTGCAAGCGGTGAAGGCAACGTCGAACCAAGTGTTGGACTCTAATCTCGTCTTTGAAAGAGTTAACGAGTTGTAGGAGCATATCCGAATGGTGAGCTGCCCCGCACTTGCTTGCTTACAAGCAGCTAAGGCAACGCCGAAACCAAGTGTTGGACTCTAAACTCGTCTTTGAGCTTAGCAAGTTGTGGGAGCAGCCGTGTAGGACAAGCTGGGCTCCGAACTTACCATTTGACGAGTCGTAGACGTGACTCAGAGAGATAGAAGTGAGGCAAGTGCAATATCTTTCAATAGAAAAAAGCTAAGTTTTATTGAGATGAACTAAGTGGCTGCTTTAATTGGGTGAGCCATTATTACATACTTCTTGGCCGTGTTACAAGCATCGGCCTTATTGAAAATTGAAAACCTACTTCTACGATAGGGTGATGGCCTCTTGGGATGAGTTTGGTTCTCCCCCATTGGACCTCCATGGATAAGGTGGAGGACGGCCCTAGGTTCGGAATCTTGGAACTCGGTGGGCCTCTCTGTTCGCTTGTAGGCTCCTCAGGGTGGAGGATTGGCCCCATCTCTTCGGACGAACTTGGCCAGGTGTTCCTGCTATATGAGTTCTTCGATTTCCTTTTTAAGAGCCCGACAATCATCCGTATCGTGGTCGTGGTCCTTTTGAAAGCGACACCACTTATCCCTATTTCTTTTCTTGTCAGGGGTATTCATTCTAAGAGAAGCGCGGAGTAGCCCTTCCTTTTCCACCTCCTTAAGAACTGCTGATATACTAGCAGTGAGGGGGTGAACTTCTCAAAACGAGGAGTTGGGCGGCGTTGGCCATTATCGTCCCTCTGGATTTTCTAGAACCCTTCTTCGCTCGTATTCCTCCGTTTGTTCCCGGAAGATGGTTCCTTAAGACTGAGGGGGGGGGTTGAGAGGCTCTTCCACTCGGATGTACTTCTCACTCCTAAGCAGGAGTTATGAGAAGTTTCGAGGAGGATTCTTGGCAAGGGACGCCTTGAGGTCGACGTTAGTGACGTTGTGCCCGAATGTCACCGCGGCTACGGATTGGTTGAGGGAGGCAATAGATCGGGCTTCGGCGGTGAAACACCGAACATAATCTCTTAGGCGTTCACCCTTTCTTTGGTTGAGGGTCACCAAAGATACACTTGTTTTCTCTGTCCGGCGGCTACTTACGAAATGAGTAAGGAAGAGCCCTTCGAACTAATCGAACAAGAAGATGGAGGCCGGGCGAGTCGAGAGTACCATTCTCTCGCAGGCCCCTTCAGCGTGGCAGGGAAGGTTTTGCAAAGGAGCGCGTCCGATGCTGGGTGGATCATCATGAGAGTTTTTAAACTCTCGATGTGGTCGGCGGGGTTCGACTCCCAGTTGTATGACTCAAAGTTAGGGGGCTTGAAGTTTTCCGAGACCGGGGCTTTCATAATGGCCCAGGGAGAACGGGGGCCTGCTCAGGTGGAAATTCCTCACCCGTTGTTCCTCTTCTCTGTCAAGTCGGCCAAGGCATCTCTCCATCTCATGGAGATGGCGATAGACCGAGTCTTCCCTTAGGTCATATCCTGCCGTGCCCCTAGACTCTTTCCCATGCGAAAAGGGACTAAGAGTGCGGTGGTGATGGCTTGGGGCAGGTTGAGGACTAGGTGCCCGTTGCTCGTGGTTAGGAGCGACGTTGAGGGTTCGCAGGACGGCCTCTTGAAAATCTTGGAACTCTGCCCTTGTGACTGGTGCCCCTCCAGCTTGGCGGTCCCTATGTTTGGCTCGGATTCCTAGAGAATGACTTCTCCGTCGATGACGTTGAGGAGACTCTCTTCGCCTCCTCGGGGGAGGGGATCTCCTGGTCTTCGGTCTGTGGGGGGTCCGGACTCTTGATACCCCTAAGTGCTCAGGTTGATGGGCTCCCCCAAGGGCTCGCCATCCATTCAGGTGAGTTTGGAGGTCGACCCCCTTTTGGCGATTGACAATCACTTGACGGAGATCTCGCTCGGGAGAGCTTTGAGAAGCCATAGAGTCAACTGAAGGATTAGAAATCACGATATGGTCCTGAAGAGGATGTTGCTTTGGACGACTCTGACGAGAGCCCCCCTGGGCAGCCCTCCGAGACCCTGGAGGGGCCTGTTGAGGAGGAGACTGCTGAGGAAGAACACCTTGAGCTGGAGGAGGAGGAGGAGGAGGAGGAAGAAGAGGAGTGGCTCTTCGGCTGGAGACCGTTGCCTTCCCATTTCTCTTTTGGATGCATGGCTTGAAACTAATCTCGCTGATGAAGTTAGGTTGGATTGCTTTTTCGTTTCCCACAGATGGCGCTAATCTATTACTGCTGATTTTGGTGTGGAAGCAAACAGATGAATTTATGGATTCTTGAGAAAACGAATAAGGCAAACCTATTGACCTTCACCAATGTGTTGATTTGGTTTCTTGCTGCTACTGCGAACCTGCAAAAAGTGCGAAACACCGGGATGGATCCCGGCGACGCACCATCCGACGCTCTTGTCAGTAATCAGGAAGATTATGAAAGAGATTTATGTAGAAAAATATTGATTACCTCGTTATGGTGGGGGGAGAGGGGTATTTATAGTCGCCTTAGAGATCTGTTTCGAGATAAGGACAAATATCTACTTCCCGGTGTGGATGGATAGAAGTGGTTAAAACCACATCTTAGGGATAATTATGAATCTGAATTCTTCTTTATCCTTCTGAATTGGTCTGTAACAGGTTGGGACCCGTACCCAGTAGGACAGATCCGTTTATGGTTATTGAGCTTTGAAGAAAGATCCAGTTTCCATTTCAGACCCGTTTGTAGGTGAAATTACCGTTTTACCCCTAAGAGCTTTAAGATTCGTGCCCGATTTGAACTGTCCCGATTTAATCCTATTTTTAGCCATATCAATTTCCATAATACCATTCATGGAATGTCTCATTATATTTTTTTTGAAATAATTCTTAAAGAATTGTCTTAACGTACTATTTGTACTTAAATCCATTAAAAAGGTTAAATATATGAAAACTCATTTCAGAGTCCCTATGTTTATATACCGGATGTGGTATATTTAATTCAGAATTTCTTACTGCTTGCGTTTTATTTTCTCTTATAGAAGAGGATCTAAAAAACTACTTTATAGAAGAAGTCGAAGCAGAGAAGGTTATCAATCTGGATGGATTAAAAGCAACTTGTACTTCACCATCAGCCATTTAAGTTATTTGATCAACATCGTCGTTGATAATTGACCTTTGCTGTACAACTTGGGTTACAACCCAACTATCAGAAAAACTAACATCATCCCATTTTATTTGTCTGTTAGACGCAACTCGATATGATAGTATATTAGTTTCCTTTAAAACTTTTTTTCATCCGTGAAACCTAGCTTTTGGGTTAATGTACTTAAAATTTTATAGTGAATTCGATAGACAATTACTATCGTTTTAGATCCATAAAAGAAATTGTATTCGTGAGTGAGTCTTAATATTAAGGTTGACTGCTTCAAGCAAATTAGGATATGATAAAGATAAACTTAAATCAGAAAACACATTAAAATAAACCGAACTATGGCACAAACTAGTTTCCATGATACCCATTAGTGATTGTGCACAATCTCGACACCGTGCATCTCTTAGACTAGCTAATATTGATGCATTAAGATCTTTTAAAATCGACTTGTATGAAGCCTAAATGAGTGTAATTATACTTATCGGCATATGGCTGAATGTCTTCTTCACAAAGAGGTCTAATGATCTTTTCTCCATGGTTGACCGTCATGGTTCGTTATAGGGTTTTAATAGCTATTACGGATTTCAAATCGAGATATTATTCCTTATAAATTTCTCTATTAGGAACATCAGGAATAGACCACTTATTAACTTGAACTAACTTGGAAGAAAATTCCGCTAATTTAGCATTTTTATTTTATTTTATTTATTTTTTATCTTAATGGTATTTTGTCTGGATGAACTCAGAGTAAGGCTCATCATAATTAATCCATGTAGGTTTAATTTCATAGAGTTTAAATAATAAAGTAAGTAAATTTAAAAAAAAATTATCTTGTTTTGACGAGATCATTGGTCTGAATTTCATCTAGCCACATTTGTCAACGATTTGCGAGTAAACGCCGTTAACGCCTATCCAGCAAACACGGACTGAAAAGTCTCAACGCGACTTTTGTGACGTCATACTAGATTAAACTCAGACAAAGTGTGTAGCAAAACAAAAGAACCTATTTAAATTTAATCATTTTATAATTTAGACTCAACATCTTCAATCCCACAACAACGAATTTAGCCAGTCATGACTCTGGTACCAAATTTACAAAGAATTATATAACAGAAATATAAAAGAGAACCCATCTTAACTTACAGTTTAAGGTCGCCTTGCTGAAGAACAATTTCATCGATTTTATTCAATCTTTAAACTATTACAAGCTAGTAGAGGAATAAATATTACAAGTAGAGAGTAATTTCGGAAAGTTTAATTTACCTAATCTAAAAGATCAGTATGGAGAAGATTTTTTTAAAAGAGAGAGAGAGATACAAATGATGCCTTAGAGAGGAGAGATCAATACAACTATAATCTCTAATGTAATAATAATCTATACTATTTTAATGGGAGAGTTTGTCATCAAACAAACACGTGCAATGCACATGCATAACTAATATAAGGAGGTCATAAGCTCGATGCCAGACAACGTTGAATTTTTTAATATAAAAATATATAAACGTGCATGACACGTGTAAATTCATAGTAATAATCTTTAATACTATAATGAGAGAAGGCCTTAGTGTCATTTGTAAATCTACCAACCCGAGCAACGCACATACAACAAAAATCCCCAATATAAACCCATCAAACATGTTAACTACCCGAACAAATCTCTCTCTCTCTTGCTCTCTCTCTCTCTCTCTCTCTTTTTCAAAACCCGCACCGACTGTTCCTATCCCCCTCGTCGTCGCGCCGTCGCTGCGCCGCTCCGCCACGTCATCGCTTTGTCGCACCGCCACACCCAGACCACCTGTTCCTTTCCCTCTCTCTCAAAACCCACGCACCGCTGCAACACTCCGATGTCACTCCGCCACACTGTAGCTCCGTCGCTCCGCCACGCCGTCACTCACGGTAAGACTTGAAGCTATATTGTTTTGACCATGGAAAATTTATAGCTACCACTTTAAAACTCTGAAATTGTAGGGAGGCAATCATATTCCCCTGCCTATTTTTGATTGATAATACATTCTGTTTGCTACTTAATTGACTTAGTATTTTTCTTTATAACAATTGTTGTTTTAGTAATGTATTATGTATAGTAGTTATTGGGTACAAGAAATTATCGACAAATTTTTATTGATCATAAACAAAGAAAGATTGCAAAGTCGGATTGTATAGAGCTGTTTCAAGGTAATTTTCATGTTCAGTATTAGGGTTTTCGAGGTGGTTGTTCTAAAGTTGTAATCTGTATTATGTATAATAGTTATTGGGTACAAGAAATTCTCGACAAATATTTATTGATCATAAACAAAGAAAGATTGCAAATTAAGGATCTATGGTTTGTATAGAGCCGTTTCAAGGTAATTTTCATGTTGTATTAGGGTTTTCGAGGTGGTTGTTCTGAAGTTGGAATCTGTTAATTCAGTAAAGATTTGAACTTGGTGTTAGAAAATGAGTGTTTTATACACCATTTACGAACCGATTTTTGACCAATTTTTTGAGTAAGATCCTCAATGAATTATTAAGAGATCTTCATTGATTTGTGTTCTCCTTCGTGAGTAGATCAAAATCATATATTGGTTTGCTAAAATCGGTTAAAGGGTGAATGAGAAATTGTCTCTCAAAGTGAGTAGTTTTCATTCTTGAAATGGGTTAAGGGAACATAGTCCCACATCGGAAAAATCAAAGGAAATAGAAAAGGATATATAGCAACCTCCTTCTTATCATTGTAAGATAGCCAGAAGAGAGGCTCTCTCTCACGTGCGCAGGGGGGGTGCAAATCTCGGACCGGATTACATGCGACTTGTGTGCGCCCGCACGACCTGCGGACACGAATGCCGGACCGACTTGACCCACTTTTTGCTACAGTTTTGATTTTTCTTTTTGAAACGGCTGAAATGAATGCATAAATGGTTCTGCCTGCCGTTTCAGTGCTGTATTTAACGTTTTGTCTGCCGTTACACTGAAGGCAGTGAATGATGTATGGCATTACAGTCTCGGCATTCAATTGGTTGTCTGCCGTTACAATGAAGGCATTAACAGCCTTGTCTGCCGTTATGGTTTTAACCCAGCCCCTATAAATAGAGGCCTCCCCTCTACTTTCTTCCCTGCACAACATATCTTCTTTCTCTCCTTCTCTAGGTACTGTTCGGTTCTTCTTTTCTGGTTTTTATTGGTAAGTCGGTGGTAGGGTTCAAGCGCTGTTACTCAGTTCGGGAGTGCTACGTGGTGCCTACGTGATCGCTCCGGTCGTTGTATCCTAGGAGACAGACGCCTTAGTTCATTCCAGCAACCGGAAGAGGTGAAATCTGTTTTAAGGACACTGTGTGATACACAGGCCTCGACTTCTCAAATTGTAATCTGAGATTAATTCTTGTAAGTTGTTTATTTAATTTTTTCTTTTCTTTTCTTTTGGTTTTCCTTCTCTTCTGTTCCCTTCTCAGTTTTCTGTGCCTCTCAATCCTTTTATTGTAAAAAGGAATTTTGTAAAGAATATTTTGTAACACTTGGTTGGGTAATTGAGTTAACAGTAGATTCCGTTCTTAATTCTGTTATTGTGTTTTTAAGGGTTTTGGATGTGGTTGTTGGAAAGTTGGAATCTTTTCTAAGTTTGGATATGGTTGATTGAGTAAACATTTGAGCTTGGTTGGGTAACTATGTTTGTTGACATAAATAATTTCAAAATTACAGTTTAAAAAATAATAATTATAGTGTTATGTTAATGGCAAGACATGTATTTGTTTGTTGAGTTTTGTACTGCTTTTGAGATAGTTATTGCAAAGTTGCAATCTTTTTTAGGTTTGGATATGGTTGGTAGAGAGAAAAAATTGAGCTTGGATGGGTAACAGTGTTAACTGTAGATTTTATGCTTAATTATGTATGTGAGGCCTTAATTAATCTACAAAACCCAACAACAAAAAATTAAAGGGAAGATGAAAATTTTCAACTCCTCCTCGAATCAGCAGTGACCCAATGGAGTTCAGCAATCCAAATGGGTTATAAAGATTGGTTTTTATTTTTTTTCAAACCCTTAACAGAGTCTAGATTGACAACTAAACACTGAAAATTTCAATATAGACTATGTTAAGGGCTTGCACCAATTTCTAACTTCCCGTTGCTTACCCTCTCTCTCTCCCTCATAACCACGCACAGACACCCCTAACCACGCGCACGACCAACCACAACCTCCTCCCGCGCCCTGCCTTCCCAACATCCCCAATGCAAACGGCCGCCCTCATTCAGGTGTTTGTTTTTCCCCCCTTTCTCAATGCTACTGATCAGTTGCTATGTTCATGGTGATTTTCATTGCTAAGATTACAGATTATATATTAGCAATTACAAATTAGAGATGTGTTTATTTTTATTATTTTAATTATTCTTGATAGATGGATCAAGATTAAAACGGTTTGACTTCTAAAGCGGAGTTCTTTTCTTTCTTATTGCAACTCTAGCTACAACAATTGGACCACTTTCGAAACTCTGCCTATTGAAATCAGAATTGCAAATGCAGTAATCTAAATAGGAAGATGTTTTTTTTAATCATCAGTTGCTATGTTCATGGTGATTTTCACGAACATAGCTGATATGGCTAAAAATAGGATTAAATCGGGACCGTTCACATCGGACACGAATCTTAAAGCTCAGGGGTAAAACGGTAATTTCACATGCAAATGGGTCCGAAGCGGGTACTGGGTCTCCTTCTCACAGATCCAATAACCCGTGAACGGATCCACCTCAACTGGGTACGGGTCCCAACCCGAAACACACCCAGTCCAGAAAAGATAGAATTAGGGTTTCTGATTCATCCTAATCAACGGCTCTGATTCACATCTATCTTTTCACCGGGAATTAAGGGATTATATTCCTAATCTGATTACGAGGATTTTATGCCTTATCAGATCACAGGAATCACATTCCTTATATGATCCCAACGGCGACTATAAATACCCCACACCCATCTCCATTAAGAGGTAATCAATCTTTTTCTAGTTAAACGCTCTTTCTTAATCATTTCTGATTACTGACTTGAGCGTCGGAGGGTGCGTCGCCGGGATCAACCCCGGTGTATCGCACTTCCTTGCAGGTGAACGGCGGGAGTCAACGGTCAAGCTCCGGCGGAACAGGTTAGGTGTTTGCTATTCAGGTTTTTCATGAACTCACAAATACTATCTGCTTGCCCCCACACCGAAATTAGCGGCAACAGATTGGCGCCGTCTGTGGGAAAACCATACGAATAGCCTCCTCCTCTTCTCGTCGACTAGCTCTTCTCTAGCCATGCCTCCCAGAAAAGTAAGATCCAGGGGGTCCAACCGTGGACCCAACCCTATTGATCAACAGCAGGAAGTCCCCGTCCATCCCGCTCCGCAGCAGGGGCAACTTCCTCCTCCGGCCGAGGACCATCTTCAGCAAGATCAACCTCCTCTTCAGAATCAGCAACCCCCCAAGGTTCCCACCGGTCCTCAGAATGCCGGTGCGGGGGGCTCTCGTATGAAGCAACCACTCAATCAGGACCGCGCCTCCATACACAACGCCTCTACGGATTCCATGGCCTCTCACAATCCCCAAAATCAGAAGAAGGAAGAGGACCTACGCCACCGTCTGGACGAGAAGCGGGCCCGAGAGGGAGCCTCCCGCCAGCAACGTCCGAGTGAGCGGTCCCCTCACCACTGAGATCACAGAAGAAGACCACGCTCCCCCGCGGGTCGGCAGCAGCCTAGGAACGATGAGGCGCCAATCACCCGCGCCGAGACCCAACGAGTTTGGAGCACAACTCTCTCATAGAGTTTCTCCTCACACTCGTCTCACAAACAGCTCTTTCCCAGAGCCGGGCTCTTCCGCTCCGCTCACCTCCGAAGCGGACCTCTTCTCAACAAAGTTCGAAGCACAACTCCCTCCAAGAGTTCCTCCTCACACTCGTCTCACAAACGGCTCCCTTCTAGAGTCAAGCTCTTCGCTCCGCCCACCTCCAAGGCGGACCTCTTCTCGACGAGTTTGGAGCACAACTCTCTCCTAGAGTTCCTCCTCACATTCGTCCCGCAAACAGCTCTTTCCCAGAGCCGGGCTCTTCCGCTCCGCTCGCCTCCGAAGCGGACCTCTTCTCAGACAGTTCTGAGCTCACAACTCTCTCCTAGAGTTTGCTCCCCAAACTCTTCTCCCAAATGGCTCTCTTCCAGAGCCGAACTCTTTGCTCCGCCCACCTCCAAGGCGGACCTCTTCTCAACGAGTTCGGAACTCACAACTCTCACCAAGAGCTCCTCCTCACACTCGTCCCGAAAACAACTCTTTCCCAGAGCCGGGCTCTTCCGCTCCGCTCGCCTCCGAAGCGGACCTCTTCTCAGACAGTTTGGAGCTCACAACTCTCTCCTAGAGTTGCTTCTTAAACTCATCTCCCGAATGGCTCTCTCCCAGAGCCGAGCTCTTCGCTCCGCTCGCCTCCGAAGCGGACCTCTTCTCAGACAGTTCTGAGCTCACAACTCTCTCCTAGAGTTGCTCCCCAAACTCTTCTCCTAAATGGCTCTCTTCCAGAGCCGAACTCTTTGCTCCGCCCACCTCCAAGGCGGACCTCTTCTCAACGAGTTCGGAACTCACAACTCTCACCAAGAGCTCCTCCTCACACTCGTCCCGAAAACAACTCTTTCCCAGAGTCGGGCTCTTCCGCTCCGCTCGCCTCCGAAGCGGACCTCTTCTCAGACAGTTCTGAGCTCACAACTCTCTCCTAGAGTTGCTCTCCAAACTCTTCTCCCAAATGGCTCTCTTCCAGAGCCGAACTCTTTGCTCCGCCCACCTCCAAGGCGGACCTCTTCTCAACGAGTTCGGAGCTCACAACTCTCACCAAGAGCTCCTCCTCACACTCGTCCCGAAAACAACTCTTTCCCAGAGCCGGGCTCTTCCGCTCCGCTCGCCTCCGAAGCGGACCTCTTCTCAGACAGTTCGGAGCTCACAACTCTCTCCTAGAGTTGCTCCTTAAACTCATCTCCCGAATGGCTCTCTCCCAGAGCCGAGCTCTTCGCTCCGCTCGCCTCCGAAGCGGACCTCTTCTCAGACAGTTCTGAGCTCACAACTCTCTCCTAGAGTTGCTCCTCAAACTCGCCTCCCAAATGGCTCTCTTCCAAGAGCCGAACTCTTCCCTCCGCTCGCCGCCGAAGCGGACCTCTTCTCAACAAGTCCGGAGCACACAACTCTCTCCTAGAGTTGCTCCTCAAACTCATCTCACCAATGGCTCTCTTCCAGAGCCGAGCTCTTCCCTCCGCTCGCCGCCGAAGTGGACCTCTTATCAACGAGTTCGGAGCGCACAACTCTCTCCTAGAGTTGCTCCTCAAACTCATCTCCCAAATGGCTCTCTCCCAGAACCGAGCTCTTCGCTCCGCTCGCCTCCGAAGCGGACCTCTTCTCAGACAGTTCGGAGCCCACAACTCTCTCCTAGAGTTGCTCCTCAAACTCGCCTCCCGAACGGCTCTCTTCCAATCCGAGCTCTTCCCTCCGCTCGCCGCCGAAGCGGACCTCTTCTCAACAAGTCCGGAGCGCGCAACTCTCTCCTAGAGTTGCTCCTCAAACTCATCTCCCAAATGGCTCTCTCCCAGAGCCGAGCTCTTCGCTCCGCTCGCCTCCGAAGCGGACCTCTTCTCAGACAGTTCGGAGCCCACAACTCTCTCCTAGAGTTGCTCCTCAAACTCGCCTCCCGAACAGCTCTCTTCCAATCCGAGCTCTTCCCTCCGCTCGCCGCCGAAGCGGACATCTTCTCAACGAGTTCGGAGCGCACAACTCTCTCCTAGGGTTGCTCCTCAAACTCATCTCGCAAATGGCTCTCTTCCAGAGCCGAGCTCTTCATTCCGCTCGCCTCCAAGGCGGACCTCTTCTGAACGAGTTCGGAGCTCACAACTCTCTTCTAGAGTTGCTCCTCAAACTTGTCTCACAAATGGCTCTCTTCCAGAGCCGAGCTCTTTGCTCCGCTCACCTCCAAGGCGGACCACTTCTCAACGAGTTCGGAGTCCAGCTTCTTCTACATGGCTGCTCCCACAACTTGCTAAGCACCACACGATGGTTCGGAGTCCAGCACTCGGCTCGACTCTTCTTCCTCGGCTCGCCCACAGACGAGCCGGAAGTAGATCGCCGTTCGAAATTGCTCCTGCAGCCGTTGAATGGATCGGAGTCCAACACTTGGCTCGATTCTACTTCGCAAGTTCGCTCCTAAGCGGACTAGAAGTAGCTCGCCATTCGAAACTGCTCCTGCATCCCTTAAACTAACCACACGATGGTTCGGAGTCCAGCACTCGGCTCGACACTTCTTCCTCGGCTCGTCTACAGGCGAGCCGGAAGTAGATCGCCGTTCGAAATTGCTCCTGCAGCCGTTGAATGGATCGGAGTCCAACACTTGGCTCGATTCTACTTCGCAAGTTCGCTCCTAAGCGGATTAGAAGTAGCTCGCCATTCGAAACTGCTCTTGCATCCCTTGAACTAACCTCACAATGGTTCGGAGTCCAGCACTCGGCCCGACTCTTCTTCCTCGGCTCGTCCTCAGACGAGCCAGGAGTAGATCGCCGTTCGAAATTGCTCCTGCAGCCGTTGAATGGATCGGAGTCCAACACTTGGCTCGATTCTACTTCGCAAGTTCGCTCCTAAGCGGACTAGAAGTAGCTCGCCATTCGAAACTGCTCCTGCATCCCTCAAACTAACCTCACGATGGTCGGGGTCCTATGGCTCGACTTTACTTCACCGGCTCGTCCTTAAACGGGCCGGAGGAAGATGGCCATTCCGAACTGCCCCCACGACCATCCGAGCTGAGCTACCCATCTACCGAGAAGCAAAGTGGCGGAAAATGTGCCCCAAAATCCGTGCTCGGATCTGCCGAACAAGATGCATCTACCGAGCAGCTAAGCAGATGAAGAACAAGAAGAAAAAGAGGCTAACGGGTCAGGGTCGGATCCAATACCCTCGGTCCGACCCATACCCTTCTTAGCTCCTTCATTCTTCTCCTTCTTCAGTCTTCCCGCCAAAAGTACCCAACACTTCTGCTCTTCTACAAGTCGAGCTCTTCACTCCGCTCACCTCCAAGGCGGACCTCTTCTCAAACGAGTTCGGAGCTAAAACTCTCTCCTAGAGTCGCTCCTCAAACTCCTCTTCCAGTCGGCTCTTCTACAAGTCGAGCCCTTCACTCCGCTCGCCTCCAAAGCGGAGCTCTTCTCAAAGAGTTGCTCCTCACAACTCTCCCCTAGAGTTGCTCCTTGCACCCACTTCAGAGAATGGGTCTTCCCAGCACCTCTTCCTAGCACCTCTTCTCCTAGGAGTGGAGCTCCTCTTCAAAAATCTCCAAAACCAAACAGAATAAAGGCAGAGCTTCAGAGCCCCTCACCTCTCCCATATGCCGACCCATCCTCCCGAGCTGAGGAGTAGAGCTTCATCGACCCATCCCCTTCATCAACTCACCGAGCTTCTCCTCACGCTCGAGCCGTCCGAACTCCGAGCTCTACTACACCGAGCTACTTCGGGCAGAAGGTGAACTACTGAGTTACCGAGCCGAGCAAACAAGGAAGAAGCCGATCCGATCCGAGGTGCCGGGGTACCGACCCTCGTATATGGAGAAAAATTCGGCCGACCCCATCTAACCGTTGGATCATCTCAAAATTCACACTCAAGCATGATGGACAGATCAGATCGCACCACGTCACCGCAAAACGACAAGATAACGTTTTCTCGAAACTCATGCTTCTTGCCTCGTGATTCGCGCCACGATCGTGATCAGCCGTCCAGATGGCTCTTCTACAAGTCGAGCCCTTCACCCCGCTCGCCTCCAAAGCGGTGCTCTTCTCAAACGAGTTCGGAGCTAAAACTCTCTCCTAGGGTTGCTCCTCAAACTCCTCTTCCAGACGGCTCTTCTACAAGTCGAGCTCTTCGCTCCGCTCGCCTCCAAAGCGGAGCTCTTCTCAAATGAGTTCGGAGCTAAAACTCTCTCCCAGAGTTGCTTCTCAAACTCCTCTTCCAGATGGCTCTTCTACAAATTGAGCTCCCCACTCCGCTCGCCTCCAAAGCAGAGCTCTTCCCAACGAATTCGGAGCTAAAACTCTCCTAGAGTTGCTCCTCAAACTCCTCTTCCAGATGGCACTTCTACAAATCGAGCTCCCCACTCCGCTCGCCTCCAAAGCGGAGCTCTTCCCAACGAATTCGGAGCTAAAACTCTCCTAGAGTTGCTCCTCAGACTCCCCTTCCAGATGGATCTTCTACAAGTCAAGCTCTTCGCTCCGCTCGCCTCCAAAGCGGAGCTCTTCTCAACGAGTTCGAAGCTAAAACTCTCTCCTAGAGCTACTCCTCAAACTCCTCGTCCAGATGGCTCCTAGAGCCGAGCTCTTCGCTCCGCTCACCTCCAAAGCAGAGCTCTTCTCCACAAGTTCGGAGCACAACTTTCTCCTAGAGTTCCTCCTCAAACTTGTCTCTCAAATAGCTCTTCTCGACGAGATCGGAGCACAACTCTCCCCTAGAGTTGCTCCTTGCACTCACTTCACAGAATGGGTCTTCCCATTGCTCTTACGAGGATCTTCCCAGCACCGCTTCTCCACTATGCGAGAGAACAAGGCAGAGGAGAGAACCCAGATGCCTCTCCTCCCCTTCCTCTTCTCCTCTTCTCCGAGCTACTACGGGCAGAGGGTGAACTACTGACGCGCCGAGCCGAGGTACCGGGGTACCGACCCTCGTATATGGCAAAAAATCATCCCGAGACGAAGTCACCGTCGGATCTCTCCAAAATTCGCGTCAGAATTCGATGGACGGTTCAGATCGTGCCACGCTCACAAAACGACAAGATAACGTTTTCTCGTGATCTGAACCCCATCCTCGTGATGCGCGCCATGATGAACGGCCCAGATCCGTCCACGCGTATCTCCCGAGACGCCTGCCACCGGCTCGCTCAACCGAGCTACCGAACAGCTTAGCCGAGCAGCCGAGCTACTGGGCACAGGGGAGGAACCCTCAAGAGATACTTCCCTCAAAACGTCCAACTCAGCACCTCGGCCAAACAGCCCTGACGCGCCGAGCCGAGGTACCGCGGTACCGACCCTCGTATATGGCGAAAAAACTAGCCGACCCATATCAGCCGTTGGATCTTGTAAAAAAGCGCGCTCGTCATGATGGACGGATCAGATTGCGCCACGTCACCACAAAACGACAAGATAACGTTTTCTCGAAACTCGTGCCTCTTGTCTCGTGATTCGCGCCACGATCGTGATTAACCGTCCAGATTGAGCTGCGCAGCTTGGATCCGCCAATCTACCAAACTGCAGAGCGGCGAAAAATGTACCTCAAAATCCGTGCTCAGATTCGCCGAACAAAGCAAGCAGATGAAGAGGAAGAAAGAAAAAGAGGCTAACGGTCGGGGTCGGATCCGATACCCACGGTCCGACCCATACCCTTCTTAGCTCCTTCATTCTTCTCCTTCTTCCCCAACACTTCTCCTCTTCTCCACGGTGCGGAAGAACAAGGCAGAGGAGAGAACCCAAATGCCTCTCCTCCCCTTCCTCTTCTCCTCTTCTCCTCTTCTCCACCGTGCGGAAGAACAAGGCAGAGGAGAGAACCCCAAATGCCTCTCCTCCCCTTCCTCTTCTCCTCTTCTCCACTATGCGAAAGAACAAGGCGGAGGAGAGAACCCAAATGCCTCTCCTCCCCTTCCTCTTTCTTCTCTGAAGTGCTGCCGACCCCAACGATCCGAGGTGCCGATCCGATCCGAGGTGACGGGGTACCGACCCGATCCGAGGTGCCGGGGTACCGATCCGATCCGACCCGAGGTGCCGAGCCGAGGTGCCGGGGTACCGACCCTCGTATATGGAGAAAAATTCGACCGATCTCATCTCACCGTCGGATCGTCTCAAAATTCGCGCTAAAACATGATGAACGGCTCAGATCTCGCCACGTCTCCACAAAACGACAAGATAACGTTTTCTCGAAACTCGTGCCTCTTGTCTCGTGATTCGCGCCACGATCGTGATCAACCGTTCAGATTGAGCCACGTAGCTCGGATCTCAAATCCGAGCTACCGACCTACCGAACCGCAAAATGGTAAAAAATCTCCTCAAAATCCGTGCTCGGATTGGCCGAACAAGAAGCAGATCCGAGGAGCTCAGATTTTCCGAACAAGAGAAAAAAAAAAAGAGGAGGTCGGGTCGGACCCATTAGGGTCCCAAACCCGAACCCTTCTCTTCTTCCCTTCCAACTCCCCGCCAAAATCAAACAACGAACTCATCTTCTTCACTGCGCCAAAAAAAAATAGCTGGTCCCTCCTACTTCGTCAAGAACGTCTCCCATGCGCCTCCCTGCGCTCGTCTCCCTTGCGCATCCCTGCGCTCGTCGACCACCATCAAGCATCGATGTCCCCCTCCATCAGCGTGAGCCTCGCCAAGCTCCGAAGCCGATCTCCTCGGCTCGGTTTTGTCGAACTCCAGTGGCAAGCCCTCCACCAACCTCCTCCAAGCTCCACGAACAAGCTCCGAGCACCACCTTCGCGAGCTTCATTCGTGCCGAGCTTCAATACCGATCACAAAGCTCCGTCATCTCCTCAAGCCCCATCGCGAGCTCCATTCGTGTCGAGCTCCGTTGCCGAGCTCCACCTCCGACGACCACCTTCAAGCTCCAAGCTCCAGCACGTCGAACCGAAGCTCCGTTCCAGTCGAAGCTCCCAACCCATCGTCGGAGTTCTCCCGAAGCTCCGCGTACGACGAGCTCCACGAGCTCTCACCTCCAAGCTCTCACCTCCAAGCTCCGACTCCAACTGCCGAGCTCACCTCCGAGCTCCAATGGTGCCGACTCCAACTGCCGAGCTCACCTCCGAGCTCCAATGGTGCCGAATCCAACTCTGAGCTCGCCTCTTCCCTTCGTCGAGCACCGAAGCACCGACCCACTTCGCCGAGCTCCCTTGCCAAAGCTCCAAGCTCCAGCACGTCGAACCGAAGCTCCGTTCCAGTCGAAGCTCGAACCCATCGCCAAGCTCCGACTCCTCGCCGAGTTCACCTCCTCGCCATCGCCAAGCACCGTCGAGATGATGCCGAAGGATTGGCGGAGTCGAGTCGGCATGAAGGAGAGCTTGATGGAGAAAGAAACGAAGAAGGAGAAGCGAGGAGAGACGAAGAAGAACAGAAACGAAGAAAGTAGAAGCAGAGCGATAAAAAAAAAAAAAAAAAAAGGGTGAGTGCCACGTGGCAATGCCACGTGGCTTCGTTACACTCCTCGGCAGAACCAAATCGCCGAGTCGAAGCTCTGATCCGAAGTGCCGAACCGAGGAACCGGGGTACCGACCCTCGTATATGGAGAAAAAATCTGCCGACCCACACGATCCGTCCGATCGTCTCAAAATTCGCGTCGCGACACGATCGACGCTCAGGAACGCGCCACGTGTCCCGATCGTGATCTGCCTCACGATGCGCGCAGATCTGATCATGATGGACGGCCAGAAAAGCGCCACGTGTCCCGATCGTGATCTGCCTCACGATGCGCGCAGATCTGATCATGATGGACGGTCAGAAATCTGCCACGTTTCCAGGTAATATTTAAATTATTTATTTATTTATTTATTTGTTTTTTTATTTAAAAAATCCGAAAAAATAATTAAAAAATCGAAAAAAATTAATTAAAAATTCTAAAAATAATTATTAATTCATAAAATTTTATTTTTAAATTCTGAAAAAATAATTATTAAATTAGAATAATTAATTAATATTTTTTATAATTAATTATTTAATTCGGAAAATGAATAAAAAATTCAAAAAAATGAGAAAAAATTCAGAAAAATCTGGAAAAATCACCAAAAATCCAGAAAATTCTGAGAATATTTTTGGACATTTTACAAGCCCATAATAACACTGTTACACCCCGAGCAAGATTTCAAACTCCCTTAAGAACACCGATAAAATCCCGTACGCCATTAAAACAGTAAAACTACTCCTCAAAGGCTGATCAAACTCAGTCTTCGGGAGTGGGGGGCTCGTGATATGGCTAAAAATAGGATTAAATCGGGACCGTTCACATCGGACACGAATCTTAAAGCTCAGGGGTAAAACGGTAATTTCACATGCAAATGGGTCCGAAGCGGGTACTGGGTCTCCTTCTCACAGATCCAATAACCCGTGAACGGATCCACCTCAACTGGATACGGGTCCCAACCCGAAACACACCCAGTCCAGAAAAGATAGAATTAGGGTTTCTGATTCATCCTAATCAACGGCTCTGATTCACATCTATCTTTTCACCGGGAATTAAGGGATTATATTCCTAATCTGATTACGAGGATTTTATGCCTTATCAGATCACAGGAATCACATTCCTTATCTGATCCCAACGGCGACTATAAATACCCCACACCCATCTCCATTAAGAGGTAATCAATCTTTTTCTAGTTAAACGCTCTTTCTTAATCATTTCTGATTATTGACTTGAGCGTCGGAGGGTGCGTCGCCGGGATCAACCCCGGTGTATCGCACTTCCTTGCAGGTGAACGGCGGGAGTCAACGGTCAAGCTCCGGCGGAACAGGTTAGGTGTTTGCTATTCAGGTTTTTCACGAACTCACAAATACTATCTGCTTGCCCCCACACCGAAATTAGCGGCAACAATAGCAAATGCACAAATCTAATGGGAGGATGAGTTTTTTTTTCATCAGTTGCTATGATTTTTTTTTATCATCAGTTGTTATGTTCATGGTGATTTTCATTGTTGAGATTACAGATTAGAGATTAGCGATTAGATATTAGAGATGTGCTTTTAATTTTTATTTTTATTGAATGATAGATGAATCAAGAATAAAATGATTTGGCTTCTAAAGCGGAGTTGTCTTTCTCATTGCAACTCTAGCTAAAACAATTGGATCACTTGATACCAACCTATATCACATTCTACACATTCTATTTATACCAACCTATGGGTTTTATTTTTCGTTCAATAATAAAGCTAACTTTTAAGTTCACATTGTTTCTATTAAAAAAATGTACAGATTCTATGGCATAGAAATTGTAAACGAAAAAGACTTGCAATATAATCTGGAAATTCAACTATCAGCTGAAATTCCTCAACTATCAGAAACTAAAATAGTTAATGCATATGTTTGTTATATTATGTCTAATAAGAGCATTTCCCCCATTTTCTGGAGCTATTTCGAAAAATCATATTTTTTGCATCAACTTTGTTTGGTTCATATTGTACCGTCACATATAACATACTATGCTGTTACTATAGACTAGGGATGGCAAACGAGTCGGGTCAACCGCCGACCCGCTAGTATAACCCGGCCCACGAAACTGAGGTTCAGGTTCGGGTCGAACCCGTGAACAGTAACGGGTCGATCCGGGTCTTGATATTAGCGAATCTGACCGGTCGAACCCTACCCGCGAACCCGTTAAAAATTTCCCAACCCGCCCGCCAACCCGCGGGTCGACCCGTGGGTTGCGAACCGTTTGACCCGAACGGGTCAAACGTTCGACCCGCTCCAGGTCGACCGTTGACCCACTGGTCAAATGGGTTGCAAGAGGCAGCTATTGGCGGAACTGTTGAATAGAGAGCCCAAACGGCTCTTAGAGCTATTTTTTTGGTTTTTTGGGGTTTTTTTTAACCCTACAAATACCCTCCAAAACCCCATCAAAAAATTCACAAAAAACTCTCTTACTCTCTCTACTATTATAACTCATTTGTAAGCAAAATTTGTGAACAATTGAATTATTGAACAAGCAAGTCTTGAAGACGTATACACGATCAAATTCTGATCATATCGAAATCAAAATTCAACAACGTCTTCAACTCTTCAACTCTCGTCCAACTCCAAGTGATCAAATCTTCAACTCTCCTCCAAGCACTCCTTAACTCTTCAATTACGGAATCGCTTATTTCTACTTCTACTTCTATTCTTATTTTCACGGGTTTTTTTATATACGCGTATCCACGGTGAACGGTATCAAAATTTCATACCTCTCTTCTTATTTAATTTTTGTTGGTTTTGTTATCTTCTCTATCTCAACCCTCTTGTTTTCTAGATTTTTTTATAACTCATCACTCTTACATTGTGTAGTTTTTTTTACGTACATTACTACATTATGTCTAGATCACGCGGTAGTGGTCGTAGCTAAAGTGGGCAAGATTCCACCGGCACTTCCCGTAGGCCACCAATTGTCCCAATTAGTGAGCCCGCCGAAGAGTACCATGATCCTCCTTCCCAACAATGGGGTACACACGATGAGGTTGTAGGAGACATACAATTAGAAGAAGAAGAACAACAACAACAACCAACCGAAACAACCCAACCCCGTAGTGGTAGGAAAAGTAGAGGGAAAAGTAGTGATTAGCATAAATTTTACGATTTTATCCCGGACGAAGAAAAATCTGGGTATAGGTTTGAAAGTTTGTAAAACATATTCTAAGGCATACAAATTCAAGAGGGGTGATGGCACCGGTACAATTAGTAGACACATTCAACATAACCATAAAGACCTTCTTGTTAACCTTCCCGGCCAACAAAAAATCAACCCTAGGACCGGTCTAGTTGATAGCCACCCTTATGATCTCGATCTTGTTCGTCAGGAAATGGCCTGATTAGTAATAAAGGAAGAGTTACCATTTTTCTATCTCGAGAGTAGGGACTTGGAAAATTTTAATCAAACGGCCTTAAACCCTCATTTTAGAAGAATCCGAGAAATACTTGCAAATCAGATTGTTTTAAAGTGTACAATGAAATGAAGGATGCTTTGATTGCAATTTTATGGAGTTTAACTTGTAAAGTTATCCGGGTGTCAACAATATTCCAAGGATGGGAATAACCTGTCATTGGATCGACAATGATTGAATTCTTCAAAAAAGAATCATATCACTTGCCGCGTTGCCCTATCCCCATAGTGACGTGGAAATAGCAAACTGTATTTTAGAAATTTGTGATGTTTTTCATATTCGCGATAAAATTATGTGTATTAGTTTTGATAATGCATCTAACAACAATACAGCAATTACTACTTTAAAATCCACATTAAACCCTCTATCTGACAATATTATTCATATTAGATGTGCATGTCATATTTTAAATTTATATGTTCAAGATGCATTAAAAATAGCCGATCCATATATACTTAAATTTAGAAATTGTGTATATTTTATTGCATTAATTCCCAGCGTATTTCAAGAATGGAAAAATTGGTATAGGATTTCAAATGTACCTTTTAGAAGATTTCCAAAGGGTGTTAAACACCGATGGAACTCTACTTTTGATTTACTACATGTTACCGAATATAAAGCAGTTATAAATGATTTTTATATCGCAAAAAATATGCCAAATTTTGAAATGACTCCCACTGATTGGTTTTATGCAGAATCTTTGTTGAAATTTTTAGAACCTTTTAAAACCGCAACTTTAAAATTTTCAGAATCATATGAATCTACTTCTAGTAGCATTTTTATTTCAATAGTTACTATGATGAAAACATTTAACGAAATGTTAAATGATACTTTTGTTGGTGATATTGTAAAATCTGCATACAAAAAATTTTTGAAGTATTTTTATCCTCCTCCTATGTTGATTTGTGTTGCTACCGTAATGGATCCTCGTATCAAATTAGAAGGTACGAAGAGTTTGATTGAAATGTTTTTTGCATTACTTGGGGAAAATGTAGAAATAGATATAGAAATTGATTGTGCTTCTTTTTTAGTTAAATTTGAATCTACATTAAATAACTTGTATGATTATTATGATAGATCTTTTGCTTCTAGTAGTACAACTTCTGTATTTAGTTCTTCTTTTGATAGTTCCAAAGGTAAGGGTAAGAGTAAATTTGATGATATAATATTTAATTTACTTGCACAAATTCAATTCAAAAAACCTAGGACTAATCAACCAAATGAATTAAATTGGTATAACCAACAAGATTCTGAGTTTTCTTCTTCTTCACTAGATATTTTACAATGGTGGAAAGTCCATGAACACACTTATAGTATTCTTAAATATATGGCTAAAGAATTACTAACTCCTTCTGTCTCTACAGTTGCTTCTGAAAGTACATTTTCTTCAAGTGGCAGGATTCTAACTGATTACAGGAATCGCTTGAAGCCCGACTCGTTAGAGATGCTCGTTTCCACAGAAGACTGGCTGAAGGCTGAAGATAGGACACAAGGAAAAGCATTATCTACGTCCACAAGTGGGAGCAACTCGCCGGAAGAACAACAACAACAACAACAATAGCAACCAAAATAAAGAATTCAAAACGGCAATACCAACAACTGAACAACAACAAATTGAAGGCCACCAACTTGAAGACAATTGCAAATAGTTAAAAAAATTGTATTAGATCTTTGCTTGTTATTTCAAATTATAAATATTGAAGTAAATTGAAATTGTATATAAGAAATATGTTTATAAAACAAATTTATGAATTCTTTATTTCTTATTAGAAATTGTGAAACTTGTATAACTTGAAATCATATGAATAATATTTTATTTTTTTTGGCAATTTCACTCTTACAATCTTATTATTGTTATTACGATTTTTACTGTTTATTATTATTTTTATTATTATTTTAAGGTTAAAAAGAAAAAACATATCTAAACGGGCCATCCCACGACCCGACCCGATCTGACCCGGGTTGGACCCGAAAGGGTTCACGGGTTAGGCGGGTCGCCATTTCTACTTTTCAGCCCGGCCCGGCCCGGTTAAGCAACCAACTCGACCCGAACCCGCCCAAGTCAACTTCGAATCCGGGCGGGTCCGGCCCGGCCCAGCCCTGTTAATGCCAACCCTACTGTAGACCAAGCATTGTGAATATAATGGCCATAAAAGAATGTTTGTTATTCAAGCAAATTTCAAAACATTAAACTTTTAGTTTTCATTTTCTTAATTAGGTGGGTAAGGAATTAGTATTTCTACTTCTAATGCTTATGTTGTAAATGTGGGATATAAAATAGCGTAACTTAATACATTGATGATTTGATGAGATAATAAAAGAGAAAATAGCATGAACCTGCATTGCTTAGTTATTTGTAGGGTTGCAAACGAGCCAAGTCGAGCCGAGTATCTTGAGGCTCGAGCTCGGCTCGTTAAGGAATCGAGCTCAGTTCCGAGCTCGGCTCGAGCTGAGCTTTGACTGAGTTCGAGCCGAGTAGCTCGCGAGCTTAGTCTAAAATCAAAAAAGCCCAAGCTCGAGCTCGGCTCGTTAAGCTATCGAGATTGATCTCGTCTCGAGTTGAGCTTTGACCGAGCTCGAGCCGAGTAGCTAAGTTCGTTTGCAGCTCTAGTTATTTGTTGTAAAATATTTCTACTTATAATGCTTATGTTGTTAATGTGTCATATCAAATAGCATAACTTAATGCATTGATGATTTGATGAGATAATCAAAGAGATATAGATGTTATTAGATGAATTTGCCCTAAAACTGGAGCTAGTAAGTGGTAACCTACATTTGCGAAGCCATGGTTTAAGAATGTACTTGCTGGGCTATACTTTCAGAACTATGAGAATAATTTATGTGACTTTGTGCTTAATTTTTGTTGGTGAACTATTTGTATAGTGACCTTCAAAGTGAGATATAAGGCATTGCAATTTATGCAGTTTGCCAACATTAATACGTTGAGAAACATAGTGGGATCTTCAAACTTAATTACCAATGAGCATGATCTCTAATTAGGTATTCACCTTTCAGGATAATATCTCTGATGCTTGACATTTGTGTTTTTTAATATGAATTCACTGTTTGTTTCATATTTCTTTTGCAGGATTCAACTAAGGAGAGCGTTCATTAAGCTTAAATATTTTTTCTAGCAAGTCGGCAAGACATATAAATATATACAAAAAATGTTGTCCACAAGGATGTATTAATGAAATGTCATAGAACTTCAAATTAGATGGTGATATGGCTAAAAATAGGATTAAATCGGGACCGTTCATATCGGACACGAATCTTAAAGCTCAGGGGTAAAACGGTAATTTCACGTGCAAATGGGTTCGAAGCGGGTACTGGGTCTCCTTCTCACAGATCCAATAACCCGTGAACAAATCCACCTCAACTGGGTACGGGTCTCAACCCGAAACACACCCAGTCCAGAAAAGATAGAATTAGGGTTTCTGATTCATCCTAATCAACGACTCTGATTCACATCTATCTTTTCACCGGGAATTAAGGGATTACATTCCTAATCTGATTACGAGGATTTTATGCCTTATCCGATCACAGGAATCACATTCCTTATCTGATCCCAACGGCGACTATAAATACCCCACATCCATCTCCATTAAGAGGTAATCAATATTTTTCCAGTTAAACGCTCTTTCATAATCATTTCTGGTTACTGACTTGAGCGTCGGAGGGTGCGTCGCCGGGATCAACCCCGGTGTCTCGCACTTCCTTGCAGGTGAACGGCAGGAGTCAATGGTCAAGCTCCGACGAACAGGTTAGGTGTTTGCTATTCAGGTTTTCCACGAACTCACAAATTCATCTGCTTGCCCCCACACCGAAATTAGCGGCAACAGATTGGCGCCGTCTGTGGGAAAACCATACGAATAGCCTCATCCTCTTCTCGTCGACTAGCTCTTCTCCAGCCATGCCTCCCAGAAAAGTAAGATCCAGGGGGTCCAACCGTGGACCCAACCCTATTGATCAACAGCAGGAAGTCCCCGTCCATCCCGCTCCGCAGCAGGGGCAACTTCCTCCTCCGGCCGAGGACCATCTTTAGCAAGATCAACCTCCTCTTCAGAATCAGCAACCCCCCAAGGTTCCCACCGGTCCTCAGAATGCCGGTGCGGGGGGCTCTCGTATGAAGCAACCACTCAATCAGGACTGCGCCTCCATACACAACGCCTCTACGGATTCCATGGCCTCTCACATTCCCCAAAATCAGAAGAAGGAAGAGGACCTACGCCACCGTCTGGATGAGAAGCGGGCCCGAGAGGGAGCCTCCCGCCAGCAACGTCCGGGTGAGCGGTCCCCTCACCACTGAGATCACAGAAGAAGACCACGCTCCCCCGCGGGTCGGCAGCAGCCTAGGAACGATGAGGCGCCAATCACCCGTGCCGAGACCTAACGAGTTTGGAGCACAACTCTCTCATAGAGTTCCTCCTCACACTCGTCTCACAAACAACTCTTTCCCATAGCCGGGCTCTTCCGCTCCGCTCGCCTCCGAAGCGGACCTCTTCTCAGACAGTTCTGAGCTCACAACTCTCTCCTAGAGTTGCTCCCCAAACTCTTCTCCCAAATGGCTCTCTTCCAGAGCCGAACTCTTTGCTCCGCCCACCTCCAAGGCGGACCTTTTCTCAACGAGTTCGGAGCTCACAACTCTCACCAAGAGCTCCTCCTCGCATTCGTCTCACAAACGGCTCTCTTCCAGAGCTGAGCTCTCCACTCTGCTCACCTTGGAGCGGACCTCTTATCAACAAGTTTGGAGCGCACAACTCTCTCCTAGAGTTGCTCCCCAAACTCTTCTCCCGAATGGCTCTCTTCCAGAGCCGAACTCTTTGCTCCGCCCACCTCCAAGGCGGACCTCTTCTCAACGAGTTCGGAGCTCACAACTCTCACCAAGAGCTCCTCCTCGCATTCGTCTCACAAACGGCTCTCTTCCAGAGCCGAGCTCTCCACTCTGCTCACCTTGGAGCGGACCTCTTATCAACAAGTTTGGAGCGCACAACTCTCTCCTAGAGTTGCTCCCCAAACTCTTCTCCCGAATGGCTCTCTTCCAGAGCCGAACTCTTTGCTCCGCCCACCTCCAAGGCGGACCTCTTCTCAACGAGTTCGGAGCTCACAACTCTCACCAAGAGCTCCTCCTCGCACTCGTCTCACAAAAGGCTCTCTTCCAGAGCCGAGCTCTTCACTTTGGTCACCTCCGAAGCGGACCTCTTCTCAACGAGTTCGGAGCTCACAACTCTCTCCTAGAGTTGCTCCCCAAACTCTTCTCCCAAATGACTCTCTTCCAGAGCCGAACTCTTTGCTCCGCCCACCTCCAAGGCGGACCTCTTCTCAACGAGTTCGGAGCCCACAACTCTCACCAAGAGCTCCTCCTCGCACTCATCTTCCAAATGGCTCTCTCCCAGAGCCGAGCTCTTCACTTCCGCTCGTCTCCAAAGTGGACCTCTTCTCATCAAGTTCGAAGCACAACTCACTCCTAGAGTTGCCCCTCAAACTCGTCCTCTAGATCGCTCTCTCCTAGAACCGAGCTCTTCACTTCCGCTCGTCTCCAAAGCGGACCTCTTCTCATCGAATTCAGAGCTCACAACCCTCTCCTAAAGATGCTCCTCAAACTCGTCTTCCAAATGGCTCTCTCCCAGAGCCGAGCTCTTCACTTCCGCTCGTCTCCAAAGCGAACCTCTTCTCATCGAGTTCGGAGCACAACTCTCTCCTAGAGTTCCTCCTTACACTCGTCTTCCAAATGGCTCTCTCCTAGAGCCGGGCTTTCACTTCCGCTCGTCTCCAAAGCGGACCTCTTCTCATCGCATTCGGAGCGCAACTCTCTCCTAGAGTTCCTCCTTACACTCATCTTCCAAATGGCTCTCTCCCAGAGCCGAGATCTTCACTTCCGCTCGCCGCCGAAGCGGACCCCTTATCAACGAGTCCGGAGCTCAAAACTCTCACCAAGAGTTGTTCCTCAAACTCATCTCACAAATGACTCTCTTCCAGAGCCGAGCTCTTCCCTCCGCTCGCCGCCGAAGCGGACCTCTTCTCAACAAGTTCGGAGCTCACAACTCTCTCCTAGAGTTGCTCCTCAAACCCTTCTCCCAAATGACTCTCTTCCAGAGCCAAGCTCTTTGCTCCGCTCACCTCCAAGGCGGACCTCTTCTGAACGAGTTCGGAGCTCACAACTCTCTTCTAGAGTTGCTCCCCAAACTTGTCTCACAAATGGCTCTCTTCCAGAGCCGAGCTCTTTGCTCCGCTCACCTCCAAGGCGGACCTCTTCTGAACGAGTTCGGAGCTCACAACTCTCTTCTAGAGTTGCTCCCCAAACTTGTCTCACAAATGGCTCTCTTCCAGAGCCGAGCTCTTTGCTCCGCTCACCTCCAAGGTGGACCTCTTCTCAACGAGTTCGGAGTCCAGCTTCTTCTACTTGGCTGCTCCCACAACTTGCTAAGCACTTCACAACGAGTTCGGAGTCCAACACTCGGCTCGACTTTACTTCCTCGGCTCGCCCATAGACGAGCCAAAAGTAGATCGCCGTTCGAAATTGCTCCTGCAGCCGTTGAATGGATCGGAGTCCAACACTTGGCTCGATTCTACTTCGCAAAGTCCGCTCCCAAGCAGACTAGAAGTAGCTCGCCATTCGAAACTGCTCCTGCATCCCTCAAACTAACCTCACAATGGTTCGGAGTCCAGCACTCGGCTCGACTCTTCTTCCTCGGCTCGTCCTCAGACGAGCCAGGAGTAGATCGCCATTCGAAATTGCTCCTGCAGCCGTTGAATGGATCGGAGTCCAACACTTGGCTCGATTCTACTTTGCAAAGTCCGCTCCCAAGCAGACTAGAAGTAGCTCGCCATTCGAAACTGCTCCTGCATCCCTCAAACTAACCTCACAATGGTTCGGAGTCCAGCACTCGGCTCGACTCTTCTTCCTCGGCTCGTCCTCAGACAAGCCAGGAGTAGATCGCCGTTCGAAATTGCTCCTGCAGTCGTTGAATGGATCAGAGTCCAACACTTGGCTCGATTCTACTTCGCAAGTTCACTCCTAAGCGGACTAGAAGTAGCTCGCCATTCGAAACTGCTCCTGCATCCCTCAAACTAACCTCACAATGGTTCGGAGTCCAGCACTCGGCTCGACTCTTCTTCCTCGGCTCGTCCTCAGACGAGCCAGGTGTAGATCGCCGTTCGAAATTGCTCCTGCAGCCGTTGAATGGATCGGAGTCCAACACTTGGCTCGATTCTACTTCGCAAGTTCGCTCCTAAGCGGACTAGAAGTAGCTCGCCATTCGAAACTGCTCCTGCATCCCTCAAACTGACCTCACAATGGTTCGGAGTCCAGCACTCGGCTCGACTCTTCTTCCTCGGCTCGTCCATAGACGAGCCGGGAGTAGATCGCCGTTCGAAATTGCTCCTGCAGCCGTTGAATGGATCGGAGTCCACCACTTGGCTTGATTTTACTTCGCAAGTTCGCTCCTAAGGGGACTAGAAGTAGCTCGCCATTCGGAACTGCTCCTGCATCCCATAAACTAACCTAACGATGGTCGGGGTCCTATGGCTCGACTTTACTTCACCGGCTCATCCTTAAACGGGTCGGAGGAAGATGGCCAGTCCGAACTGCCCCCACGACCACCAAGCCGAGCTACCCATCTACCGAGAAGCAAAGTGGCAGAAAATGTGCCTCAAAATCCGTGCTCGGATCTGCCGAACAAGATGCATTTGCCGAGCAGCAAAGCAGATGAAGAGCAAGAAGAAAAAGAGGCCAACGGGTCAGGGTCGGATCCAATACCCACGGTTCGACCCATACCCTTCTTAGCTCCTTCATTCATCTCCTTCTTCAGTCTTCCCGCCAAAAGTACCCAACACTTCTGCTCTTCTTCGCTGTGCGAAAGAACGAGGCAGAGGAGAGAACCCGAATGCCTCTCCTCCCATTCCTCTTTCTTCTCAGGGCCGAGCTCTTCACTTCGCTTACCTCCAAGGCGAACCTCTTCTCAAACGTGTTCGGAGCTAAAACTCTCCCCTAGAGTTGCTCCTCAAACCTGTCTCTCAAATAGCTCTTCTAATGCCGAGCTCTTCACTCCGCTCGCCTCCAAAGCGGAGCTCTTATCAACGAGTTTGGAGCTAAAACTCTTTCCTAGAGTTGCTCCTCAAACTCCTCTTCCAGACAGCTCTTCTAATGCCGAGCTCTTCACTCCGCTCGCCTCCAAAGCGGAGCTCTTCTCAACGAGTTTGGAGCTAAAACTCTCCTAGAGTTGCTCCTCAAACTCCTCTTCCAGACGGCTCTTCTACAAGTCGAGCTCTTCACTCCGCTCGCCTCCAAAGCGGAGTTCTTCTCAACGAGTTCGGAGCTAAAAACTCTCTCCTAGAGTTGCTCCTCAAACTCCTCTTCCAGACGGCTGTTCTACAAGTCGAGCTCTTCACTCCGCTCGCTTCCGAAGCGGACCTCTTCTCTACGAGTTCGGAGCTCACAACTCTCCCCAAGAGTTGCTCCTTGCACCCACTTCAGAGAATGGGCCTTCCCAGCACCTCTTCCTAGCACCTCTTCTCCTAGGAGTGGAGCTCCTCTTCAAAAATCTCCAAAACCAAACAGAATAGAGGCAGAGCTTCAGAGCCCCTCACCTCTCCCATATGCCGACCCATCCTCCCGAGCCAAGGAGTAGAGCTTCATCGACCCATCCCCTTCATCAACTCACCGAGCTTCTCCTCACGCTCGAGCCGTCCGAACTCCGAGCTCTACTACACCGAGCTACTTCGGGCAGAAGGTGAACTACTGAGTTACCGAGCCGAGCAAACAAGGAAGAAGGTAGAGGATCGGATCCGAGGTGCCGGGGTACCGACCCTCGTATATGGAGAAAAATTCGGCCGACCCCATCTAACCGTTGGAACATCTCAAAATTCACACTCAAGCGTGATGGACGGATCAGATCGCACCACGTCACCGCAAAACGACAAGATAACATTTTCTCGAAACTCGTGCTTCTTGCCTCGTGATTCGCGCCCCGATCGTGATCAGCCGTCCAGATGGCTCTTCTACAAGTCGAGCTCTTCACTCCGCTCGCCTCCAAAGCGGTGCTCTTCTCAAACGAGTTCGGAGCTAAAACTCTCTCCTAGAGTTGCTCCTCAAACTCCTCTTCCAAACGGCTCTTCTACAAGTCGAGCTCTTCACTCCGCTCGCCTCCAAAGCGGAGCTCTTCTCAACGAGTTCGGAGCTAAAAACTCTCTCCTAGAGTCGCTCCTCAAACTCCTCTTCCAGACGGCTCTCCTACAAGTCGAGCTCTTCACTCCGCCCGCCTCCAAAGCGGAGCTCTTCTCAACGAGTTCGGAGCTAAAACTCTCTCCTAGAGTTGCTCCTCAAACTCCTCGTCCAGATGGCTCCTAGAGCCGAGCTCTCCACTCCGCTCACCTCCAAAGCGGAGCTCTTCTCCACAAGTTCGGAGCACAACTTTCTCCTAGAGTTCCTCCTCAAACTTGTCTCTCAAATAGCTCTTCTCGACGAGATCGGAGCACAACTCTCCCCTAGAGTTGCTCCTTGCACTCACTTCACAGAATGGGTCTTCCCATGGCTCTTACGAGGATCTTCCCAGCACCGCTTCTCCACTATGCGAGAGAACAAGGCAGAGGAGAGAACCCAGATGCCTCTCCTCCCCTTCCTCTTCTCCTCTTCTCCGAGCTACTACGGGCAGAGGGTGAACTACTGACGCGCCGAGCCGAGGTACCGGGGTACCGACCCTCGTATATGGCAAAAAATCATCCCGAGGCAAAGTCACCGTCGGATCTCTCCAAAATTCGCGTCAGAATTCGATAGACGGTTCAGATCGTGCCACGCTCACAAAACGACAAGATAACGTTTTCTCGTGATCTGAACCCCATCCTCGTGATGCGCGCCATGATGAACGGCCCAGATCCGGCCACGCGTATCTTCCGAGACGCCTGCCACCGGCTCGCCCTGCCGAGCTACCGAACAGCTCAGCCGAGCAGCCGAGCCACTGGGCACAGGGGAGGAACCCTCAAGAGATACTTCCCTCAAAACGTCCAACTCAGCACCTCGGCCAAACAGCCCTGACGCGCCGAGCCGAGGTACCGGGGTACCGACCCTCGTATATGGCGAAAAAACTCGCCGACCCATATCAGCCGTTAGATCTTGTGAAAAAGCGCGCTCGTCATGATGGACGGATCAGATCGCGCCACGTCACCACAAAACGACAAGATAACGTTTTCTCGAAACTCGCGCCTCTTGTCTCGTGATTCGCGCCACGATCGTGATCAACCGTCAAGATTGAGTCGCGTAGCTTAGATCTGCCAATCTACCAAACTGCGGAGCGGCGAAAAATGTACCTCAAAATCTGTGCTCGGATTCGCCGAACAAAGCAAGCAGATGAAGAGGAAGAAAGAAAAAGAGGCTAACGGTCGGGGTCGGATCCGATACCCACGGTCCGACCCATACCCTTCTTAGCTCCTTCATTCTTCTCCTTCTTCCCCAACACTTCTCTTCTCCACTGTGCGGAAGAACAAGGCAGAGGAGAGAACCCAATTGCCTCTCCTCCCCTTCCTCTTCTCCTCTTCTCCACTGTGCGGAAGAACAAGGCAGAGGAGAGAACCCAATTGCCTCTCCTCCCCTTCCTCTTCTCCTCTTCTCCATTGTGCGAAAGAACAAGGCAGAGGAGAGAACCCAAATGCCTCTCCTCCCCTTCCTCTTCTCCTCTTCTCCTCTTCTCCACTGTACGAAAGAACAAGGCAGAGGAGAGAACCCAAATGCCTCTCCTCTCCTTCCTCTTTCTTCCCAGAAGAGCTACCGACCTACCGAACAGCAAAGTGGGAAAAAATTCTCCTCAAAATTCGTGCTCGGATCTGCCGAACCAGATTCATTTGCCGAGCAAACCAGATGCTCCCAGAGAGGATCCGAGGTGCCAATCCGAGGTGCCGGGGTACCGACCCTCGTATACGGAGAAAAATTCGACCGATCTCATCTCACCGTCGGATCGTCTCAAAATTTGCGCTAAAACATGATGAACGGCTCAGATCTCGCCACGTCACCACAAAACGACAAGATAACGTTTTTTCGAAACTCGTGCCTCTTGTCTCGTGATTCGCGCCACGATCGTGATCAACCTGTCCAGATTGAGCCACGTAGCTCGGATCTCAAATCCGAGCCACCGATCTACCGAACAGTAGAGTGGGAAAAAATTCTCCTCAAAATCTGTGCTCGGATCTGCCGAACCAGATGCATTAGCCGAGCAACAAAGAAGCGGAGGAGAAAAAGAGGAAAAAAAAAGTGTGGGTTCGGACCCGTTAGGATCCAAACCCGAACTCCCCACGTCATCCTCTTCCAATCACCTGCCAAAACAAAAAACTAAACAAAACTCAACCCCGTATCTCTTCTTCTCCACTCTCCCGCCAAAACAAGATGAAGGGAAACCCAAAACTCCACTTCGTCACGAGCCGAGCTCCTCGACGACGGCGAGCTTGCCTCCCCCTCATCGAGCTCAAGCCGCAACCAATCTCAAACGTCGAGCTCCGAACCCACCTGTCGAAGCTCCACGGTGCCGAGCTCACGGGCCGAACCCAACTCCAAACACACCGCCAAACACCAAGCTTCGGTGCTCTTCCCTTCGATGCCGAGCTCTTCGCCTACCGCCGATGCCAATCTCCTCGAACAAGCTCGCCGCTGCTCCGAGCAGCCGAAGCTCATCGTCGAGTCCTTCCTCGGCGAACACCGTCGCCTCCAAGCTCCGCTATCGAGGCCCAATGCCGAGCTCACTGAGCTCCAAACGTCGAGCACCAACCTTGGAGCATCGAGCTCCCCTCCATCGCCGAGCCACCGACGGAGCTCGAAGCTTCACCTCGACTTCACACGAGCTCGAGCTTCGGAACATGGCGAGGTCGAGCTCCGACGACCACATTTGTGCTCTCACCCTCGCCGAGCTCCCTCCGTCGTCGAGCCGAACCCATCTTCTTCAAAAGCTCGCTGCCGAACTCACCTTCGTCAAAGCTCCGACCCAGCACACAGTTCACCTCCACCGCAAGCTCCAATGGAGAGCTCCGAACTCCTCTCCACATCGAAGCTCCCTCTCCATTGCCGAGCTCCCCCACAGTCGAACGTCGAGCTTTCTTCCTCGACGAAGCCCCGAGCTCCACTCGTCGACCACCTTGGGCGAGCTTCCCCCGCGGCTGAGCTCCGAACTTGAACCCATCACCATGGCGCTAACGAGTTTCCTACTCCACAAGCATCAGGCCCACTTCAGTCGAACTCCGAGCTACGACTTCCCCTTCGCTGCCAACTCCATGTTCGTCTCCCGCCATGGCCAGCTCGCGCCATTACCGAGCTCGAGTGGCCCTCCGAAGAGCTCGACCCCATTTCCAGTTCGAAGAACTCCACGCCTCGCTCGCCTCGCTCGCGAGCTCCTCGCCGATCGCGATCGAATCTCCGTCGAGCTCCAAGCTCCTTCGTCAGAGCTTCCTTCGAGACGAAGACGAAGGAGAAGCGCGGAGAAAGAAGAAAGAAGCAACGAAGAGTACAAGAAGAAAAGAAGCAGAGGGAAGCAGAAGCAGAGAGAGAGAGAGAAAAAAAAAAAAAGCCACGTGGCATCATCTCAGTGATCCGAGGTGCCGAACCGAAGTGCTGAAGTACCGATGCTGTAAATTGAGAAAAAAAGTGGCCGACCAACACGATCCGTCCGATCGTCTCAAAATTCGCGTCGCGACACGATCGACGCTCAGAAACGCGCCACGTGTCCCGATCGTGATCTGCCTCACGATGCGTGCAGATCTGATCATGATGGACGGTCAGGAACGCGCCACGTGTCCCGATCGTGATCTGCCTCACGATGCGCGCAGATCTGATCATGATGGACGGCCAGAAACGTGCCATGTGTCCAGATCGTGATCTGCCTCACGATGCGTGCTCATCTGGTCATGATGGACGGCCAGAAATCTGCCACGTGTCCAGGTAATATTTAAATTATTTATTTATTTATTTAATTGTTTTTTTATTTAAAAAATCCGAAAAAATAATTAAAAAATCAAAAAAATTAATTAAAAATTCTAAAAATAATTATTAATTCAGAAAAAATTATTTTTAAATTCTGAAAAATTAATTATTAAATTAGAATAATTAATTAATATTTTTGATAATTAATTATTTAATTCAAAAAATGAATAAAAAATTCAAAAAAATGAGAAAAAATTCAGAAAAATCTGGAAAAATCACCAAAAATCCAGAAAATTCTGAGAATTTTTTTGGGCACTTTACAAGCCCATATTAACACCGTTACACCCCAAGCAAGATTCCAAACTCCCTTAAGAACACCGATAAAATCTTGTACGCCATTGAAACAGTAAAACTACTCCTCAAAGGCTGATCAAACTCAGTCTTCGGGAGTGGGGGGCTCGTGATATGGCTAAAAATATGATTAAATCGGGACCGTTCATATCGGACACGAATCTTAAAGCTCAGGGGTAAAACGGTAATTTCACGTGCAAATGGGTTCGAAGCGGGTACTAGGTCTCCTTCTCACAGATCCAATAACCCGTGAACAAATCCACCTCAACTGGGTACGGGTCTCAACCCGAAACACACCCAGTCCAGAAAAGATAGAATTAGGGTTTCTGATTCATCCTAATCAACGACTCTGATTCACATCTATCTTTTCACCAGGAATTAAGGGATTACATTCCTAATCTGATTACGAGGATTTTATGCCTTATCCGATCACAGGAATCACATTCCTTATCTGATCCCAACGGCGACTATAAATACCCCACATCCATCTCCATTAAGAGGTAATCAATCTTTTTCCAGTTAAACGCTCTTTCATAATCATTTCTGGTTACTGACTTGAGCGTCGGAGGGTGCGTCGCCGGGATCAACCCCGGTGTCTCGCACTTCCTTGCAGGTGAACGGCGGGAGTCAACGGTCAAGCTCCGACGAACAGGTTAGGTGTTTGCTATTCAGGTTTTCCACGAACTCACAAATTCATCTGCTTGCCCCCACACCGAAATTAGCGGCAACAGATGGTAAGTTGGTATTTATGTTTACATGGTTTTTTCAGTTTTACACTTTCAAATATATATACATATTGTTGTGCATAACCGTGAAAAAAAATTGAATTATATCATCAACATACATTATATATACACACTTTATATGATATAATATATATACTTATGCATATAATTATTTTGTGCAGGAGAGCTTATTTTTAACGAGAATGTCAAGAAATCACATTGGTTTTGTAATTTGTTGGTTGATGTTGCTTCTACTTCACTGGTTGGATTGGATTAATATAAGTGTGTTTTTTTTTTGTTATGTTTGTTGCAAACAAACTTGCTTGAAGAAAATTTCATTTGTTCTCAAAAATTGATCTTTGTTAATAATTTACTTTATCTTTTCTTATAGGGAATTTATTTAATTTAATGACTATACTTTATATAGGCGTGCATCGAACATGCATCTATATAATAAAACACAAAGAAAGCTATCAAGTGGCTCTCATTCATTAGAGGTGAAATCAATGGTCCAGATCTAACCTTATAAAACATATTTTCCCGCCCAAAAGTCTCCCCCCCCCCCCCAACCAAAACTCAAATTCAAATCCCCCCCAAAACAAATCCTTTATTTATTTATTTAATTATCTCTCTCTCTCTCTCTCTCTTTCTCTCTCTCTCTCTCTCATTCTCTTTCTATTTACTCATAAATTTTTATTTTCATATTTCAGATTTATAAATTTTCAGTTTTTTAATGCATTTTTTTATTACTCATGTTACATTGAAAATAGCAAATATCTCATCAACAGTTAAATTTCATCATTTTCCACACTCAAAGTTCTAAGAAGTTGGATTTTACACCCCCATTTATAATTATTTTTCAACATATACTAATGAAAACATGGAATTTTATTTACAACTAATTATTGTTGTATTATTCGAACTTGAGCGACATAATTGTTGTTTTACTGTTTACAAGACATTCATATGTTGTATCGTTCCGAAGACGTGCCGTAGGCACGCCTACAGGCAAATCAGTTATACTATATATAATGATAATAATAATAATAATAATAATAATAATAATAATAATAATAATAATAATAATAATAATAATAATAATATAGATTTTCCCGTGGGCACATGCCTACGACACGTCTTCAGAACGATACAGCATATGAAATGCCTTGTAAACAGTAAATCAACAATTATGTAACTCAAGTTTGAATAGTATGACAATAATTAGTTGTGAATAAAAATCTATGTTTCGAGAAGTGTGTGTGTGTGTGTGTATATATATATATATATATATATATATATATAGGGGTCGGTTCGGGTGAGAACCAACCCTGGGGTGAGAACCTAAGAGCCTATCCTAGCCATTCATCTGTGTAATCTTAACGGTCAAGATTTTTTAAAATTAAACAATAAGATTAATTAATTTTTGCATTAAGATGTCAATCCCTTTAATTAAGGGATGGGGACCGCGTAATAAAAGGAATAATTATAAATTGCCTTTTTTTGTGTGCGACGGTTAAGGCAAATTTGGTCAAATTGGAGAGAGAAATAATTTATTCCCGTAAAATATTGGAGAAGATTTTGTTTCCCAAATTAATAGCAACTGCAGAATCAGTCACCATTTCGTTCCTTACAGTTACTGTTTATTACAGTTGCTATTTATAATTATTACAGTTGCTGTTTAAGTGGTCAGGTATTGATGTATAATTATTTTAGTTGCTATTTATAATTATTTCAGTTGCTATTTATAATTATTACAGTTGCTATTTATAATTATTATAGTTTCTATTCGAGAAGATTTTGTATCCCAACTTAATAGCAACTTCAGAATCATCACCAATTCGTTCCTTCACCAATTAGTTCACTATATAGCAACTGACTGTATTGTAAGTAGATACAATAGCAACTTCAGTTGCTATTTATAATTTTAACTTCAGTTGCTATTTATAGTATTCCTTCACCAATTTCAGTTGCTATTTATAATTATTTCAGTTGCTATTATAATTATTACAGTTGCTATTTATAATTATTACAGTTGCTATTCGAGAAGATTTTGTATCCCAACTTAATAGCAACTTCAGAATCATCACCAATTCGTTCCTTCACCAATTCGTTCACTATATAGCAACTGACTGTATTGTAAGTAGATACAATAGCAACTTCAGTTGCTATTTATAATTTTAACTTCAGTTGCTATTTATAGTATTCCTTCACCAATTTCAGTTGCTATTTATAATTATTTCAGTTGCTATTTATAATTATTACAGTTGCTATTCGAGAAGATTTTGTATCCCAACTTAATAGCAACTTCAGAATCATCACCAATTCGTTTCTTCACCAATTCGTTCACTATATAGCAACTGACTGTATTGTAAGTAGATAAAAATTTCATATTTAGCAACATTGTACGTAGCAACAAATGATGTTCATCCTGATGAAGATTGTGGTTCGGCTGAAAATAAAATAAAAAAGGCAATATATGTTGCCTAATAATCTGTGATCTACATTCCTTTTAAATAAAATAAAAAAGGCAATATATGTTGCCTAATAATCTGTGATCTTTCATTCCTTTTATTACGCGGTCCCCATCTCTTAATTAAAGGGATTGACATCTTAATGCAGAAATTAATTAATCTTATTGTTTAATTTTAAAAAATCTTGACCGTTAAGATTACACAGATGAATGGCTAGGATAGGCCCTTAGGTTCTCACCCCAGGGAATGGTTCTCACCCGAACCTTTCTCTCTCTCTCTCTCTCTCTATATATATATATATATCTCTATATATATATATATATATATATATATATATATATATATATATATATAGAGAGAGAGAGAGAGAGAGAGAGAGAGAGAGAGAGAGAGAGAGAGAGAGAGAGAGAGAGAGAGAGAATTAAATAAGTAAAGTAGTTGTTTTGGGGGAAATTTGAATTTGAGTTTTGGGGGGAAACTACTGCTACAGAGGTGCTACAGTATTACCAGGGCAAATTCAAAAATTTATTACTATAATTAAATGTTGTTGTAGACTTAACTTTAATTAGCACTAGTAATTTACACGTGTGATGCACATCTTAATAAAAATATAATTTTAAAGTAAAAAGTTCATTCGTAGTCTGGCTTCGAACCTGAGACATCTTTTATATTAGTTATGTATGGGCGATGCACGGGGTTGAATGTCTACAAATGACAACCCCAACTCTTCCATTATAATATTACTAGTAGCATGCACTTGCAATGACCGTTCTAATTGATTATTCATTTATTTTTTAAAGTAAATAATAAGACGTAATTTGGCCTTGAACCTGAGACCTTACTTTACTTATACATACTCTTTACAAATTACCCATAGTGGTACAAACTTTTATTTTATATAAGTGGTATTTTTGTAAATAATTATGTTGTAAATATCTTTGAGGGTATTATGGTAACTAACAATAGTTGGGTAAATGAATGGTTAATATAACTCTCACTTAAAAATGAATGGTTGAGATTAGATGGTTGAATGTACAAATGACAACCCTAACTCTCCCATTATAATATTAGAGACTGGTAATCTGCACGTGCGATGTACGTTCTAATTCAAATATTTTATGTAGTAAATAATAAGACGTAACGGCCTCGAACCTAAGATCTCCCTTTACTCATCATATACTCTTTACAAATTACCTTTGGTGGCACAAACTTTTATTTTATATAAGATGTCACTTTTGTAAATAATTATATCGTAAATAAATTTAAACTTTGAAAGTATTATGGTGACTAATAACAGTTGAGTAAATAAATGGTTAATATTACTCCCACTTAAAATAAATGGTTGAGATTAGATGGTTGAATGTCTACAAATTACAGGTTGTATATACATGACAACCCCAACTCTCTCATTATAATATGAGAGATTAGAGATTATAGATTATTACTAGTGGTATTAAGATTGTTTGTTTTAATATTTGTGAATACTATCGACTATTAATCATGCATTCACTTATCCTTTCATAAATGTGATTTAAATGGATCTTATTCCGAATGAAACCTAAAATTTCTTTAGTGACGCCAGATTTTGTTCTCCCATCGCTATAAATTCTGAAAATATGATTTCTTTTCCACCAAACTATTAAGTTTCTATTAGTAATTTTGTACAAAATAAAATGATTTAATTTGCATTATTAAATAATACTATATTGGTAAACTTGACTATTTTGACTATCTTCTTGAAATTGCAATTTTGCACGTGCAACACACGGGCAAAGTTAGAAAATTTTGAATTCTTAAAATTTTATGGTTAATGAATGATTTTTCTCATTTATTTATGATATTTTAATTTTTCAGATTTATTTAAATTAATTTGACTATTTTACGAATTTGTCAATTTTACACGTGCAAATATTTTTTGGGTGCAAATATCCACTTTTAAATTTCTGGATTGATTCTGCTATTTATAATTGAGTATATCCTAAAATTTGGGATTTTTCTGAATAAAGAAACTATTTTTATAAATACTTCGAAAGAGAGGGGCTTTTATGTAAAAAGAAGATTGGATATCCAACCAATAATAAAAATTCGTTTTTGCTACTTTTTGGGCTGACCATGGTCATCATTGAAGATAAAATTTATTGTAAATTGATTTGCTAAAGATTTAAACAAATATGGTATTTTTGCAAATATGAAATTTAAGTTGGATCTTGTGCAAATATTTTTTTGGAAACTAAAAGTCAGAAATTTTATTTGGAAAATATAATATTTATTAGTAGATAATAATTCAGAATTTTCTAGTTTTTTACAAATATTTTATGACATATTTGCAAATATTACAAAGAGAGGGATTTTTGTGCAGAATTACCACTTGGGGGTACAAATCCAATTTTTAGAAAATTTCTGGGCTATACTTGATGGTTGGATAACTCAGTAGTAAAAGGATTAGGTTTTATTTTTATTTATTTAACTTATTTAACTACTTTATTAAAGAAAATTTTATATATGTAAAGTAATAATTTGTTAAGGGATGTTTCCATAAACTTGTAAAACTCTAAAAACTCCAGATTTCGTCCTACAAAAGATCCACTACAGCCGTCCCCTCCTCTGCAAAAATTTTAATTTTTTTTTACTATTAATTTCTTGGAGTTTCGAACCGATGATCTTGGATTTTTTGCAAAAGAAGGGCTTTTTCAGTTTTTCTTATTCTTTATTAATTCGGTTGATTTCTTCAATGAGATGAGTGACATATGTTTGATTTCTTTTTATTCTATGCATGTTGTATGTGATGATTGGTCTATTAGAAAGCATGTTAAGGATTGATATGATGATATAATGAATTATTGATTGAGGGATGAATAAAAATTTAGTCTTTTCGTGAAACCTATGCTTCTGATGATTAAAACTTCATATAGATGAATTGAGATTGTTAAAAACTTAACAAAAATCATGAGTGGGTTGTTTCCTTTCGTATTCTTGCTGATTTGAACATATACTAAGAGCTGCATGATGAATATTGCATTGAAGTGAATAAATGAGCCCTTTACTGTGTATATAGATATACATACTGTTCTTGATGTTTGATGAGTATAACTTGATTAATATGTGTCATGGGCATGTGGTCTTTGTATTGTATCCTCACTGATTTGATTACAAATTGAGTTGCATAATGATTATTTCAAAAAGTGAACAAAATTGAACTTTTACTGTTGAATATGTATGCTTACACACTGTTGGGTATTTCTAATGACTAAAACTTGATTATATACTTGTTATAAGTGCATGTATTCATGGGTAAGTTGTTGTAATCAGTAGAGTAAGTGTATTATGTGTTGTGGAAGGAGTCATTGGGTCAAAAAGATCAATTCTTGAAGTAAAGAAGGGGTTGTGACTTTCGGGTCTGATGGTGTATAGCCGAAAGTAACTTTTTGGTGATTTATGAAATGTTCGAGTTGGAATTGAGTTGTTTGGTACTAACATAGTTGTGAACATATACTACCTCCAATTGAAGAGATTTTGATGCTTTAACTGATGCAAATATACACATATACACACTTACATACTGTAACACCTCGAATTTTAAAATACCGAAAATATTTGTTTTTATATTTTTATAGTGGTGCGAATTATTTTTGAGTATATCTTATTGTATTTTATTTTAATATTGATATTGATACGAATATTTTTGTTGGATTGGTGTAGATGATATATTGGAGCATGAGTTGAGTTTTGGTGAAGAAACAGTGGTTATTTTATTTTATACTTTTGGAGGATTATTATGAGATAATTTTATGTAATTTGTATTATCAGTATTTTTAAAAGTGTAGGAGTTGGGAGTTTATTTGAAATATTATGGAGATTGGGGGTATATGTGTAAAAAATACCCTATTAATTATTATATTAAGTATTATTTTTATTTATTCTTTCCAAAAAACCCCCCCATCTCCATTCTTTCCTTCTTTCCTTCTTCTGTTTTCCCCTGACCGAACGAAACCCGCCGAAACCCAATCGCCGATCCTTTCCCCGTTCGAATCCTCCTCTTTTCTTCGTCATCTTCAAATTAATTCGGAGGGTATGCTAATTGAAGGGTGCTCTAGCTCATGGCAGAGTCGATTTGGAGAAAGGAATTAGTGGAGGTATATCCCTTTGAATTTATTTGTGTATTTTTATGTGCTTTTAATTTATTTTTCTTAGTAATGGAATATGAAGTTGGTTAGTAGTTTATTTTGATGTTAGGGTTAAGAAATGGGAAAATTATTGGGGATTTTGCAAGTTGCTAAAAATTAGGGTTTTGGATTTGGAATTGAGCATTATATATATATATATTATCTCCTTTATAGTAGTAGAATTTTAGTAGAACTAGTATAATAAGTTGGGGGTAATTTTGGTAATTGTTTGAGGAAAAACATTTCGTAGGAATTTAAATATTACGTGCAATGCACGTGTGTATCCCAGACGTTCGATAAAACGCCTGAGTGATATTAGAAATAGTGTTATTGTTTTCTGTGATAGATTTATATGATTTGAGCCTTAATTGTGTTGAAATTTGATAATAGGATGTGTTAGCAGATTTGGATGTGGAACGACGTGCTGGCGCTTCGAGTTTTCACGAGATGCTATGTGAGTATGATCTTTTATTCTATATGCATAATATGCTATGAAAATTTTAAAATATGGTTTGGTGTGTGATGTGTGAAGTGTAATGAGTATGGAAAAGTTCATAAGTAGAATACGGAGTAAATTATGAGATATAAGAAATTAGTATATATATATATATAGGTATGGAGATGTGTGGATGTTTGTAGATAAATATCCATATGCTTCAGGGTTGTAATGATTTGTTATGTGTATGTGAATGTACGTGTATGTGTGATGTGTGATCTTATGACTAATGTGAAACGATGGGAGGCATGGTGTGTAGATATGTTTGATATGACAATGTGCTGTGATAACATGATAAAACGATGATATGGTGTAGGTGTGATAAGTGGGCGATAAATTGAAAATTTTATGTGATATTGTGATGTGAAATGGGTATGATATGTGTGTGACATGTGGGTGGGAAATGAAAATTTTATATGATATCAGTGAGATTAATGGCTTGTGTATGTATATGGATTTCATGGAGTCTATATGCTTTCTTGTTATGTTCTAAAAAGGAGCTACATTTGTATATGGGGTATATATATATATATATATATATATATATATATATATATATATATATATATATATATATATATATATATATATATATATATATATGCCTGGAGAAATGTTATAGAAGGAGATATATTTATTTATGGAGTTATATTATAAAGGAGATATATATATATATATATATATATATATGGAGAATTATTATAAAGGAGATTTATTATAAATGAATATATGGAGATATTTCATTAAAGGAGTTATTATAAAGGAGTTATATATATATTTATATTGCCCCAAATTTTATATTTGGGGAACAGGAGTTATATTGTGAAGGAGTGTATAATAAAGGAGATGTGTATATGTATATAAAGGAGAATTAAATATTGCAGTGCCGCACAATCTCCCGGGGTTTGGGCTAGACCCCACAGGCCCGGGATATACCCGGGAACAGGAGTTATATTTATATATTGCCCCAAATTATATTTGGGGATCAGGAGTTATATATTGCCCCAATATGTTTGGGGATCAGGAGTTTCCCTCGCTGGTATAGGGCCAGGAGGAAGACGTAGCCTCGGATGTGTAAGACTCTGTATGAGCATCGATCCGCGTGTTATATTTTACTTTTGACTAGCCTTTTGGCTTTAGTCTTGGTTGGACAAGCGCGCAACCGTACTTTCAATCCAGCCCACAAATGGTAGATTCTTAGGACACATGGATCTGGGTGATGTGGTGGGTTAGCGGGATTGAAATGTACGAGATGGAAGGCACAGAGATCCCTGTGTTGTACGAGGAGGTCAGTTGTGTGGGCACTGAAAAGGAGAAAATATAAAGGTGAATGTGTATTGAAAGAATATATGTATATGTAAAGATACGGATGATATGATATCTTGCGGAGATTACTTATATTATGGGAGAGTAGATACCTTCGGTGGGACCGGAGAGAGATATGATACCTCAGGGTAGACCTGAGAGAGAGATGATACCCCAGGGTAGACCTGGGAGAGTAGATACCTCCGGTGGGACCGGAAAGAGATATGATACCTCAGGGTAGACCTGAGAGAGAATTGATACTCTAGGATAGACCTAGGGTAAAATGAATATGATATGAAATGTGAATGAGAAAGAGAAGTGTTTGGTATAAGCTGAAATGAAATAGTGAAGTAAGTGTATTATGAGCTGAGAATAAAGAATAAATAAGTGTTAGTAATAAATGGGATAGTAAAGAAAGTGGATAGTAAAATGTGAATTGCGTGTGTAAAAGAAAGTGGATTGTGAAATGTGAACTGTGTGTGGGAAAGAAAGTTGTTGTGAATGAAGTAAATGTGAAAGTGAACGTGTTATGAGTTAGTGTATGAAAAGAAATGATAAATGCAGCATGTGATTAATTTAAGATGAAATAATAAAAGAGATGTGTTATCATGAATAATATGAAGTAATTGTATTATGTGTGTGATCATTAAAGTAAATACAGATTGATATGAGTTGTACCTTGGAATTGTGTCAAGGAACTACCCGCTCGCAATTTGTGTGAAAATTGTGGGAACTACCTGCATTGGCATAATTCGCAGGGTGAGTGGATATAATAGTGATAATGATTGATAGAAATGAGAAATAAAGTGAAGTGAAAATGATAAGTGATTGAAGTAAATTAATAACCAAGCCATCGGCTTGAGATGTGATGTGATATTACCCAACCTGTGTGTTTGATGTACAGTGATTATTACCCAAGCTATCGGCTATGGGATGTGATATGTTGTGGCCCCAGATTGTGTTTGGGGATTTAGTGAAAATGATAATAAGATATATTACTTATAAGAATGAGAATTACTAAAGTGATATAATAAGATGTGAATGAGCTATAAAATATGGTTTGATGCAATAAGTATAAGTATTCTAATTAATGATGTGTTAATGATGTGATGAAATGTGAGTAAATCGCATGGGCAATGAGATGTGGTATTATGAGAATAGATGTATATGTTTACGATGTGATACTTATTATAACGCAATAAAATAAATACCTGTATTATGAAAGTGGGTATGAAAATGGTTGTTAAAGAAAGTATGTTGTGATATGAGTTTGTGTACCTTGGAAGTGTGTCGGGGAACTACTCGCCTGCTATTTCCGTGAAAATGGTGGGAACTACCTGTCTCGGCACAACTTCTAGGATGAATGTGTGTGTTGATGGCATAATATAAGTAAATGAAACGCATGGCTAAATAGAGTTGGAGAAATGATGCAATAACATCATGTAGTTATATGAATATAAATAGTGAGATGCTGATATGACGATAAGTGTGGAAAGATGAATATTCGTATTATGCGAATGTAAGATAAGTATATATATAAACGAGGTTGATGTGAAGTGTATTATGAAATGTGGGAAGTTATGGATAATTAAATAGTTGAATGCAGGTTTGGCACAGTATTTGATATGTCAATGTATTGACGATGTTGTTGTATTCAAGATTCAGGTTGCCTTATTTTAATTTGGCATTCGTAAGTTTAATTTATTTTCTTTATACTATTTTAATTTGTTATTTGATTAATAACTATACTCACACCAGAAACGGCTAACCCCTTAGTGTTTGGGGGGTTAGGGGAGTCTGAGGACTACCCTAGATCCCCTACTGTTGCAGGTTCTCATCAGTGCAGAGGTGAGGCGCGGATTGGTAGTATAACTTTTTATTTTAAAAATTTGTATTATTTAGTTATAGGAATAGTGAAATTTATGATTTAAATTGTATTATGGGTGTATAAGCATGTATATGACGATGATGAATATAGTGTGAGGTGGTGTGGTATGTTTGTGACCCGTACCCACCTCGTTGTGGAGTACCGGGCTCTGTGGTAGGTTTTACAAGGGTTTTTCTAAAAATTTACCCTGTTTTTCAAAGAAATTTATAGTTTTTAATTGATATTTGATAATCCGTTATGAGTTTGGCCCCCAGAGCATTATATATTATTGCCTGTGTGTATCTGCTCATTTTGGCCTGGGGAGCCCATGAAAATATTATGTTGATTGTGAGCTACGGAATTTTGAGCAGAATTCCGTAAGATTTTTGTGTTTCGGGGCAAAATTTACAGGGGAGACTGTCAAAATTTTTCCTGAAATATAACTTTCTTAGTTTATGATTAAAGTGATATAGAAATTGAAAGAATTGAATTTGGAGACTTAGTTTTCAAAAAAAAAATTTTGGGGTGTTACACATACATATATGCATTGTTTTGAAGTATTTTGTGAAAAATTACTCTTTGAGATCTTGATGTGATTTTGGTTTGTTTTATAAACTCTAGTATGTTATACAAGTTGTATTTGATCATCTTCGGAAGTTACTTTTGCAAATTTATGATTTTACAAATTTTTAACGAAGTATCAGTAAAAAGGTGTACGAAATTTGAAGCTGCTGTATGGGCTATTTTTGACATGAAGGTCGACCGACATCATTGTTTTTGGCTGTTTTGTGAGTTTTTCGTCATTTTTCTTAAACGATTATTTCTTCGAACTTATGGATTATTGATCTGCTATTTTAGATGATGTTTTTGCTACAGATTACAGTATTTTACAGAGAGTTACGTCTTGATTATAATAGATCTTCAAATTGTGTACTATTGCCTTATAAAACGAAATAAGTATGGTTTTTGAAGAAATTGATGTTTGGTGATTTTCTACGACTTCAAAATATGATTTTCAGTTTAATAGATTTAATACTTTATTTCAGTTCTGGAAATTTTGTGAGTATATAAAATAAATTTGGATTTGTTGATTTTAGGAAGTTTTCTTAATATGAGAGTATTGATAATGAGGTTAAGAGTTTGAATGAAAGATTTTGTGTTGATGATTGAGCTGTGAGTCTCTAGAGAGTGTGTGGGACCCTAGTACACCGGCAGTTGAGATTTTTGTGATTTGACTAGTTGGGACCTTGTTGTTGATCAGTCGAGTTAAATTCAGTAGGATACACAAACTATAGGAGATTCATAATTAATTAATTAACTTAATAAGATAAGGACAGACACTAGATGGTGATATGATAAAATGAGTGCAAACATGGGTTGTGGACCTCAGTATGGCCCGCAGGTGTGAGATAATCCCCGGCATTATCGAGTGTGAGTGAAATAGTCTCTGAAATTGATCTCCGGAATTATCGGGGTCGAGGCGATGCTCATGGGGTATTCGTGTGATGAGGCGCCATAACTTACGGTATGGGGTATTCCCAAAGATTCCCATGTGTGGGTGAAAATAGTCTCTGGAATTATCTATGGATAGAGATTGAGCTTCAGAATTATTGGGGCATGGGCTAGATACTCACGCTTTATCTAAATCTCATAATAGTCATCGTAGTAGGATTAGTTGCATAACGAGTGATTTAACCCTATTAAGTGGAAAACGATAGGGGCTTGCACCGGACCTATGTAGTATGGAATGCATAGAATCCGATGAGTATGCATTAGGAAGTCATTATATTGCATTTGTGTTTTCTTGACTTGGTGTTATGCATGATGTTTTTTTGTTTTCTTACACTTGACACTTAGCTTAGTTTCACTTGATGTTTTCATATTTTATTTATTATTATTTCATAATCCATTGTTATTACTGTTGATATGTGTTGTTTATGACTTTATTTTTTACGTTTTATTCATGTTGTATTTCTTTTGATGTCACTCACACCGTTATGACTAACCCATGTAGTTTTGGGGATTAGGGTTATCTCTAGCCGCATGTTTTACAGGTAAGTACCTATAACTTGGGATTTGGATGCATGTGGTGGAATGATAATATGGCTTAGACAAATTGTAAAAGAATGTGTTGTAAAAAAAGAAATTATAATTCAAGGTGTTTTATTTTCCGCTATGCTCTGTAAACAATTGATGTAATAAAAAGTCTTAAATTTTCATGTATTTGGTTGCTATGTTTATGATTATACTGAAGTTGATTTTGGAAATTGTGCCACGCATTTCTAATTTTATTTATTGAAATTCGGGGCACTACAAATTTGCACGTACGATGTGCGTTCTAATTAATTTTTTTTTTATAGTAAATAATAAAACGTAATATGGCATCGAACCTGAGATCTCTTTACTCACCACATACTCTTACAAATTACCCATAGTGGCATAAACTTTAATTTTATATGTGACACTTTTGTAAATAATTATGTTGTAAATAAATTTGAACTTTGAGAGTATTATGGCAACTAACAGCTATTGAGTAAATGAATGGTTAATATAATTTTTGCTTAAAAATGAATGGTTGAGATTAGATGGTTGAATGTCTACAAATTATATGTTGTCTACAAATGACAACCCCAACTTTTCTATTATAATATTAGATATTAAAGATTAGAGATATAGAGATTATAATATTATAGATTAGTAATTTTTCACTATAGTTGCATTTTAACTCTTAATTAATGTTATTAATCAGATGCACTAATCGTAAAGCCATGTGACACATCTAAAGGTGCTAAGGACCTAACCCAAGCTCATCAAATAGATCTTGAAATGGGCACATGCCAAAATTTTAACTAATAATCAAGTTTCCAGAGAAAGAAATATTTCAAAATGAGTAATTAAAGATTCCCAGCTATCACGATTTTATCCTCACATATTGGTGTAGAAAACGCTTAATTTATGATTTAAATTTTTTTTAAAATTTTTAAAATTCCAAAAATTTATTTATTTGGAAGGGGGAGCAAAATTTATGGGGAAAAGAAATTTTTTTGGGTTATTTCCATAGAGACCACTTACAATTTTAACAATTTCAGATAAAGCACCACAAATATTTATTTACATATATACCACCGTAATATAATTTCTATTCCATGCGAGTTTATTAAGTTCAATTCAAATTGATTTACCTAATAATCTATAATAACTATTATAATGGGAGAGATGGGGTCGTAAACATATAAACAATTTTTTATTCTTTAGTGTGTGTGTGTCAACACGTGCAGCACACGTGTTGGTAGATTTGTTTTTGTCCTTTTCATTCTCCCTCCCAATTTTTCCCACGTGCATCGCACGTGCATTACACTAGTAATCTCTTCTCTAATCTAATCTAATCTAATCTAATATTATAATGGGAGAAGGGCTTAGTGTCATTTGTAAATGTTTGTCATTTTGTCAACACGTGCAGCGCACGTGTTGGTAGTTTTTTTTTGTCCTTTTCATTCCCCCTCCCCATTTTCCCCACGTGCAACGCACGTGTATAATACTAGAATTTTTTTTGTCCTTTTCATTCCCCCTCCCCATTTTCCTCACGTGCAACGCACGTGTATAATACTAGTAACTATTTTTTTTTTTTTTTGATTTAACTGGGTATCCTATCCCCCTCTATGGGCCAGACAGACCTATCCCCCTCTATGGGCCAGACAGACTAATCCCAGTCCTGTGGCTAGGTTTTGTGCAGGCCCATCTATAGCCCACGGCCACTGGCCACACTCCAGAGGTGTTTACCATAGGGTTCGAACCCAGGACCTTGGAGGAGCACACTCCAAGTCCCATCGCTCTTTACCACTAGGCCACTTGTGGTGGTTTACTAGTAACTATTATAATGGGAGAGATGAGGTTGTAAACAAATAAACAATTTTTTATTATTTCTTAGTGTGTGTGTCAACACGTGCAGCGCACATGTTGGTAGTTTTTTTTTTGTCCTTTTCATTCCCCTCCCCATTTTCCCCACTTGCAACACGCGTATTATATAGATTTTTTTTGTCCTTTTCATTCCCCCTCCCCATTTTCCCCACGTGCACCGCACGTGTATAATACATATTTTTAAAAAATACATCGCACGTGCATTATACTAGTTTGACTTGATTTAAACACTACCAATAAGATCACATTAACATCATTTATAATATTGCGTTAAATTCAGTTTTAGAGTGAGACTCATATTATTAGCGTTGTTTATGAAAATCGAGATTTGTGAATAACTTATTTGAAATTAATAAAATTGTGGAAAAAATAAAGAGTAATGCTACATCCACTACCTATTTTACTACATTTCTCTTCACTATCTTAGGTGGCACACTCCAATAGGTAGGATAAGATAGAGTAGGCGGGGAAACTCTCCAATAGGGGTATGCCACCGAAGTGAAGAGAATGGTAGTGAAATTGGTAGTGGCTAAAGCATTAGTGAAAAAGAAATTGTACTTAGCTTCTAGAGCACGTGTACTGGACGTGCCATTAAACCTGTAGTTATATCTATCTGTCTTCTCCCCTCTTCGTTTTATCCGCTCCCATCAAAACCTCGTCGACCCCCGCCTCCTACAAAACAAACTAAAAGATACCCCCTTCCTCAAAATTTCATCAATGGAAAGTGGCAAAGTCGACCAACAACAAGAAGTCATGGTTCTATCCTTGTCTTCTAACAACAACAAGAACCCCATCGCTCTCGCGCAAAGCAAGTTCAAGGAGCTCGAAACCTCCTTCCGTTCGTGGCTCGAGAGGCAGCCCATCCCCGTCGAGGCTGCCGTCGTCACGGCCACCGGCGCCGCTCAGGGCGCTGCCATCGGTGGTTTGATGAGTACCTTCACTTCTGATCTCACCTCGTCTTTCCCGCCGCCGCCTCCCTCCGCTGCTGGGCTCGCTCCCGATGTCATGGCCTCCTTCAAACAGGCTCAGGTCATTACTCTTAGTTATTTATTTGTTTTGATTTGAGGTATGTGAAATGAGTTATTTTTGTAAAGTCAATTTGCCAGAAATTGTGGTGAGCTTTTCTTTAGTTAGAACATCCACTATCGTTTTAAACAAAATTTGCATATTTAGCAATTGGGAAATAGCAATAGAGAGAGCAGTCTGCTAAAAAATTAAAAAAATAAAAAATAAAAAAATCAGACGGAGCTTCTTTCCCGGCCATCCTAAAAAAAATTAAAATGGCATTTTCGTAATTATTCGATCGCATTTCGGTAATAATTTGATGAAGCAAATGGGAGGAAAAGACTTGGGCGGATGAAGGTCTGCGGCCATTGGTTTTTTTTTTTTTTTTATAATGGCAATTTCGTAATTACTTAATGGCAATTTCGTAATTAATTAATGGCATTTTTGTAATATTTGGATGACATTTTCGTAATGCTTTGATTTTTTTATTTATGATTACTTTAAAAAAGAGAGGAGAGAGAGACGGAGAGACGGAGCTCCTTCATCCGTCTCTCATCTTTTTGTTTTTTTTTATAATAAATTATTCGACGGACGGAGCATCATCTTCCATCCGTCCGAATTTTTTCTCTCAAACGGATGAAGATCATCCGTCTTCTACTTTTAGCATTTCTTCAAGAGCGATTTTTAAGTTTAGCGAACAATTGTTCACTCCTATTCTAATTTTTGGGTATATAGCGAACGATAGTGAGGTTTTTTTTTAACTCAAATGCTATTTTTTGGGTTTTTAGAAAACGACAGTGGATGCTCTTAAAGCCATGGTAACGGAAGGTAGTGTTAGATCAAAATCGAGGAATTAGCTAGATACTCAACTGCTCATGCACGAATCTTCCTTGAACCTCATAGATCATTAGAGAGAATATATGAGGCATATTTTCAAACAGATAGGAAGGACTTGCATAATTAAAATTCTAGGTAGGGGAAAATTATAAAGAGAAACCGTCGAGTTCTACTGGAATATGGCTTTATTTACTTTGACTGATCATATGTAGTGAGGGCGGGGTTGGGAATGGAGTTAAGTTATGATAACTGAAAATATGTGAAGTTATCTCATACTCCCTCGTTTCAAAATATAAGTCATTCTAGGTTTCTACACGACTATTAAGAAACAATCTAGAATTGAGTAAAAGTACTATAGATTCTTGATTTTTGATGCTCATAAATGAGCCATCAATTGTACAATGTCCTATTTGTCCTCCCCTATAATTTTTATAACTTCTCTTACTGAAAAGGATAAGGGTAAAATTGAAAATCTCATAGAAAATTAATTCATGGACATTTAAGAATGACAAGACATCTCATCGAAAACCTAAAGTGACTTATATTATGAAACAAAGAAAAAGGCTAGAATGACTTATATTTTGAAATGGAGGGAGTATAATTTTAGGCTTTGTTTGGGAACAAAGGTAAGTCAGGATAACTGGAGTTATCTCACATAACTTTACAAAACTCTAGTTACCCCAATTTTGACATGTATGAGACTCATTCTAGAGTTGAGATAAGTGTAGTTATCAACCCCAAAAGTTGAGATAATTTCAGTTACCTAAACTCCACTGTTATATTTTTCTTAGGCTATGCCTGGGAATGAAGTTAAGAAAACTAGAGTTTTGGGGAGTTATCTTCAAAATTGTAGTTTTCTCAACTTTGGGTTGTTTGGGAACCAACTTGGAGTTGCGGAGTTATCTCAACTCCACTAGGACCTATGTTATCTAAACTTTGGCCAACACCCCAAATTGACGATTTTAACTTATTTTAGTGGTTTGCTAAACACACCAAAATAAATAGGGTTAAGATAACTTATTGTGTGGAGGTAAAGGTGATAACTAAAGTTCTCAAACCTCTACCTCCACCTAAACTAAACTTTAGTTAACCCAACTCCACACCCAAACATAGCCTTAAAGTTTAAAAGATAAATTTAAGCTGGAGGTAAAGTTATGGTAAACAAAGTTAGTATACCTCATTACCTTGTATTATCTTAACTTTGTTTCTAAACATGGCCATACTTGTTTGCACTTTGAGCTGTTTGGGGCCCTTCTGAAGGTTCCAATGGCTGTTGTTATTTTAACTCTACTCCTATCAAAGTTCTCTCAACCATGGACAACTGAATGCTTACTTAAAGTTATCTTTTAAGTGGATGAACAAGTATATAGGTTGGCATACCTGTAGTCAGTGGTGGAGCACAGCCTACATAATCGTTCATGGGTGCCAAATATTATAATAACAAAAACTAATTCAATACATTTTAAACCACAAAAGTTAGAGAAGTTCTAAAAGTTTAATATACTATCAAGAGTTGCAAGTTTCAACCAAAAATAGGAACAACTAACACTCCAATTGTATTTCTTTATCTGCAATTTGCAAGCTTGTATTTTATTTCAGTCTAATTCACAAAGATCATAATAGTTGACAAAATATATACTTCTTACAAAATCTAAAGCAATGATGGAAATTTAGCAACAAGTGTAGACTTGAATGAAATTTGGGAAAGCTCATCAAATATGATAGAATGATAGAAGATTTCAAGCTATATCGAATTGAAGAATCTATAGGAACAACCAAATTGTTCCCATCGAATCATGTATTTTATGGTTTGAACGCTAACTTGGAGGTGGAAAGAGGATCTAGTATGATTAGATTTGCAGAGGTTATGTTTTTTTTAATTAGGGGTTTCGATTCAAAAGATTGAAGTATGATTAGGGTTTATGATTCAAAAGAAGGAAGGGGAGGACAAAGATTGGAGTCGAAGATGAAGAGACAAAAGTGAAATGATTTTGGTTCTTTTCTTTTTCTTTGAGATTGAAGGAAAAATTGAAGGCTGAGATTATTTTACTTTAAAACTTTAATGGCTAAGATGTTGTGACTTGTGAGACTCTACTTGATAAATAAGTGGGCAATTGGTAAATGACTAAATTCCATAATGTAAAAAGGGCATTATTTATAGTATTGAAAATCAGGGGGTGCAAATTCAAATTTATTCCTTAAATTAAGCCTAGTTGAATAAGTTATGAAATTTCAGTGGGTGCAGTTGCCTACACTTACTTTCCTCACCTAGTGCCTGAATCTCTACTTGAAAGATAACTTTGATAATCCTGGATTAGTTTCCAAATAGGCTCTATATAACAACAATAATTAAATGATAGAAATTTGGTATACCATATACTAGCTATTGATTTGATACAATTGTTTTTGATAAACTCAACAATATAATGGTTATCTGTCTTCTTCAAATGATTGCAATACATTATTCATTCTATATTTTTGTTTGCTATCGGCTTTATCTGTTTTTCATAGTTGAAATGTAATTTCTTTTTCCAGTCTTTCTTAGGAGATTTATCATTGTGTAAAATAATTTGGAGAGGATAATGTGTAAGACCCCGCAAAATAGTATATATCTATTTTGTATTTAATCCGTGCGCGATTGAGAGTCGCACGTATTAATAAAATTTTCTCAATTTTAATTGATTAAGTATTGAAATATATTATTATTCTATATGTTTTGAATTCAACGAAGGTGCAATTGTAGAACCAGAGTTGAGATATCCTCTCAATTAAGTCGTATATTAGTCTTAACTATAATTGAGTTAGGACGTATAATATTGAATTATTATTTTGTATGCTGATAATATGATTTTATGTGTGTTATTACAAATTGTATGTACAAATTGTGTTGACATTATTTGTATGTATTTCAATTTCTATTTGATTGAAATTGTGTGTGAGATTGTTGTGATTTAAATCACCTAATTAAACCCAATATGACTCAACTAGACCCAAACAAACACATTCTAGCTTGAACCCAAGTTGACCCAACCTAACTTAACTTGTTTTGTGCATGGCATGAACAAAATTTTGTGCACATGCACTAGTTTTGGCCAGCCATCATGTGGAGGGAACGAGGGATAGGGTTTTGATTTTTCAAATTAGAATCTAGGGCTTTTGATGGGACTCAAAATACTTGAGTGTTTGAGAAACCCTAAGAGACAATACCACTGTCACACTCACCTCTCCTCCCCTCCAATGCATGTTGGCCCATCCCTCACTCTCTATCTCCTACATCAGGCCAAACCCTCCCCCCTCTTTATTTATACCCCTCCCCAAGAGCCCTAGTTCACTTTCTCATTTTCTACTACATCCAACTATCTCTCATATCCTTAAAACCAGTTTTATACACTCCCCTATTTCTCTACATTCTGAAATTGGAGACAAGAAGGAGCCAAGAGGAGCCAAGGAGAAGAAGAGTAGGAGCAAGAAGTGTTAGCAAGGAGGAGCAAGAGCAAGGAGTCCAAACTTGGAGAGTACATTTCATCTACAAACAAAAGGTGGGTGTTAACCTTTGTGGTGTTTAAATTTTTTGGGTGAAATCTTGATGTGGTCTTGACAGCACGAGTGGGTCATGAAGTGTGTGATTAAGTGTTAAAATTCATTGCATGCTAGTTTTATTTATGGAAGACTAAATAAAAACTCAGTAAAAAGCTGAACAGAAAAGTGTGTTAGGTCTAAATGCTATAACTCGAAAATTACTTGGAGTTTGAAGTTAAAATTTTAAATGTAGAATCTTATGCATGTTATACACCTTGCTTCCAAATTTCATAATTTTGGGAATTTATTTACTATTTGAATTAAATATGAACTTGAACACTGATTGTGCAGAAAACAAATTTAGCATAGGTTCTGACTATGATATTCCAAAACTCATAACTCTGTAACCACATGAGATATTTGCTGAAATTTTAGTATGTCCTTCTAATATGTGTTCAGTGCTTAAATATAAAATTTTATAATTTTTGTTCATCGTTTACTATTTTTATTAAATCCGAAACCAATGGCTGTTTTGAAAAGAAAAGATAGAGTGAAGATGATCTGTTCTGTTTTTAGCTAATTTTCAAAAAATCATAACTTGAAAAATACTTGGTAGAATCACTTGAAATTTAAATATGTTATGTTACCATGTATGAAGAACTTATGTTTCAAATTTCATGAAGTTTAGAGATCATTTGATATTTTAAAAGTATTTTTATGTTAGCAATGGTTAGCAGCTCTGTTATGAGAATCATTGCATGCATGTTAAATAATGACTCATTTGATCACTTTAACGACTTAATCTGAAGAAGCATGTAACTAGAAAGTTGTAGTAGACAGATCTCTCTGTAATGCCTAAGAATTCAAGATTTGGATAAATACACAAATTATAATGAATTTTATTAGTGATAACAGAAACACACAGATTCTTAAAGCTCACTGTTTGGCACTATGCATATGAAATTGAGTTAGAACTTGTAGATTTGGGTTTTTAGTTGCTGTTTGTGAGTTGGAGATCATGCTGTGGATGTAGGAATGAACTATGGCTTTACTAAGTTTATGTTGTAAGTAGCTCACATGTGCTTTGTAGAGCTACAATTTAGACATTCTTGTTCAATGTTTTGAAGTGTATGTTGTGTTAGGTGATTGTGTGTTGATGTGGACCATTTTGGGATGGGATTCATACCCAATTGGTGCGTGTGCTTGCTGTCTACCTTGAGTAGAAGCATGGGGAGCACCCGATCGTGTTTTTCCAATGAAACGAGACCGGGAACGACTCCGTTGTGGCATGAATGCTAATTGTATGCTTACTGTTTGGAAATGTAATCTTCCATTTTTAGAGCTTTTTAGCACTCTTTTTGGATATTCATGGTATAGGGTTTATTCCTAGAGTAGTTTACCTTTATGTCTCGAGTTTCCGGTTGGGAGAATTCGGGGCGCTTCATAATGGCGTCATTCAAGATCATGGAAAATCCTTCGCTTGTTAGTAGTTCTCTTGTCTACTAATTTTACATTATAAATAGAAGTAGTATCAGGTTAACAACTAGTGATATGACTTGTGTGTTGCGAAGCTGACAGTATTTTGATAGGGAGAGGCATAGAAGATGATGATTAGTCTTGATAGATAATACTTTCAAAGATGTTACAGATCCTTGTGGACCTCTGTTTTCTTCAAAATTACTTAAAAATACGACACTAGAAATCCTTGTGCAGCCTTTTTCAACGTCTAACTAAAATCAGAATCCTTGTGCATTCTCGTTCTACTTTGTGTGATGTAGTCTTGGATTTGTTTCAGTATGGTGTGGTCTGAAGGTATAATCCTTCATAAGTTCTGTGTTACATGTTAGATATTAATAAAGGGCACATGATACGGTCTTTGGATGTTAGTATTTATGCGGTTCTTATTATTTTTTTCTCAATTCTTAATTGTTGCCTTAAGATCGGAGCTCATAATTTCCTTTTGTTCACCCATTGGTTTTATTCATGTCTTAAGATTACTATTACAAATCTATCACTCCTTCCTTTATAATTTATTACAGTTACGAGGATTTGGAGAAGGCAGGCAAGCTAGTACGTCCTGAGTAATGGCAAGGCCCTTTTTTTGTGTAGGGTTTCCTCGGCCAAATTTTTTGATATTAAATAAAGACACTGTTCTAAAAACCGAACCGAGCATCCAACCAGAGATGTTGTAGCGCCTCGAGTTCCACACTGGAAGCTTGTGACACTTAACTCAGAATCTTTACTTCAATGAGTACACAACACAGAATATTACAGAAAATTAGAAACTTACATAACAGAAGGAAACTATATCTTCCACTTGGATACTTTCCGCAGCTCGAGTCCCCTGCTCCACGATCAGTAATCCTGTAATGAGCAAACTGTGGGTACGTCAGTTGAATACAACTGATGCAATGCGGATGAAAACCATAATCTCCAAAATCCTCAACAACCAATATTTGATGCAGAAGAAAAGAAACGTGAAAGTCATACAAACTTAAATGTCGGTGTATGTCATGATCTAGCTTCTAATGCACAACTCATATGCATATCATGCTTTTAATCTAATACAAACTTGATTTGGAAACGTATGCATCCCATACTACATACTTTCCAAATCGAGTTCGTATTCTCCAGATGATAGGGTTCAATCCCTCGCCATGTATCCTATTCTTGTACTCTTTTCTGTTTCTGACATTCATCTAGTGACTGGTAGAGTCTGCAGCACATACGGTCTATTTCCGCTCCTGTAGTCGGATCATGGTCCTTCTCCACTCCGATAGGATCGTGGTCCCTCTCCACTCCCGATCAGGCCGGTGATTATCAGTTCTGCCGGAATCAAGGTCCTTCTTCACTCCTGCCCCTACCAAAGTTATCATGAACATAAGGCGAATCGATAGGGCCATCCTTACTCCGCCAAGAGACTTGGAGTCACACTCTTGCTCCTTTTAGTTCGTATTGATAACCCAGAACATAGACGGAAACTTAAGAGTCCATCTCCTAAGTTCCGACAGGACTTGTGACTTTCGTCTGCATTCTGTTCTTATCACTAAATTCCAGAAATTAACAGTCGAGACGACGCCGCACTTGTTCCAGACGAGATGCCACCGTACGTGTCCTCTTGACAGGTGAGTACATGCCCAACTAGTGTTTGTCCTTACCAATCATTCATTTTGGACAAAAACTAACTTGCCCAACCCACAAGCACAACACTACTATTTATAACAACAAACCTATATGTACTACAAAGTCTTTCTTCATTGTGTGAACATCTTTCATACGTATTTCTCAACTACTTTTCTATATTATGTTTAGACAAGTACAAGTGGGAACTTGTATTTATGAAATACCCAAATACTCATTTACTCATTACAACTTCATTCATATGTTTTGAAAAGCTACTAAATATTTCTTGTTAAGCTACTAAACATTTCTTATGCATGCTTTTATTTTCATTGTCATCTATGTTTATTTTTACTTTATAGGCAAAACCTTTTATTGCATAATTCCCATCATAATTTACCATCAAACTAAGGCAAAATAAGCATTCTAATACATTTATTTGTGCATTACTCAATTTCAAAATTGTGTGATTATCTATACAAACATACCTTTCCTATCTTCTCTACTTTGTTCCTTTTTCGTTTCCTTTGTTTCCTTAATCTGGCCATTTCAACCTTTTTCGTTTCCTTTGTTTCCTTAATACAGTCTCCACCCGACGAATCCAATCATCGGTTGCTGTTGGATCTGCTTGGCCTTCAAATACTGGTGGTTTCATTCTCTTAAAGGACCCTACCATCTTGACGTGGTTAGCAATGACATCGCCTGCATTCCTTTCTTGGGTTTCTGGCGGTGGTGCGAAATTTTGACTGACCTCCATAAAAGTTCCCATTATTTGATATACTCGTGCAATTTCCGCTTCGATATTGAGATTGGCGTTATTAGCTCCACTGCCTTCACCTTCAGTCCTCATGCTGTTGCTACTTCTGTTTCGTTGATAGACTCTACCTTCACCCTCGGTCCTTCTGTTAATGTCGCCTTCGTTTCTTCCCCACATCCTTCGAAAAATAAGAAAACATAGACAGGGGTTAGTTTCGGATACAAGGAGATCATAAACATAGGCTGGTCGTACAACAATATGAATTATGACTACCCTACTATCCAAACTAAACCTGACTCTAACTGGGGCATCCAAGTCTAATTTCCTGTTGTGTTGGTACTACAATTTGAAGTTTAGCTCTGATACCACTTTGTAGCGCCCCGAGTTCCACACACTGGAAGCTCGTGACACTTACCCAGAATCTTTACTTCAATGAGGAAACAACACACAATATTACAAGAAATTAGAAACTTACATTACAGAAGGAAACTATATCTTCCACTTGGATACTTTCCGCAGCTTGAGTCCCCTGCTCCACAATCAGCAATCCTGCAATAAGCAAACTGTGGGTACATCAGTTGAATACAACCGACGCAATGCGGATGAAAACCACAATCTCCGAAATTCTCAACAACCAATATTTGATGCAGAAGAAAAGAAACGTGGAAGTCTTACAAACATAAATGTCGGTGTATGTCATGATCTAGATTCTAATGCACAACTCATATGCATATCATGCTCTTAATTTAATGCAAACTTGATTTAGAAACATATGCATCCCATATTACATACTCCCCAAATCGAGTTCGTATTCTTCAGATGATAGGGTTCAATCCCTCGCCATGTATCATACTCTTGTACTATTTTCTGTTTCTGACATTCATCTAGTGAGTGGTAGAGTCTGCAACACATGCGGTCTATTTCCGCTTCTACAGTCGGATCGTGGTCCTTCTCCACTCCGACAGGATCGTGGTCCCTTTCCACTCCTGGTCAGGCCGGTGATCATCAGCTCTGCCGGAATCATGGTCCTTCTCCACTCTCATCCCTACCAAAGTTATCATGAGCATAAGGCGAATCGATAGGGCCATCCCTACTCCGCCAAGAGACTTAGAGTCACACTCTTGCTCCTTGTTCGTATTGATAACCCAGAACATATATGGAAACTTAAGAGTCCATCTCCTAAGTTCCGACAGGACTTGTGACTTACGTCTGCATTCTGTTCTTATCACTAAATTTCAGAAATTAACAGTCGAGACGACGCCGCACTTGTTCCAGACGAGATGCCGCCGCACGTGTCCTCTTGACAGGTGAGTACACGCCCAACTAATGTTTGTCCTTACCAATCATTCATTTTGGACAAAAACTAACTTGCCCAACCCACAAGCACAACACTACTATTTATAACAACAAACCTATATGTACTACAAAGTCTTTCTTCATTGTGTGAACATCTTTCATACGTATTTCTCAACTACTTTTCTATATTATGTTTAGACAAGTACAAGTGGGAACTTGTATTCATGAAATACCCAAATACTCATTTACTCATTACAACTTCATTCATATGTTTTGAAAAGCTACTAAATATTTCTTGTTAAGTTACTAAACATTTCTTATGCATGCTTTTATTTTCATTGTCATCTATGTTTATTTTTACTTTATAAGCAAAACCTTTTATTGCATAATTCCCATCATAATTTACCATCAAACTAAGGCAAAATATGCATTCTAATATATTTATTTCTGCATTACTCAATTTCAAAATTGTGTGATTATCTATACAAACATACCTTTCCTATCTTTTCTACTTTGTTCCTTTTTCGTTTCCTTTGTTTCCTTAATCCGGCCATTTCAACCATACACACAAGCATGCATACATAACCATTTGTATTTACTCTATTAACAATTACTACAATAACCATTAGCACTTTAATACTTTTCAATCACTACTATTAATGATTACAACCGATAACAATCCAAGCTTTCAATTTTAATTCATCAAGCAATCTATACCATCTACCAAAGCAAACTATTATCAATAATTTTCCTTTTGCTACAAATAAATTACTACACAATCATGTCAATAAACTACTACACAATTATTTAAATATAAATAACAAACAAATAATAATAATAATACATGAGGTATGAAGAATACCCACTTTGATTGTTTGCAAGCTTCAAGTTGCTATCTTCTCCTCCTTGCACCTTTAGTCTTCTTGACTTCTTGCTCCAATCCAATAGTAGTAATATAAAGTAGTATAGTAGTAGTAGTAGTAGTTGAAGTAGTCGTAGGTAGTAGTAGTAGTTGAAGTAGTTTAGTAGTAGTAATAGTAGTAAGTAGTAGTTGAAGTAGTAGGCAGTTGAAATAGTTGTTGTAGAAGTAGTAGTAAAAGTAGTAGTAGTAGTTAGTAGTAGTAGTTGGAAGTAGTAAAGCAGCTGCAGTAGTGGTAGATAGTAGTAACAGTAGCAGTAGATAGTAGTAGTACTGCAGTAGTAGTAGTGCAGTAGTAGTAGTAAGGTAAGCAGTAGCAAACAGCAATAGCAACAGTAATGAACAACAGTACAAGTAGTAAAAGACAGCAGTAATGGTAGTAACAACAGTAGAAGTAGTAAAGTAATAGATGTAGGTAAATAAATAGAGAAAGGGGAAGAGAAGCTGCTTTGCTGCCGGCCAGTTCAAGAGAGAAGGAGAGGAGTGTGGAAAGATGTAGAAAAAGGCTTAGGTGTCCTCACTTTTTGCATAAAACCCCTTAGTCTTTATGTAATTGCATTTAACCCCTAATAACCTTATTGGATTGGGCTTTAAGAAAAGAAAGTGTTGGGCCTTTAAAAAAAAAAACACATCAGGTAAAGAAAAAAAAAATATTCATATGGATATGACATAGAAGTAGTAGTGTATGCTAAAAATAACAATGCACATATATATATTGTTATTGTAAGAAAAACAAATAGTACATACTAGGGGTATTACAAATGTGGCCATTCTGGTTTTCCGGTGGTTCTGTCGGGTTCAGTGCCGGTTGAACCAGGTTCAATAGAAGGGAGGCTTTGATGTAATCTAGTACTTAGTTCATATAGAGTGTTTATACTATCATAACATAGTAAGAGCATCTGTAGTCGTTTGCTAAATATGCATAATATGCATATTTTGTCAAAAATAACGCTGCAGTCGTTGGCTAAATATGCATATTTTGCATATATCGCTACAGTAGACTGCTATATATGAGACTCGATATAAGAATTATGCATAATATGAAGGATGGAACTCGAAGTGCCGTCGCACAAAAAAAAAATTTTAATCGTTGGACGGCACTTGAAGTGCCGTCCCTCCCAAAAAAATTGAATTTTTCTAATTAAAAAAAAAAATTAAAAACAACTAGTTTATAATATAAATGCATATAGCAAGCTTCTGACCCTTTTTTAATTAAAAATTTTGGTTGGACGGCACTTGATGTGCCGTCTGACCCTTTTAAATTTTTTTTTTCCTCCGACGGAACTCGAAGTTCCGTCCCACCATTTAAATTGTTTTTTTTTCTCCGACGCAATGTGAAGCACCGTCTGTTCTCCGATTTATATTATTTTAAATTAAAATGGTAAAATATAGCTTTTGACGACTGCAGCGAAATGATAAATTGCTATATACATTTATCCATTTATGCATTTTTTAACTATCATGACTGTGGATGCTCTAACAAAGTGGCATATTGGTTAGTGAGAACAAACTGTTTTCAGTAGAACCTTGGTTCAAAACCTACCATCACCATTTCTTTTTTAGAAGAAAAAGACTACAATCCTGAAACGGCCGGTTCAAGGAGAACCCGGTTTGAACGGTTTGTGTAAGAACCGGTAGGTTCAGTATGGTTTGCACGGTTTTTACATAGATCTCAGTTTACTGTGAACCGGACTGGTTTATGGCCCGATTCCGGTTGAACCCGGTTCGATTCGACCGGCCAGTTAAGTCCGATTTTTACAACATTGAATAAAGAGTTCAACTATGATGTAAACTCTTAACTAGAATTAGACAACCCCTTTAAAATAGGGAACAATTTCCAACTGTTTCTGAAGAAGGGAATACTCGTAAAATTTATTGCACAACCTTTCCATAATTTAAGCACCCATTTCCATTAGCCGGTCCCTCACTTTTTGTGGAGAAAGATTATGAGAAACATGTATAAGATATCTTATGAAATAGAAAAAAGATGCCACTGGATATTTACAATTATCGTGCCACAGCCATATTTTGTGATATCACACATATTTTTTATTCTTTTTGTTTTATCGCAGCTCTATCTTCTTCTTCAGAATAGTCAACCATGCATTCTCATCTCTCTCACCTTCATCATCTTCCCTCCCCAATCACTGTGACAACAGTTCGGAATCGGCATTCAAGCATAGATGATCATCCGCCTCCGTCGTCAAGGCCGAAAAAGTCAATCTAGCCCTTTGTTGAGGCAATCCTCTTCCCTTGGCCCACACCAACCCTCGTGCATGCCGTCTTACGCCCACCGTAGAGTGAGCCACTTCCCCACCTTCTTCTGCCATGGCCAATGAAGTGAGAGTGGTTGAGGGAAATCCAGAAACCAAAGGATACAGAGAGAGATGAGAGGGAACAGCGACAAATCAGGAACAATGGTCCAAATTACTATAATATCCATAATCTGGCATAACACTTCAATCTAATTAAATCTCTATGTTTTCATCATTCTAAAAGATCATACGGTTTGGATTAAATATAGGAGTAGTTAAAATTCGTTTTTTAAAAGAAATAGATTTAGTTACTAGTTTGTACCGTAAAAAAATCCTTAAATAATAGGGTTAGCATCAGGAACTCAACTTTTCGGTATTAAATAAATGGTTAGCGTCAGGAACTTCAAATTTTATCAGCTCTTTTCTTCTCTGTGGCTGAACCCACTTTAATGGGAAGAGGTTTGGATGATGATGATAACCATGATCATGCCTTCCTCTTTCCATTGTGTGCTAGCTTGGTTGTTACCAAATGAATATTCTTTCTCACTAATACATTGTGCTTTGAGTTCCAAGACCTTATTCTTATGTCAACAGGGTTTTGTGCTGCATTAGCACATTTAAGGTTGCTTGAAGTTATTTGAGGATTGTTGTTGGGAAGGACTGGGAAGCGGTGGGGGTTCCTTGTGCGGAAGTCCCCAAGAACATCATCCAAGTAAATGAGCATAATACCCCAAGCAACATGGTTTAATTGATTGATGTTGCAATAGTTAGTTAATGTTCAAGTTAAAGTATCCTTACATGCAATGCCTAGTGTTACGAAACTAATCCACATGGAAACGAGGGTAAATGCGGATATTCTTGAAAATCCTCGTACTAGATTGGTTGCACCAAATTTGAGAAGTTGGGTCAAGTAACAAATTTAACCAAACTTCTCAAAGTCCTAGCTGGATGGAGTGTTGCTTGGTGATAAATGTTTATTTGGTAGGAGTATTTCACCCACAATATCTGTCTTTTATCATGAATTGTCCAAAAATGAACAAGGCAAAATTGTTGTAATATGCTTTGTGGTTGATATTTTAACTGAAGATAAATATATGGTAATAAAATTATACTTTCTGCTTTGGCTTTGTATCTATCATTACATAATGATTGTAATGTTGTTTCTTCTTCAGCATTTTGCTATTTATATGCTACGTTTTCCCTTTTCACTAACAGTTGTGTTGGCTTGTTGCATGTACTGCAGGCTTTTACCGGCAGTCCTCTGGTACAAGCTCGTAATTTTGCAGTCATGACTGGTGTAAATGCAGGTATATCCTGTGTCCTGAGAAGAATTAGAGGAGTTGAGGATGTGCAGAGTAGGTAAGATCTCTCTATTCTCTAATCCTTGTGGATGCTCTAATTAATTACTCAAGAATTTATGCTTGAATTTTTGATTTATCAAGTATAAACCCAATTCTGGATTTGGAATTTTGAAATAGACAATTGTTGCTTGATTTTTCAAGAATTCACAGTCAATGTTAAAAGTATTGCATGATAACCAAAATCTTAGGGCTTGTTTGGATAGGGGTAGAAGTGTTGAACGTCTGGGGGAGAGAATATCGTTTATGTTTCGATAGTGGAAAAGAGACTGGGAAAGTTTTTCCTCCATCTAACATGTCACTTCCCTTTCCCCAAAAGTTTTCCTCTAAAAAAACTCAAAAAACGTACAGTATAGCACTCATTTATTATTATTTTCAAAAAAAACTTCTACCATTGAAAATAGTGAAAATAGCTTTTCACTCTATTTTCAATTCATAGTGAACTTATATGGTTGACTGATGTCATACACCATATAAAACAGTGGTCCACAAAAAAAAAGCTCGGTTTTGAGGTTGGTAGTGCAAAAGTAGACAGAACTTACAGGAAAATTAGAAACGTTTGACTAGAATTAGAATAGTAAGATTCTGGGATAAAGACAAATGACAAAACACAGCTCTTAAATGTCAAGATGTGGGTTACAACAATTAAATTACTTAATCATAATTGCTGAACAGTATTTCATACATGCTTCTAATTTATATTACAGTTACATAATAAAAGCCTTTTCTTTTTCTTGCAGTATGGCAGCAGCATTTGGTTCTGGAGCTATGTTCTCATTGGTCAGTGGCATGGGTGGCCCAAATCAGGCAGTTAATGCTGTCACATCAGGACTTTTCTTCGCCCTTGTTCAAGGTGGCATTTTTAAGGTGAAACTCAGATCTTAATATTATATTAGATTATTTCATGTTTTTCACCTTCTACTCTGGCTAAGCTGTTTTCAATACAAGATTTTGTAATTAAACTGTAACTAAGCCATTCATGTTTTGAAGTCTATAGGAAAATTCAAATGCGACAAATAACTAAACAAGCTACTGTGATAGTTGTACAACCAAATGAGCTAAGCTCAAGTAGGCATGACTAAGACCACTCTCTCAGAGGCGGCTGTGAGTTTAAAAAAGGCTTCCCTCTTGTCAAAAAATTGTTGAATAAAGGCATGTTGTTGCATGCTCGTTATGCAACAACTTAGTTCACGACTCTGGAGGGTAATTGTGATTCGTGGACACGTTCTGATCCTTGTACGTAGGAGGAGGACCACTTAGGATTGTTTCACTTATGATTTCTCTCATTAGATGGAGTTTCTTTCTCCTTAAACTGGAGTTTTCTTCCCTCAATTTGATGGTTTATTTTTGGATGCCTCCCGATACTTTGTAGTATTCCACCTCCTTTATGATGTAAGCCAGTGAACTTCTCCCTCTGTCCACACGCATACACACACTGTGATGCATATTTATTTTCTGACAACTGTTTTCAGCTGATACACTGTGACTAATCAAGGCTAAGCTGTCACATTTGATTCTTGGATTTTATATGATATACCCTCAATCTGGAGAAAATAGGTATGAGATATGGGTGATTTTCGTCAGGGTGGGTGGGGGGACAACTCAAAGTGAACTGAAGGTTATATAGAAAACAAAGAATTTGGAAGAGATATCCAAGTTAGAATTTTTTTTATGATGCACCCAAAATTGGACAAAAAATCTCAATTCTATATATATATATATATATATATATATATATAAATAGCGATTGCATGCGAACTCGTCGCACAGTCGTCCGATCACGATCATGATTGAACGACTGCGAGCGCGAGTTCGCACATAATGAGGTGCGAACGGTTCACACCCGATCACCCCCCATATATATATAGGGGAGTCTTCAGTTGCGAACGGGGGTTGGTGCGAAATGCGTGCAAATGAAGTGGCTGCTATCGTTCGCACGCAGCTTGCACCAATCCCCGTTCGCAACCAAAGACTCCCTATTGTTAGGGTTTGTGGATCCAAATACACGATAATGAGGTTGGAGAAGACAGACGAAAAGAAGAGTCGAAGATGGAGCAAGCAGCTCAGAGCAGCCATCAGCTGCAGGCAAGTTGCGATCGACCGCACTTGGACAGTCGACCACACACGTACAGGCAAATATACGGTCGACCGTGCAGTTGACCGTCTTTCTCTGTTGGACCCTGCAGTCTTGAAGGAATGACCGGTCGACCGGGCAGTCGACCGACCCACTCTCTGTTAGACCCTGAACAATCGAAGGCATGAACCGGTCGACCGACACTGTGTTGCGGTCGACCGTCGCGATGCTGATTGATGAGTGGCTGAGATTAGAAGTTGTGTAAACCTATATATATTGTATTGTGTACGATTTTAGGGTTAAGTAAAAAGAAAAGAAAGATCTAACAACTGTCATTGAGAGAGAAGGAGATAGAGAGAAACCCTACACCTTGGTGGTGAGTTCTTGAGAGATTTGTAAACTTGTTCTTCATATTTCTAGTGAAAATCGCAGGAGTGCCTCTGCACGGGAAAGTAGCCATTGCATTAGGTGAACCTCGAAAAAATCTTGTGTGTTGCTTTTGGTTCTTTGTTCTCTTGCTTTTGATTCTATTGTTCTTGCATCTTTGTTGGTGAGTTATTCTGCAGTTAGAACTCAACACCTCTCTCTCTCTCTCTCTCTATATATATATATATATATATATATATATATATATATATATATAGGGAAAGCTTCGGTTGTGCACTACCTCTAGTGTGCACTAGGCCTTCGGACGTTCATATCGACAATCCGAACCGTTCACATTGATCTACACATCTAAATTAGTCTAAATATGTAAAATCAAATCATTTGAAATTCATTTACCCATCCATTGAAGTGTTACAAAATTGTATCGCTGAAAATCATTGTTTTTTTATAGTCACATGATGGATGGGTAAATGAATTTCAAATGATTTGATTTTACATATTTAGACTAATTTAAATGTGTAGATCAATGTGAACGGTTCGGATCGTCGATATGAACGCTCGAAGGCCTAGTGCACACGCCGTGTGCACTAGAGGAGTGCACAACCGAAGCTTTCCCTATATATATATATATCGGGGACCTTCAGTTGCAAACGCACTGTAGTGTGCAAATGCGTGCAAACCACTGAAGCTGGTGTTTCAAACAACAGCTTCAAGCTTCATAGAGCGTTTGCAAATGAAAATCCCCCTCTCTCTCTCTCTCTCTATATATATATATATATAGGGAAAAAGGGGTATGAGCAACTTGCTCATTTAGTAAATAAGCAATTGATGATGTGGCATGTATGTGATTGGAAAATCCTTAAAATGGTTAGTTGTCCAATGTATCACATACATGCCACATAATTAATTGCTCATTTACTAAATGAGCAAGTTGCTCATATCCCTTTTACCCATATATATATATATATATATATATATATATATATATATATATACAGAGAGAGAGAGAGAGAGAGAGAGATTTTTCGTTGTGCACTAGGCCTCTGGTGCACTCGGCCTTCCCGCCTTCGTATCGACGATCCGAACCGTTCACATTGATTTACACGTCTAAATTAGTCTAAATGTATAAAATCAAATTATTTGAACTTTGTTTGCCCATCCATCATGTGACTGTAAAAAACAACGATTGTCAGCCATACAATTTTGTAATACTTCAATGGATGGGCAAATGGATTTCAAATGATTTGATTTCACATATTTAGACTAATTTATGTCTGTAGATCAATATGAATGGTTCGGATCGTCGATACGAAGGCGGGAAGGCCGAGTGCACACAGAGGCCTAGTGCACAACGGAACATTACTCTCTCTCTCTCTCTCTCTCTATATATATATATATATATATATATATATATATATAAATATATATATATATATATATGGGTAAAAGGTATATGAGCAACTTGTTCATTTAGTAAATGAGAAATTGATTATGTGGCATGCATGTGATTGAACAATCTTTAAAAGGGTTAGTTGTCCAATGTATCACATGCATGCCACATAATCAATTGCTCATTTACTAAATGAGCAAGTTGCTCATATCCCTTTTACCCTATATATATATATATATATATATATGCATGCCACATCATCAATTGCTCATTTACTAAATGAGCAAGTTGCTCATATCCCTTTTACCCTATACATATATATATATATATATATATATATATATATATATATATATATATATATGTATAGGGTAAAAGGGATATGAGCAACTTGCTCATTTAGTAAATGAGCAATTGATTATGTGGCATGCATGTGATACATTGGACAACTAACCCTTTTAAAGATTGTTCAATCACATGCATGCCACATCATCAATTGCTTATTTACTAAATGAGCAAGTTGCTCATACCCCTTTTTCCCATATATATATATATAATAAATTACAAAGAAAGCTATCAAGTGGCTCTCATTCAATTCCTCTAAAACCAATGGCTTAAATTGATTCTCACAAAACATTTTTTTTGCCCAAAATTTTAAACCCCAAAATTAAAATTTTCCCCTCAAAACTAAAAAACTCATTACTTTATTATTATCTCTCTCTTCTCTCTTCACTTTTTCATATTTCCCTCTTTCTCTCTCTCCCTCTCTTTCCCATTCTTTCTTTATTTAGTTAGAAATTTAGATTTCAAGATTTCAAGTTCGTAAAACTTTCAAAATTTTTTTGTTTTTTTATTGCACATGTTATATTGAAAATAGCAAATATCTCTTCAACAGTTAAATTTGATCATTTTCCACCCTTAAAGTTCTAAGAAGTTGGATTTTACACCCTCATTTATAATTATTTTTCAACATACTAATAGAAACATGGGCTTTTATTTACAACTAATTATTTTCATACTATTCAAACTTGAACTACATACTGTTTATAGGGCTTTTCGTGTGTTGTATCGTTCCGAAGACGTGCCGTAGGCACGTGCCCACAAGCAAATCTAGTGTGTATATTTTATTTACAACTAATTATTGTCATACTATTCAAACTTGAACTACATACTGTTTACAGGGCTTTTCGTGTGTTGTATCGTTCCGAAGACGTGCCGTAGGCACGTGCCCACAGGCAAATCTAGTGTGTGTGTGTATATATATATATATATATATATATATATATATATATATATATATATATATATAGGGAAAGCTTCAGTTGTGCACTCCCCTTCCGTGTGCACTAGGCCTTCGGGCGTTCATATCGACGATCCGAACCGTTCACATTGATCTACACATCTAAATTAGTCCAAATATGTAAAATCAAATCATTTGAAATTCATTTACCCATCCATTGAAGTGTTACAAAATTGTATGGCTGAAAATCATTGTTTTTTATAGTCACGTGATGGATGGGCAAATGAATTTCAAATAATTTGATTTTACATAGTTAGACTAATTTAGATGTGTAGATCAATGTGAACGGTTCGGATCGTCGATATGAACGCCCGAAGCCTAGTGTACACGCCGTGTGCACTAAAGGAGTGCACAACCGAAGCTTTCCCTATATATATATATATATTGTATGTGTTAAAAGGCCGTAGCCACTTATAATTATATTAAACATACTCTCCTGCAACTCCCGTCAGATAATATATTTAGATTAGGTGGAGGGAAAGAAATTTCATCCCAAGATCCTTACAATTGAGATGTCATACAACCTTTAGCAAACTTATGAGCAGCGACATTACAGGAGCGCTTCTTATGAATAAGCAAAAGATTTGGGACATCCTTGATCAACAATCGACATGAGGTGATGATATGTCTAATCTTCCAAGGCTCTTTATTCTCTAAATTTATCCACTTTACTATATTGGCCAAGTCACTAACATGAATAAGTTGATGACATGGGAAGTGAAAACTGAGTAAACTACCCAACCTTACTGCCAATGCCTCTGCCAACTCCGGATCCAAACCCGAAACCTGTTTCGATCTTGCTAACAAGATTTGACCTTGGTGATTTTGCACTAATCCAGCAGCAGCAGCAACGAGTTTCCTACTGCACCATGAACATTAATTTTAATGCTTCCTTCAGTAGGTTTAACTTAATGCTTGTGATGGACTTGTGATGTGTGGACAACTTCACATTTCTGCAAACAGTAGATGTGTAGCTCTGCGTAGCTTGAACGTCGCGGATAATTTGTTCTGGTTCGACCTCCTTTGAAAAAACATACTTGCATCTGCCCTTCTAGATTTGCCACATCATGGACACTCCAAAATTCTATTCCTCGAAATTATTCTCTTTAATCTCCAACAATTTCATGATTACATCTCTAACTGTATCCCCTTTTGCAACAAACATGATTGAGTCGAGCAAGAGTCGAGCAAGGGACCAAATCCCTTTCGAGCAATTACAATGTAGCAGAAGATGGGAAGGAGTCTCAGGGTTAGCTCTACAAATGAGACACAATGAGGAGATATTAGTGCTAGTTCTACATTGAATTGAGTTTGTCGTCAAAGAGTCACTAAGGTCTCTCCAAACGAAACGAGAAACCCTCGGCTGAACTCCTTTTTGGCCCCAAACTTTCCGGAAAACTGGATCCTGATTCATAGCTTCGCCGTTGTCTGTGATGCATGTGTAAGCAGATTTGGTTGTGAAATTACCTCATCGATTTGGCATCCAGATCAGACCATCTCTCTCGCTCGGATCGAACCATGAGATTGGAGTTTGTAATATTTCCTCAGCTATAGTAGTGTCAAAAATCTCGTTAATCAGCTCCACATTCCATTCCTCTTCATATTTATCAAATCAGAAATCTCGGGCCAAATCAGCAGGCCAAGATTCCGGTTTGGGGAGGAGTTCTTGTCTATCTCGAACCCATCTATCCTAAAAAATATGAGTGGTGTTTTGGCAAATTCTGTTAGGGTTTCTATTAACTTAGTCTATTAAAGGTTTTAGAACTAGAAAGACTTGGGGTTTATATCCAAATAATAATTTTATAGAGGTGATACGAATAAAAAAACTTGCAAACCATGTGGGAAAAAAGTGAACGACTTGATTAGAACATCTGTAGTCGTTGAAGGGAAAAATATCGATATATGGATAAATGGAAATAGGAATCGAAGTTTTGCTGCAGTCGTCAAAAGCTATTTTTTAGCTTTTTATAATAAAACTAGATTTGCTCGTGGGCACGTGCCTATGGCACATCTTCGGAACGATACAGAATACGAAAAGCTCTGTAAACAGTAAAAGAAACAATAATGTAGCTCAAGTTTGAATAGTATGACAATAATTTGTTGTAAATAAAAGTCCATGTTTCCATTAGTATATGTTGAAAAATAATTATAAATGGGGGGGTAAAATCTAACTTCTTAGAACTTTAAGTGTGAAAAATGATAAAATTTAACTGTTGAAGAGATATTTGTTATTTTCAGTATAACATGTACAATAAGAAAATATAAAAATTTTGAAAATTTACAAACCTGAAATTTTAAAATCTAAATTTCTAAGTAAATAAAGAAAGAATGAGAAAGAGAGATAGGGAGAGAGAGAAAGAGAGAAATATGAAAAAGTGAAGAGAGAAGAGAGAGATAGTAATAAAGTAAGGAGTTTTTTAGTTTTGGGGGGAAAATTTTGATTTTGGGGTTTGAAATTTTAGGGGGGGGGGGGGAATGTGTTTTGTGAGGTTATATCCGGGCCTTCGATTTTGGGAGAATTGAATGTGAGCCACTTGATAGCTTTCTTTGTGTTTTATTATATAGATAATAAGCGACGGCACTTCATGTGCCGTCGGAGAAAAAAAAATAAAATAAAAAAATGGAGCGACGGTACTCGAAGTGCCGTCGGAGGAATAAAAATTCGTACTCGGGGTGCAAATAAAAAATTACAAAAACATTTCAGAAATTACGAAAAAATTACAAAAACAATTCAGAAATTGCAAAAAAAAATTGAAAATTACAAAAACCTCCGGACGGCACATGAAGTGCCGTCCGAGGAATTTGGCCCTGCGATTTGGGGTTTTTTAATTGGAAAAAAAAAATAAAATTCAAGGGACGGCACATGAAGTGCTGTCCGAGGGATTTGGGGGTTTTTTAATTGAAATAAAAATAAAAATCAAGGGACGGCACTTCAAGTGCCGTCCGACGAAAAAAAATATTACTTTTTTGTGGGACGGCACTTCGAGTGTCGTCGCTCAAATATGGATAAATCTCAAACCCATTCTCATTTATAGCAAACGACTGCAGCGAAATATGGATAAAATGGATATTTGGCAAACGAGTGCAGCGCGTTTTTTAGCCAAATATTCATTTTATCGATATTTAGCAAACGACTACAGATGCTCTTAGTCATTGTGTATTAGCTGAATACTGTTGTTTTTCTCTGCTACAGTTTCCACCTGTAATGCAGTTTTATAATAAAATGCTGATTTTCAAATCTGTTTGCAACTCTCTAGACTTTGGCTTGTTTTTGATGTTTGTGTGTCAATCTTAGTGCTTTTGAATACAGATGAGCATCTCATTCAACAATTTTGTCATATGTTAAATTTTGTAGACTATAATACTACCTTAGCAAACCTTATGTTGCAAAATTTTCGACATGAATATTTTTTCATCTTTTACCTCTGTTAAGAGCCTTCAGTATTACCATGTACACTTTTTTACTCTCGCAATCCGCATTCATTTTAGTATATGTCTAGTTCTACCTACTTAATGCACTTTATTGGTCTTCCTTGCACGTCTTCCTGTTGTAAGCAATTAGCTCTCATTTTTTCTTAATAATTTTAAAAATTTTTCGTTAAAGTGGACTTTTGTTGTTGTTGTTGTTGTTGCTGCATTGTTATGTTTCACATCTATTTCAACTTCGTAGTCATACTCGACTAATCTACTAATTCTTTGCATGTCTTACTGTTGTAAGCAATTAGCTCACATTTTTTCATAATAAAAAATTACTTTTATTTCTTTAAAGTACACTTTTGTTGTTGTTGCTGCTGCTGCTACTGCTGTTGTGTTTCACATCTATTTCAACTTCTTCGTCTTACTCGACTAATCTACTAATTCTTTGCATGTCTTACTGTTGTAAGCAATTAGCTCACATTTTTTCATAATAAAAAAATACTTTTATTTCTTTAAAGTACACTTTTGTTGTTGTTGCTGCTGCTGCTGCTGTTGTTGTGTTTCACATCTATTTCAACTTCTTCGTCTTACTCGACTAATCTACTAATTCTTTGCAAACTGAAATAGATTAATTTTAAATGAATTAGCAATTCATCAATTGTAGGAGGGTACAAGTGGGAATAGACAGACTTTTGCATCCAAATCCCCTGCTGAGTCACCACAATGCTTCAAGGCTTTAATCTGCTTTCTATATTGGTGTAAATTGTAAATAATGCTATGACCGAAGAAGTATAAAATGAAAAATGATCTGATATGTACCTGTATATGTGTCAGGATCAATATTTATTAGCAACTATGGCTTTAGAAGGTATATATGCATCACTATCTGCAACTTTAAGCAGAGTGCTGCATTATACGAGGTTACTACTGTTTGTTTGCAGGCGTCCGATATAGTTTGTCATGACCATCGAAGCTGTGGCTCAGTAAATCGGAACAGAAACTGACCACAAAAGACTTGGTGGTACATCATAATGATCAGCCTTCTATGAAAGAAATAATATGAAAAAGCAAGATTTATGGACAACATAATAATCAACCTTGCTGGAGGAGTCTAAATGAGTATATGTATCAAGAAATCCAATAAAAAAGCAAGATTTACAGACAACATTAAAGCAATAATAATACCTCCCAATTTGTAGTTTCTTAAATCTACATGATTTGTAGGATAAAGATGCACTAGTCCGAATATAATTGTATGGTTGCTGGAAATAAAAATAGCAACCCTGGTTAAGTTTGAACTTGCAAGATCATGATGATATGATGCTTCCACAGTTCTATTATGATCTAATAATCACATATATAGAAAATTCTATTCATAGTACTAGGAACCCTTTTGAGGATATTATAACTGAGAAATCAGAATTCCTCCAACTATTATTTTAGAAATGGCACACTTGGGGTTTATTTGATAATTCATTGTAATAGATCAACAGTTGGAACAAATCTCTAATCTCTTTGTTTTTCATGGTAAATAAGTTACTGAATGTTCCCAAAACTTCAGGAAGTCGCACAAGAAATGTCTACTCCTTGGGAAAATTAGGGTCTGTTTGGAAACATTTAAGTTGGGGAATGGAAAGGAATGGAATGAAAATGAATGGAGAGGAATAGAAAGAAAGGGAAAGAGATGAATTAACTTTATAAGTTGTGTGTGTTTGGCAACTGGTGGAATGAAATTGACTTTTTTTTGTTTCCATTCCCTAGTCTTGTTTGACAAACAATGGAATATTATGGATTACGGCATTTTGAAAAACCTTTTGATAACATTTGTACATGGACATACTTCTGACATTTTGCATTTTAGGTTGAGTAATGAACAAAATTATTTTCCTGGAGAGAAAAAACATACCTCTGACACTCCCAAAAAATGAAGATTTATTATTTCTAAAATCACCCACTCTAACCAAAATTAATTAGTTTACCTTATTTTTTATTATTTTTTATTTTTTTGTAATTTAATTCTTTTCACTTTTGATATTTGAATTTAAAAAAGAATCGGGTAAAAAATATATTATCAACGGGATCAAGAACATTGTGTAATTTACACTGAAAGAGGGATCTTAGTTCGGTACTAAAAGTTGGCGAGGTGATTTACCGAAACTGAAAGCGAAAAAAAAAAAAAAAAAAAACTATTCTCTGATTAAAAAGTTCGGTGGTTTCTGAAATTTAACGTTTATTTTATGTGAAGTTCTTTTAACATAGTTGGTCTTATATTTATTTATTTATTTAAGTTGAAGAAAAATTAGTTGTTTCCATTCCTTTACCCAGCTTTCCGAGGGGGTGGAGCTGGAATAGAATTCGGCTCAAATCTTTCCCTAGGGAATGATATTTAATTGTTTCCTTTATTTTCTTTTTCAAAACAAACAGGCCGTGGAATAGGATAAGATGGGTCTATCCACAGTATTCCATTCATTTTCCTAGTTTTTTGGGTTTCCAAACGCGCCCTTAGTGCCATCTTACTGCCTGAGTAATACAGTCCTGTCCTGTCATTCAGGAAGTCGCACATGAATTTGTTTCCAGTTTTTATCTTACATTTGTTGCTCCTTTTCCTTTACAAACCTTAATGTTATCACAGTCCTGTCAAAGTAATACTGTAATGCGTATGAATTGGTTATTTTGATTTTAGATTTGTATGAAGGTTGAATACAACCCATGATGAAGTTCTGATATTATTTTAAACAGTAATGCTTTTCTTGTACTATTGACCTAATACAGTTACTGATTGAGCAATAAATAAAGGTTTCGAGTTAAGAAACAGTTTTAAACTTAAAATTTAGTTTAGCTTTATCCCTTCAATATTTTTTGAAACTTCGAAAGGTTACCTATTTTGGCCTTGAATGCATAGCAGTCTTTAGAATCCTGAGTTACATCACTGTACATATACTATATAGTATATACTAGACAAATAGGGGTGTTACTTCCCACATACCCTTCATACCTGAAAGGATGAAAATGCCCTGAGGGGGGATGCTTAAAGTGGGGTAGAAAAGTAGTGGGGATGAAGTATCAGGGCACATGTTTTGGACATGGGTAACCTAGTTTGATCTATAAAATAAGCTAAACACTAGTATGATGTTCTTTTGGGAAGATTAAAGTGGAATTATGCAAATGTTGAGAGTATGAACCTGATTTTTTTCACAAATTTCTCTACAGGTACGCTAATTTTACTGGAACAATATACTGTAATATCTCATTCATCTGAATCTAGTTTCGTTAGGACTGATTCTAGTTTTTCTATGAATATTGCAGATGGGTCAGAAATTCTCACAACCACCAGCTGAGGAACCGTACTACTCTCGTGCAAGAAACATGCTGACTCGCCTTGGTCTTCAGAGCTATGAGAAGAACTTCAAGAAGGGCCTTCTCACTGATAGCACTTTGCCTCTTCTCACTGATAGGTCAGTAGCTACTTGAGTTCTCTTATCTTTTTAGCATTACTATTTGGAAAAGTTTTCCCCCTTTCTAAGGAAGGGATTTCTTCATACAGGATCTCTCCTAAAGTTAGATGTATTTATTAATGTTTTAAATATCGTCAGTATATCCGATATATTGGCCGATAGAGTAAACTGACATGATATATTTATATAATTAGTATATGTCATTTTGGGGAATATATCACTGATATATTATATATCGGCCAATATATCACCCGATAATTTTCCCAAAATATGCCGGTGATATTTATACAAAAAGCTTTGTAGTTTTACGGGTTTGAATCAAATCAAACTTGAAACCGTTATCCATACAAACCCAATTGAGCCCAATCTCTCTATAGAACTTGCAATCTTAAAGTAAAGAAAGAAGGAAAAAAAATCGCTCGTGGATCGCTATGCTTGAAATGATTATGACGTTTCAAAACTTTATCATTTTGCGTAGATTCTTATAAGTTATTGTCCTTTTCTTTTGTTTCGAAACATATGTCAAACTTTGTGATGGTTTCTATTTCTAAATATGTATATTTCGTTTATTTAGGTTGATTTTTCAATTTCATTATGTTGTTTAGTTCTTGCATATGTATGTTTGGCATCATATGATTTATTGTATACAATTAATGTGCAATGTGTGCATAATGCAATGTGTGTTCATTAATTTGTTTAGTTTCGTAGTATTTGAGTTATTTATGTGATAAATGTAAGAATGCAATGTATGTGCATGTGCATGTCATGTAGATCATATCTAGGATGTATATTTTTCTATCCTACATACTTACCCGACATATTTCGATAGCCCCCAATAATACTGTTTTAAATTTCCTCTGATACAGCCGAAATTTCGGCCTAAATTTTGTTTCGGCTAGCTTGCAGATACGAAGTTACATATTTTATACTCTACATCGTTTTGGACCGAAATGTGTAGATTTCAGCCGAAATTACCGAAATTGGCGAAATATCAGCCGAAATTGGCGAAATATAAGCTGAAATAGACAAATGTTATTGTGAATATATTAAAAAATTTTGTTTTACTTTTTGTATATGTCTTTCAATATAAGATTTTAAGCTAAAATAATGTGAGGATTTCTTAATTGCTATTGTTTGTATATATGCAAAGTCAAGTAAGTTTATTAACTAATATATTTTTTCTAATCAATGCAAATTCAATTTAGTTATATACTTATATTACATTCTAATCTATATTATTGTTAAATTATGCGAAGACTTACCGTAATTGATTCATGTCATTAGTTACATTATACAGTATTTTATATGATAAATGACATGTTGGACATATAATATTTTATTTAATAACAAAAAAGAAAAATATTTATTGAGTATAGGAAATGAACATCCGATATGATCACATTTTTCCGAGATCTCCGATATCTTCGACCAGAGACGAAACACCCCTTGCCGAGACGAGTCTGAAATTCGAGATTTAAAACCATGCCTAATATATCCCGATATAAACAAAAATTCCTAGGCTAACATGACACCGATATCCTACATTTAAAACTTATATGTTATTCCTTCTTCAAACGAGTTCCTTCCTATATATATATATATATATATATATATATATATATATATATATATATATAGTCCCTTTTCGTTGTGCACCACTTTGGTGTGCACTCTTCTGGCCATCGCATGGATGATCCAAACCGTTTACATTGATCTACACGTCTAAATTAGTTTAAATATATAACATCAAGTCATTTGGAATTCATTTGTCCATCCATCATGTCATTATAAAAAAAGGATATTCTGCCATACAATTGTGTAACACTTCAATGCATGGGCAAATAAATTTCAAATGACTTGATTTTACATATTTAGACTAATTTATACGTGTAGATCAATGTGAACGGTTTGGATCATCCATGTGATGACCAGAAGGGCGAGTGCACACCAAAGTGGTGCACATCGGAAGGTTTCTCTCTCTCTCTCTATATATATACACACACACACCCACCCACCCACCTAGATCAATGTGAACAGTTTGGATCATCCATGCGATGGCTGGAACAGCGACTGCACACCAAAGTGGTGCACATCGGAAAGTTTCTCTCTCTCTCTCTCTCTGTATAGACACACATACACCCTTCTAAATCTTTGTATTTACATATTCTCCCTTCAAATCTCTTGAGAAATTTCAAAAATGCTTGTTCGATTAGATTGAGATAGAAACCTGAAGTATCAATAATGTAATTATTCTATCTTACCCTCTCCTTTTCAATCTATTTGATATAAATCCAAAACCCTTACCCTAGAAATTCATATTCATATCGAGTGAGTGTGAAATTGAAAGTGAGGGTGAAGTAGATGAAGGTCAACAGAGCTAGTGATGTCATTAGGGGAACAAGTAGTGGATTTGGAAGAAGGGAAAAATCGTAAACCCAAACCGTAACCTCAATTATAGGTCACTAATTCGAACCGTAATTCCAATCTTAGCTTGTAACCTTTAAGGTATTCATGGTAAAAAAAGGATTTAGGATTAATGTTGAGAAGATGAGTGCAATTAGGAGGGTTTAAGGCAGTGAGATTTTATGTGGGAGAATAATTGTATTTTTTGAGTTTTGGTTTTTATTTTTTAAAATTAATCCCAAGTAACAGTTCGGAGGATAATATACACACGCTTGGTTCCATTATAATGACGAAGTTTGGAGTTTTGGAGCACACTTTCAGCATTACATGGAGGAACATGTAAATCTATTTTTTTAAAGGAGGTAAAAATATCCTTTGGGAAATATGACTAAATTTCATTCTTTATATTGTAATCTCAGTGCTCTCAGAGATGTCAAGATTCCTCCAGGGCCTAGACTTCTCATTCTTGATCACATTCAAAGGTACTGATATCGATTCTCATATAACTCCAGCATTGTGTTAACTATTTCCCTGCCATCTGATCCTCATTTTGTATACTACATGCAGAGATCCTGAATTGATGAAGGAAAGGCGTTGACGTTGTCGATCCTCTTTATGTCTTTGGCCATTGCGAGCCATCAATGCTACATTGAATAATTAAGCTTTAATTTACTTCTCCATCTTTTCTTTATCTTGCCAAAGTAGTTATTTTATCTCTAGATATTCTCTTTTTACTGTTTTTATTGCGAACCTAAAAATTACCTTTTTCCCCCCACCAAAGAGTATGTACTTCATGAGCAATATTGGTTATGAATTTGTGTACCTTTATCATATGATTGCACAATGGTAAAATTAAATCAACAAAGATGTTTTTCTCCCCAAGTTACCGACATGAAAAGAAATGATGCTCCTGTGAGAACACGTTAACCATGAATTAATGAAGCGATGACGGGGTCATCTTTTATATTTCAAAAAAAAATAAAGTTAACCATGAATGCAGATATTGTTGTAAGAGACATCCTTTAGTAGTTGTCTACCTTAAATATTTAGTCACGAAAAGAAAGACTAATGCTTAATTGGTGGTAGTTCTTATCGACTGAGTTTGATCTGTATATCTGTGTTTTCTATACAAAGCAACAGTTTAGTGTCTTCCAAGTTATCTTCGATGAAATTGATGAGGATAGTGTCAGCGATGATAATAAGTTGCAAACATAATGATGTTCTTATCATAGATTAAGTCTATGTTTATGTGCATTTTGATTATTTTGGCAAATACAGTGCAATTCACTTGAAGTTGACAAGTATCCTACAGAAAAATGGATACTTGTGCATATAATTCTTCAAACTATGTTTCCAGTATTTTCTAGTGACAATGCAAGCACTGCACATCATTGTTTTAATATATGCAGTGCTTGCATTATCAGTTTATCATTTATCACTAGTTCCTGTTTTCTTTTCTTTTTGTTGAGTGGCTGAGCCGTACAGATATATGATTACATGGTCTCTATTAATTATTTTTTGGTGGTCCCTTTTAATTATGTAGTAAAAGTTAAGTGAAATAGGTCATTACATTAAAATCATGTTCCAAACAAGAAAGAAGATTCCTAATAATAATAATAATTATAGAGTGAGAAGCTGCATTATTATATTGAAATATAGAGTCTATTTTATGTGTGCGTGCACTCAAAGTTTAAAACAAAATAATACTACTAATAATAATTAACAAAACGGGAGTTGTCAATTAAGCTCCAATCCTATCGCGCAACATGAACGCTTTTTATAGCCATTAATTTTTCTATTGATGATCTTTCCTTTGATCTTCAACACTTTTTGTCCTCTATACCTCTGTGGAGATGTCGATGGCTTTACCATTGTGCTCGTAAATAACAAAACCGCACTAAGTTTGGAGAACAAAATTGTGCCGAGAAAAAAAAAAACTATTGAAAGTGACACAATTAGTTAGATGCTTCTTCTGCAAAACCAAAACCTGTATCTTAACGTAAGATTGTTCGAAAAAGAAAAATTAAGAGAACCAATCCGATGAGAACTTTATCCACATAGTAACCCAACTAAAAAGTTGAAGGAATCCAAGTAACCATCAACAGTGGATCCAACAACCCATTCAATAATTTCCTAATTTTAGCCAACCGCAATCCATCTCTCTCACTACAACCAATCCTAAAACCGGAAAACGGTACCACCGGTCCATGGTAACGCTTTGAGATGCGCGCCCTCGAAAAGATTAGATATCAAATGAGGATCCTCCTCAGAATGCGCGCCAAAATCCTATGGAATATTTGTTTTTATTTCTGACCAGTAACAGTAAGCAATAATTCTCGCCCAATAGGATGCCGAGGACAAAAGCTCTCACAGGGGCCCCACCTCCACCTTCAGCCAACTACAATAATCAATCCATCAAAATAATCAATAAATAATAATTTTAATAATTAAAATTCCCTTTCTGTTTTTTTTTTCCCTTTATCTCGATTTTCTTCTTGTATATTAGCTTTGCCATTCAGTTCGGTGGGGTCGATGGCGACGAACTCTTGGCATCTCCGTCGTCGATCTTAAACTCACCCCTCTTTCTCATGCAAGAATTAGGGTTAGGGTTTCGTCGATTGCCCTAACCTTCTAAACGAAGAAGAAGAGATTGGGATATTATTTTAATTTAAATTTAATTTGATAAAAGAAGAAGAAAATGTTGAAGACGGGGTCTTCGTCTCGACCTGCCGCCGCGGTTGTCAGATCTAACCCTAATTCGTCGACGATTCCGGCGGGAAGGAAGAGATCAGAGACCGCTTCCACGTCGGCGCCGCCGCCGGCCAAGGGGAAGGAGACCACCGCTCCTCAGCCCAATCAAGGTAACCCTTTTCTTTGTAATCATTTTTAAAAAAAAAACTTAATTTAAAATTTTGAGTTTTAGTTACTGTTATTGTGCATTGAGCTTCAGTTTTATCTGTCATGAGTTATGACAAAGATTTAGTGTGAATTGTCTGCGGTCGAAGAAATAACAGGTAAGAGATCCTAAGATATTTTGGTTTATGCTGTTTTTTTTACGTTTACAAGATGGGGAGAAATGATTGCTTTATTATAGAGAGAGTATTCAACTATGAGAGGATGAGAACGTGAAGAGCACGAGAGAATGCATTCGTATTAACTATTCATATTGGTTGGGCCTGCAAGGTGAAGGTATTTTGCAACTAGTTGCGGGTTTCAACTCTGGGAAGGAGTTTCCTTGTATGAGTTTGTGATGAAATAAATGTTGGGGCTTGGACTAATAATTTGACCCATAGGAAAATGTTTCCACTTTTTATGTTTGATTTACATTTGTAAAGTGCTTACTGGTTTGGCTATTCTTAAATCGTCATATTAATTGGGTCGTAGGTTTTAGGAGCGTGGCTTCTATTTTAGAGAATTCTGCTTGTTTTCATGTTTAAATGCTTAATGCTTGCCGCAAAGGTTGTTAAAGGCTGTCAACTGTTTCTTTGGAAATTCCTGATAGTCTTTGTTTTTAATTTTTCAAGTTTTGAGTAGAAACTGGCTTAATCATGAGAGTTGATTAATAAGCAACTAAGTAAATGAAAGGTCCACAGAAAATGTAAATACCATGTCACAGACTCCCCTAACATCAATCCTGCTTGCAGGCAGAGATAAAAAAATGCAAGATAACGGATACAAGTAGATGAAAGTAGTAAAACAAGGCAGTGGAACATGATCTCAGTCATGAACTCCCTACGTCTTCAAGTTCTTCTGTATTACTGCATGACCTATCTAAATAATCTCAAAATGAATGATATGGCGAGATATGGTCGAAACTTTTTGATCTTGTGTTTCTAGAGAAGAAGTTTTTATCTTAGCCATGGACCCCACAAAGTTGTAGTCAAAGAAATCCCATGCCGCCTATCCTCGAACCTAATTTTGTTCCGTTTCCACCCTTTATCTGGAGGAAAGTAGAATGTCAAAATTCCCAAAACCTGTGCACATCACCTCACACACTGTACTAGCCCCAGGCAATCAAAAAGAGTGTGGGTCGGGGTTTCTTTCCTATAATCACATCACGGACACGACACATCAATCGGAATTCGTCTTGGGTAAGATTGCATTCCATTCCATGAGCTACAAGAAAGCCTTGATTTTGTTGGGGAGTTCGAGGTTCCATAAAATTTCCTTGTGCTACTTTGCATTACTTCTTTGTTAGGCAGACTTAATCATAACCTCGTTGTTATTCTCCCATTGCCATGCTTGATCATCAAATTCCTTTGGTTTGTGACTTCCCGTTGTCATAAGAAGCCCTTTCATTGTGAATATTTCTTGTGCTATATCCTTGCTATAAGGTCCTCTGAGTATCAAGTTCCTCATTCCACACTCCAGTAGTCTTGGACTAGTGCCTCCTTATATTAGTTGCCCTTTTATAAAGGAGAGGCAAAAGTGATCAGAAACCTTAACCTTCCCCATATCATTTGACAGCCTAAAGTATACAAGTGGTTCATCATGGAAGACCTGTCCCACCCTTGCAATCACTTTTTCATATTTGAGAGACCCCTACCCCTATCACATGCTCATCGAGTTTCACCTTCCACTTAACCCTAGAACATTGGAAGAATTGCCACCACAAGGTTCTCCTTCTTTTATGTAGTTTCCACCTTTTACACAGAAGAGAAGTGTTCATTTTTGGTAGAAATATAATAATTACCCTAGTTCACTGAACTCTTTCTTCTTAAACACCTTGCCCCACCTAATTAAATGAAAGCCTTAAGAATGTTCCCCGTTTTCATTCCATTGAAAATATTTTCTAATCATGTCTACTCTCTCTGTTACTTATTTGGGAAGTTTAGTTGCTGACATTTTGTATATGGGTTAGCTAGAAAGCATTGCATTAATAAGAATGATATGTACCCCAAGCGGCAGGTTACGTTCCTTCAAGCTTTCCATCTTCTTGGCCTTTTCTATAAGTGATCTGCTCTCCTCTTCCGACTTCCTTTGTGCAACGCCAATCCTAAGTATGTCAACAAAATTTTTCTTACTGGCGCAACTTACAATCTGGATCACAACCACCTGCTAGTTTTAGTTTCAGTTCCTTCCCAAAGAAGGTACTCTTGTGGTAGTTGATCCGTAGGTCGGATCTTGCCTCAATGCAATGAAGCAATCATTTAACTCCCATCACCTTGCTCATTTTCCTTTTTGATCTGCGTATGCAACTTGGACATGGGGCAAATGATATTAAATTCCCACTGTCTCATAAAGATCCCTTGCTGGCACCTGCCCATTTTTCTAAGAGACTAAGACCATTTGGCACCATTGGTAGAAAGGGAGAAAGTGGATTGCCCTGCCGTAGTCCTTTTCGACACACAATCTCACAACCTAATCCCCTTTGGCTATAAATTGTTATTTCACTCATCTGTACATAATGCATTCATCTCAGCCGTCTATTCCCAAAGCCCCTAAAGTCACCACCCTCCAAGATATCATCCCAATCCACACTATTTATTTATCAAACTTTAACAAGAAACCTTCATCCTTTACTCTTTTACATGTAAATATGATTTCTGGTCCAGAGTGTTCCTTCCCCTAATAAAACCACTTTGTGAGGGAGTATGAGTTCTTTTAGTTTCGACTTGACGATTGGCTAGCACCTTAATAACAATCTTGAGTGAACCATTCAGCAGATTGATTGGCTTAAAGTCTCCTACCGATGTTACAAACTCTTTTTCAGGATCAGTGTCGATGCTGCATGATTAAGGTGATCCAAACTGTTTTCTCCTTAAAATAATTGGTAGAAAATTTTCATTAGATTCGACACTATTCTTCCCCAAAAATGAGTAAAAAGAAGATCGAAAACCCATTCGTTGGGTCAGGCGCCTTAGCTTTTCCTAATTGTTTAGTAGCCCTCTTCACCCCTCCTGAGTAAATTCTTTCGCTGACTGCCCTGGATCTCAGATTCTATGTTCCCACAAAGAATTGGCCATCTGTTTAGACATAAGCATGGTAGATTTGAGCTATTAGATACACCTGTTGTGAAGGAGCATGTTTTGTTTCTCTCCCAAAATCTTTCCTATTTGTTTATCTTTTTTTTATTTATCTATATTTTGTTATTTATTGGATAATTTAACATTGTTCTGGTTTCTATGGTTTATATTTTTAATTACTTATGTTGAAATCTTGTAATCTATTAGTATGTGTTCTAGTTGTTTTTTTTAGCTTCTTCACTTGCCTAAGTATGCTCTTCTTCATGTTGTCCCTTTATTTAGGAAACTAAATCATATCATTACAAATGAATTGTATTTATCTCGTTAGTTATTTATTCCAACGCATATCTCATGTTCCAAGAACAATTATATCGCCTTATTACTTTATTTAAAGAGTTGTCTTTATAGGAAGACAATCCCTTTTATAATGATTATATTTACGCACCGGACCTTTCTTGTAGCGCCTCGAGATCCATATACAGGAAACTCGTGACACAACCCAAGATCATTGTTTCAAATGAATACACAACATAGGAAATAAATCACAGAAAATTAAAAACTTTCATTGTACAGGGAAAACTATACTCTCCACTTGGAATGCTTCACATCCCAAAACTCTTTTGTTCCCACGATTGGTCCTACAAACTAACTATGGGCTTCAACTGACGCAAAACAGATGAAAACCACAATTTTCCAAATCCTCAACAAATAGTATTAATGCGGAAAGAAAATGTGAAAATCATACAGTAGGAGTGTCGGTGTATGTTATGACCTAGAATCTAATGCACAATTAAAATGCGCACAATGTCCTTATTCTAATGCATACTTGATTTGGAAATATATGCATCCCATACTACATATTTTCCAGTCAAGCTTGAATGTTCTTCTGATCATAGGATTCATTTCCTCGCAATGTAAACCTATTTTTGTACTCCTTCCTGTTCCTGATATTTATTTACTGACTGGTAGAGCTACAATATATATGGTCTATTCCGCTTACTGCATCGGATCAGTGGTCTTTATCCACTTCTGAAGGTCGGTGATCACTCCAATCGATTGGAATCAGTGTTCTCTCTCCACTCCGTCCGGCTGGTGGTATCTCTCCACTCCCGACAGGCTGGCGATCATTCAGCTTGGCTGCAGTCCTGTTGGAATCGGTGGTCTTTCTCCACACCCAGACTTTACCATAAGTTATTCGAACATAAGACGAATCGACAGGTCTTCCCTTACTTCGCCAGAGATAAGAGTTACACGCTAGCTTATTGTTATTCATATGGATAACTTAGAATATAGACGTACTCATAAGGGTCAATTCCCTTAGATTTCGACATTTCCTAATCACTAAATCTCAGGAATTAACAGTCGAGACCATGCTGCACGTGTCCAAGATGAGACGACGCCGCGCATGTTTCCTTGATAGGTGAGTCCACTGCCAATTAGTGTCTGTCCTTATTTTATTGGTCATGTGATTACGAGCTATTTGTAATTTATTAATCATACTCTATTTCTTAATTTGTTCCACTTAAGTCTTTTTTTAATATTCAGTAATGGTTGAGTACTAGGTAAATAAACCTAGATTCGAAAGTTAGTCTTGTCTTTATAACAAGTCGTCTAACTCAACAAGTCATCTAACTCAAATATGGGTTCCATCCCCATTTATCGGATTAAGCTAAGAGTCGGCTTCACTTAGATACTTGACATTGACATATATTAAAATTAGTGCACTTAATTTGCACTAAATATTACCATATGCATAACAACATTAGTGCACTTGATATGCACCAAACATCACCATATGCATACTTATCCATTTAATTCTTTAATGCCTACAATCCTTTCTATACTAGCAATAGTTTCTCTTCTTGCCTACCAGCATATTGCTACAAGTAGTTTCTACATGTGAGTTTCTACACAAATGACTATTATGTCTACTACTTTAAGTGACTACTACTTCTACTATGAATTACTAACTAATAAGTAATTTCTACTACCACGAACAAGTAGTTTTCTATTACTGAATTACTATGGATTCAAATATGCTAACCAAACAATTATATTAACTAGGCATACACTCCTATAATTCTTCTATTCAATTTTTCTTTAGCTATAATTGTTTATATGAGCTAAGCATACATGAACTAAGCTAAGCATACATGAACTAAGCATGCATTTGCATTAACTAAGCATAATATGAGTAATCCTCTCTACTAACATACAACATCATCCATGTTATACTATATAATCTATATAATAAAACACAAAGAAAGCTATCAAGTGGCTCTCCTTCAATCCCCCCCAAAATCAAAGGCCCAGGTCTAACAAAACACATCCCCCCCCCCACCAAAAAAAGTTCCCCCCCAAAACAACTCCTTTATTTATTTAATTATCTCTCTCTCTCTCTCTCTCTCTCTATATGTATATATATATATATATATATATATATATATATATATATATATATATATATATATATACTTATGGAAACATGGACTTTTATTTACAACTAATTGTTGTCATACTATTCAAACTTGAGCTACATAATTGTTGATTTACTGTTTACAAGGGTTTTCATATGCTATATCGTTCTGAAGACCTGCCGTAGGCACGTGCCCACGGGCAAATCTAGTTTTTATATAAATTACCATTCTCATTCATGACTTTTTGTATTAATTCTACATAGAACTTACTATAGTTAATTATACATGTAACTTCTTCATACTATTTATACTATTATTACATAAAATTTTCTATAAGTGCCTCATACCTAATTAAACTACAACTTTTATTTCACATACTCACTTTAACTATTTATATATAAATAAACAATTAGTTAATTTATTAAAGAATAAAACATGAGTTGTGAGTAAACATACATCATCTACAATTCTTTTATTTAAATTCTCTTCATGCTATGCTTGTTCCATGTGAACTAAACATTCAATACTTTCAATCAACATCTCAAACAATTATAAACTTCTACGTATTTAATCTATGGAAAATAAACAAGAGGTAAAGGAAAATACCCACTTGAACTTGATTAGTTAGGCCTCCAATTGCTTTCTTCTCCTCCTTGCTTCTTTTGGCTCTTCCTTACTTTAGCTTACTATGATCACAATGCTTCTAGGAATTTTATATATATATATATATATATATATATATATAGGGATGCTTAGAATATGGAAGACATAGAGAATAGAAGAAAAATAGGCTAGGATTATTATAAAAGAACTAGGGTTTTGAAAATAGTAGAAAGTGAACTAGGGTTTCTTTCTATTCTCCACATATATATAAAGAGAGGAGATGGAGAGGGTTGGGCGGCCAGTAAGGAGAGAAGGAGAGAAGAGTAGAAGAGTATGGGTGTGTGTAGAAAGCCCTAGGTGAGCTTATGTGTCCTCCTTTTTTGCACTTACCCCCTAGAGTTTAACCAATTACTATTAACCCTTTGGTTGGCTTATTTGTGAAATTGAGAGTTGTTTGTTGGGTTGGGCTTAAACAAAACTTGTTGGGTTTTAAGAAGGAAATCATGTTGGCCTTTAGGCTAATCATATAGATATGCTCAAAATTAAAAATCATAGTAATAATAGTGTATGATAAAATAAACAAAATAACAATAACAATAACAATGTATATACATATTTTTTTTTGTAAAGAAAATTTTACATACTAGGGTCATTACATTTCTTGGACGACCCACACTGATCATCTGATTTAATGTCATAAGATGTATATGTATAAAAAGTATTAGTATTTGGAGGCCTCTTCCCCATGCATCTAATCTTCCAATCTATTCTATTATTGAATAATTGTTCGTTTTGCTACCAGTTGAAGAATGCGGAAGAGGCTTCCAAACCACTTAATTGTTTCACACATATTTTATAGCATAAAAATCATTTGAATAGTGTTGATTGTCTGTGAGGTGCCCACTCATTGATTGTAGGCATTTTATATGAGAATTAAATAATTATCCTTGCATAATTTTGAGGCTCAAATAATCACATACTTGATTTAATGTTTATTTAACTAATATAAGTTTTTTTTTCTCTTCTTTTTTTTAGCAAGAAGCTAAAATAAGTTTTTTATTATTCTAGTTGTCATCTTATGTAGTCTAAAACAGATCTACTAACTATTAACATTTTTCTCAGAGCTAATCTTTTTGATTTTGGTTTCTGTTTTTTCTAGACATTGTTTTCATCTAGTGTTATTGTCTTTATGATTTCTCATTTTTTTTCTGTCACACTGACACAATTGTTCAAATCTCGGAATTAAATGAAATGATTCTAATCATTTTGTATGATAATGGTTATATTCTCCTCATATAATTTTGAGGCTCCATTTCTCGTTTATTTAGTAAGTTTTCTTACACAATTTAATGCTTAGTCAACTAAAACAAGTTTTAAGTTTTCCTATTGTTACCTTATGCAGTCCAGAATGGATGTGTACTGCTGTAACGTTTTTGTCAGAGCTGATACTTTAATTTCCCCTTGTTTTTATTGTTTGTAGACATTGTTTATTGTTGTTGTCTTTATGATTTTTCCATTTTTTTTCTGTCATACTGACATAATTGTGCATATTTAAAGTCTTGTAAATAAAAATAAAATGATTATACATGATTATATCATTTATGAGAATTGAGAAATTCTCCTCATATAATTTTGAGGTTCCCTTTTCCCTTTAGTATAATAACATCTTACTCGATTTAGTCCTTAAACAACTAAAGTAAATTTCTAGTATTTCCTAATTGTTACCTTATGAAGTCTAGAATGAATGCACAGTACTATAACTTGTTTCTTAGAGCTGATCCTTTGATTTTCCCCAAGTTCAATATTTTTTTTTGTGTGGACATCTTTCCATCTATTGTTGCCGTTTTTATGATTTTCCAATTCTATTTTTGTCATACTCACACAATTATTTATATTTAATTTCTTGGAGGATAGGTTACTAGTTGCGGGCGATGTTTGATGACATCAATAATCTCATCAAGTAACATCTTGAAATTCTTTTTTGCAAGTCCACTATGGAAGGTATCCAAGTTGTCAACAAAGCTCTTAAAGGCATGCCATTTACACCATCCCCACCAAGTCATGCCCAACCATCCAATTTGTAGGTGGACAGTTGATTTAGATCAATAATTATCCACATTAACACAATTAGAAACGTTTGCATGCCATCTCTGCCCCACCCATTACTGCAGTTGGACTACCTCCATTTACTTGTTTCAGACATCAATTTACTTGGTCAAGAATGATCGTACTTGGAGCACTAAGTTATTTATGGTTGATTCTCATGACCATATGGAATTGGAGGTATTTTAGTTTTGGACTAGATCACTCATAGGTAGCAGAAAAGGTTTATCAATGGGTTTGATTTTCCTCTATTGAGATGATTGGCTTTCCATAATATATGCATGGTGGATTGAGATCAACAAGTTGAACAAATTTTGCATGATACACAACATCTAATATACATCATTACCCATTCCTCCGCTTAACTTAGGAACATGGGATACTTTGTCATGAGTTTTACCTAGCACCAAATTTAATAAATTGTGGAGGTTGTAACCATTAGATCACGTTAAGACTTCTTTTTTCGGGTTCAAGTTGATGTGGCGATTTTAGGGGCAAGGATAGTTCAAAACGTAGATGCACAAATGCCTAACTAATGCATTCTTTATCTACTGTTTTTATTAGAATTGTCATCTTGATTTGTTCTGCAATTACTGAAATCCTTTTACCTCTACCTTGAAAAGTAAAATACGTTAATTCCATCTTAAGCATTCATAAGTTTGTCAGTCTACTGACACTCAGCTCTTGGTATTTAACATTTGACTTAAAATAGGACTGCAGCTAACAATTAACTAATACCCCTTCTATTTTTAAAACTTACACGTCATCTGAAGATTGCTCATCATTCTATCCTGTTTCTTTAACTTTTTATTACTTTTGTGTGGATATAGATATCTCCAATACTGTGAGCGAGGAAACAGATCTGAGCACTTCTGAGGGAGATGATTACTCATGGATTTCTTGGTTCTGTGGTTTGCGAGGAAATGAGCTCCTTTGCGAAGTTGATGAGGACTACATACAAGATGATTTTAATTTATGTGGCCTTCAGGGACAGGTTCCCTTTTATGATTATGCACTGGACATGATTTTGGATAACGATTCACTGAGCGGTACATTGTTAAAACCATTATTCTCCTATAAACTTTTTTCTTAAATTCTTTTTCTACGATAATTTCATTAAATTGTTATTATTGCATTTATTTTTTACTTTTATTTTTTGTAACTTCAAAACAATTTTGGCATTTTTTGCATGTAAAGCCTTCATGCTAAAGTCTTTCTTTTGAGCCACTTTCGGCTATTGCCAACATTTCTCTGGAACCTATCCAGAGAAATGTATTGCATGGTTGAGTCTTATATGGCATTAAGAATGTGGCTTTTTTTAATTGCATCTCATATAATATATTTTATTGTCATTAATTAGGGTAAATTTCTTTTAGGCCCCCGTCCATAGAAGTTCTTCCCATTAACCCCTTTGATTTTCCAAACTACTCTTATAACCCCTCAGCATATGAAAAGTTCCTAGTAAGCCCCTAAGTGCATTTGCCGTATCATTAGTAAATGTCAGGGTTGTATTTGAAGAAAATTCTATTTTGCTCTTTCTTATTTTGAAGAAAAATATCCCCTATTATATATAGACTTGCAGCCATTGCTGGAAATAAAAGAAACAATAACCAAAAATGTAAACAGAAGTAGTTCATCTATCAAAAAACGACATCTTTAATTAAAAAAATGCTCATTTCCACACAGAAAAGTACGTTTCAGAAAAGCATATTGTATACCAGAAAATAGTTCATTTCAAGGTAAAGCGCTTAGCTTCAATAGGAACAATTCATTTATACTGGGAATAGTAAGTTTTTGACATAAACAATATATATCAGAAAAATAATTCATTTCTAAATTGAACAGCTTATCTTCCACTAAGACTGTACATTTCAAAACAACCCAAGCTTTAGGGGCTTATTAGGAACCTTTTATATACCTAGGGGTTAAAAGAGTAGTTTGAAAAGTCAAAAGGGGCTAAAAGGAAGAATGTTAATGGCCTGGGGCATTGAAAAAATTTACCCTATTAATTATCCAGGCAACTTAATATTATTTCTTCCTGTCAAGAAAATCACTTCATCAAATATTTTTCAGGTGAGGTTGATGATGATGAACAAAATGAAATTGAATCTTCTGCGGAGTTATTGTATGGTCTTATACACGCACGATATATTGTAACCAGCAAAGGATTAAATGCAATGGTAATATTCGATTTTTAATTTATTATTTATGTCTGCTTTAGGACTGAGTTTGTTCTTGTGTGTGAACTTTTTTTGGGTGTGATGATTTAGCATGAGAAGTACAAGAGAGGAGATTTTGGGCGCTGCCCCCGGGTTTTCTGTGGAGGACAACCTTGTTTGCCAGTGGGTACATCCGATATTCCCCGCGATGGTGCTGTGAAGATGTATTGCCCGAAATGTGAAGATCTCTACTTCCCAAGATGCAAACATCAGAAAGGTATCCATCCTTCTATACAGCACATATGGATTTCTCACACTCACATAAAAGAACAGTGGCAGATACGCAATTGCACATACACCATTGCGCAAACCCACACACCCCTACACCTCCCAGAAAGAACCTAAATATATTTTTTGTTGAACATTGATGCTTGTTTTCTTTCGTTGACAATGAAGATTTTATTCATAGGTGCCAACTTGTTTAGGCAAATCGAGTATTGGCCCCTGAGACTGATATGAGAAACTAACTACCCTCAGATGATTGTGCATTAATTTTAACTATTGACACATCATCTAATTCTATTTGGTGTAAGCTCCTCTAGATATTGACAACATCTGATATTTTTGTTGATTTTTATGGTGCTTATGAAGAGCACTGTTAGAAGAGAAACCCTGTGGGTTTGGGCAAGGACCTTTATTTTCTGATGGATACATGCTCACTTTGTTTAGTATCACAGCATTAGTGTACTTACTCAGAGTTAGGAGATAAATATAAATCCTTCAACTTTAGCCACAATTTAGAAGTTTTCAAGTGCAGAGAGCATTTAACATGATGCAAAAGGAATTCAAATACAACTTGCAGGACGTATCGATGGAAAAGTGATGTAAAACCAACCCTAAAATAGAGAATTTCCAAGAATTTTAATGGGTTAATTTTACCAACACGTTATGCAGATTAAAGTTAGAAATTTTAAACAATTAATTGGTTGGATGGATTTTCAAGAACTGAATTATGCTAACAATTCCACTTAATAATTCAACCTCAATCAATAATTAAAATTCCTATATGTTAGCAAGTAATAAGTCCAATATCGATTTGTACTCTATTCTAGCATGTGGATCACTCAATCTCAGTATTTTGTGGTCGACAGGCAAATTAGATAATACGCTAGATAATAGGGCAGTAAAACACCAATATGTAAGAATGGAAAGAGTATACCGAATGCGAAGAAATCCCACGTAGATCTCGGAGTTGACAGTACAGCAACGCAACAACGATAGAAGGGCGGCAACAACAACAGCAAGGCTGGCCGACGGTGGGGTTGACGGTGAGTGGGAGGGGCGGCGTCAACGGCGACGGAGTTGAGGCGAGGAAGATGGTGAAGAAGGAGGGCAGTGCCGGCGACTGGAGGCAGGCAATGGCTCGAACAGTGTAGAGGTGGTCGGTAGCAATGGCGGGAGCAGCAAACGGTGGAGTGGAGGATGAGGATGGGTTCTTCGGGTGGTGGTCGTGGTGCTCCGGGTTGTGTTAGGCTGTGGGTGTAGGCCGAAGATGCAGGTCAGTTGGGGAGGGCGACGGCAGGACTGTGGTGACGGGGAAGAGAGATGGAATTGGGTTTCAGGAGATGGGTTGCGAAGGAGATGAAGAAGGGTTTGGGGATTTGTGGGGATCGGGATAGGGAAGAAGGGAGAAGGAGAAGACGGCTGTTGATGGAGATGGTAGGATTAGGGTTTTTTTTTGTGTGTGTGGGGATTTGGAATTAGGGTTTGAGTAATTGGTAATTGGGGAATTTTAATTGGGGATAGATTTTAGAATTAATCACTAATTCTAAAATTGGATTAGGATTTATCACAAACCCTAATTTGGATCTCAATTGTATCACACAAAGGAGAGAAATGAAGAGCAAAACTCAACACAGATTTTTTTAATCAATAATGGCATGCCTTTCTCATTCATCTCAGGGCCTTTAAATAGGCTCAATTACATCTTGAAGCACATCTCCAAATATTCTCAGAATCTAAAAATTACAAAAAAAGATTACATAAAAATGGAAATAAAATAAAAGTCCTAAACTGTAAAGATGTCCTCATCATTCTCTCCGGGTGGGAGAGAGCTCGACCCAGTCGAGTCAAAACCAGTGATCATGTCATCGTGCTCCAAAAGATCTGGATCCAGTTGCGGGAGCCCCTCACGACCACTGCAAGTGTCATCCGACTTCGGCTTATTTTTCCACCTTACCAAATACTTGTGCATACCACCATCTCTAGTAGAGATTATCTGATCATCTAAAATATTATCCAATTCTTCTGTCGATGGGTAAGTAATATCTGGTAGTGGAGGTAATGGGAGAATCTCACCATTAGGCTGCAGGGTAGGCTCATCTATAAGAAAATTTCTAGGGTTGAATTTTGAGCCTTCATAAAGTACTAGATCCTCAATATTGAAAATTTTACTTATGCCAAAACCTTCAGGAAGGTCAACGACATAGGTACTATAATTGATTGCATGTAGAATCTTAAATGGGCCTGCAGCACGTATGTTCAAGTTCTTAACGGGTCCAACAGGAAACCGTTCCGGATGAATCCGAACCATCACTTCGTCACCAATATCAAAAGTTATAAATTTCCGTCTAGTATCAGCTATTAACTTGTAGTTAAAATTATTCTCATTAAGTTCCTTGAAAATTTCTCTATGCAAGTCATGAATGTTATATGCAAATGTGGGTGCAGACTCTGTGACTTTGTGATGTTCTAATACATGAGTAAAATCTATGGGTTGCCAAGTGACTTGGGAACGACTGGGTGTCTCGGGTATACTCAATAGAGGTGACTGGATAGGCTGAATACAATTGAGAGACGGGTCATCCTCTTTTTCATCAAAGTCATCACTTATATTAGGTTCATAGGTAAACTCATTGACGGGCTCATCAGCGATGACTGCGGTACCCTCTACTATATTAATCCTACTGGGACTGGGACAGTTGCCAGCAACATGACCATAGCCCTTACACTTATAGCACTTAGTGAGAGGGTCAATCTTACTGTAATCTCTTTCAGTGTTCTTACCCTTATGTTCATCTCTATGTGAATGTGAATTAGATTTGCTGGGGTAAGATTTGTTGGGGTGCTGAGAGGGAGACTGAGGTCTAGGTGGGTCAGTAGAGGTCAGTCTAGAGGAATGATCTCTCGAGTCGCTGGACCTAGAATGTGAACTAGCTTTAAGTGAATCTATGTCGAGGACTAGGGCGTAGGCTGCCGCTATTGAGTCCACGTTTCTATAGATTAGCTCGTTCCTAAGGTCAGCTCGTAGTCCAGCTCTGAACCTAGAGAGAGTTTGTTCTTCACTCTCTTTACCTAACGCGTTGCACCGAATAAGGAAGTCATCGAATTTATCGACATATTCTTGTGTGGATTTACTTCCTTGATACAATAGGTTCCACGAATCTAACAATCGGGTGTGGAACGACAGCGGTACATACCTCTCAGTGAGCTTCTCTTTCATGGCCTCCCAAGTGGCTATGGGTGCCAGGCCTCGGCCTCTGCGGGCATATTCAAGATTGGTCCAATGCTGTTGAGCTTTACCCGTTAATTTCATAGTTGCAAATTTAACTTTAAGGGCTTCGCTCATGTCGAACCACACAAAATAGTGGTCCATGGCACGGACCCAATCAAGGTAAGCTTGGGGTTCCATGTGGCCTTCAAATTGGGGAACGTCAGCCTTAACGTTCTTTTTATATTGTTCGTCAGGGTCACGTTCTTGACGTCGATCGTCATGAACATTCCCTTGAGGGATCTGACGATGGCCATGAAGCTCAGGGACAATGTTTTGATTTAGCTCCACTTTCTCAAGCCTTTCATTGATATTGGCAAGAGTTGCTTGGATGGCAGCTAGGGTAGTGGAGATATCAGAGTTGTCCATTTCAGGTCTGGGGAGTCTAGGGTTCCTAATTGGGTGATTGGGAAGGGATAGAAAAGGCTCTTCAGGGTCTGTGATGGTGCTGCGAAGACGCATTCACCAAAAGTGGAAGCTAGGGGCCGTGTGTGTCCTAAATTTTTTTTTTTTTTTTTTTTTTTTTTTTTAAAATGATACTGGACTAAACTAAAATAAAATAAAAATAAAATAAAATAAAATACTACACGATACTAAATGAATGCAAAAATGATGCCTACGATGCAAGAACTAAGGTTTTAAGAACCTTTGCTCTGATACCAAAATGATGTAAAACCAACCCTAAAATAGAGAATTTCCAAGAATTTTAATGGGTTAATTTTACCAACACGTTATGCAGATTAAAGTTAGAAATTTTAAACAATTAATTGGTTGGATAGATTTTCAAGAACTGAATTATGCTAACAATTCCACTTAATAATTCAACCTCAATCAATAATTAAAATTCCTATATGTTAGCAAGTAATAAGTCCAATATCGATTTGTACTCTATTCTAGCATGTGGATCACTCAATCTCAGTATTTTGTGGTCGACAGGCAAATTAGATAATACGCTAGATAATAGGGCAGTAAAACACCAATATGTAAGAATGGAAAGAGTATACCGAATGCGAAGAAATCCCACGTAGATCTCGGAGTTGACAGTACAGCAACGCAACAACGATAGAAGGGCGGCAACAACAACAGCAAGGCTGGCCGACGGTGGGGTTGACGGTGAGTGGGAGGGGCGGCGTCAACGGCGACGGAGTTGAGGCGAGGAAGATGGTGAAGAAGGAGGGCAGTGCCGGCGACTGGAGGCAGGCAATGGCTCGAACAGTGTAGAGGTGGTCGGTAGCAATGGCGGGAGCAGCAAACGGTGGAGTGGAGGATGAGGATGGGTTCTTCGGGTGGTGGTCGTGGTGCTCCGGGTTGTGTTAGGCTGTGGGTGTAGGCCGAAGATGCAGGTCAGTTGGGGAGGGCGACGGCAGGACTGTGGTGACGGGGAAGAGAGATGGAATTGGGTTTCAGGAGATGGGTTGCGAAGGAGATGAAGAAGGGTTTGGGGATTTGTGGGGATCGGGATAGGGAAGAAGGGAGAAGGAGAAGACGGCTGTTGATGGAGATGGTAGGATTAGGTTTTTTTTTTGTGTGTAGGGATTTGGAATTAGGGTTTGAGTAATTGGTAATTGGGGAATTTTAATTGGGGATAGATTTTAGAATTAATCACTAATTCTAAAATTGGATTAGGATTTATCACAAACCCTAATTTGGATCTCAATGGTATCACACAAAGGAGAGAAATGAAGAGCAAAACTCAACACAGACTTTTTTAATCAATAATGGCATGCCTTTCTCATTCATCTCAGGGCCTTTAAATAGGCTCAATTACATCTTGAAACACATCTCCAAATATTCTCAGAATCTAAAAATTACAAAAAAAGATTACATAAAAATGGAAATAAAATAAAAGTCCTAAACTGTAAAGATGTCCTCATCAAAAAGAAATTGCAGTATGCAGTTATTGATAGACAAAAAAATCACGGTATGCATTTTCGTGTACTAGCTAAAGCATTACGTATGTCTGGGGGAGATCATATCACATGGTTCATATCAAATTGGCAAATATTTAGAGTTTTAACGGGAAGTGCTACATAGAGGAAAGATACAAATCTTTCAACCCTCGACATAACTTTGGTGTTTTAGCACTTAGCCACTTGCAAGATCTCACTTTTATTGTATAACTTACATTGATTAAAAAAAATCCTTTCTTAAAAGTAACCCAAATCCCTTATACAAATCAGTAGTGCTAATTGTACGATTTTTTTGTAGTACTCTCTCACTCACTACTTACGTATTACTAGACTAAAAAAGGTGGTGCCCACAAACAGCTATTACAAAAATGTTTTACATGAGCTCCACCTTCTTTAGTGCTTTGAGTGTAGTAATGTGGAGGTAGCTTGAAAGTAGTTAAAAAGTACACTTAGCATTTTCATATATAATTTAGCCTGCTTTATGATATAATGATATATTCACACAAGTAATCCTGCATTACACAGAATCCCAAGTCCCATTAAGGCTACCTGAAGGACAAGGACAATATTACATTCATCTGCCCCTTAACTATTTTTTCTAATCCATTCTGTGTTATTCTTTGAACGACTATACCTCAGCTCCAATTTTCATTTCTGATTATTCCTGATCGTAAACTTCAAATTTAATTAAACTTCAATTCTTTCTTCTCCTGTTCCTCATTTTCTTTTGGAACCGTTCTCTCTTTCGAGTACAGGTAGACAATGAAGCTGATGGATGAGTATTGTAAGGGAAGAGTGTTAAACTTTATCCTCTCCATTTCCCTAATTTTTCACATTAAATTTCACGTTCATTTGGGATGACAAAAGAGCTTTGCCAATCAATGTTGGGATACTAAAAAATAAAAAATAAAAACAGAAAAAGAATTGACCGAAACTATATGGAAGCTTGATCTGTGTCAGTTCCATGTATGTCTGAAAATTTCTTATCAAAAGTCCAAAACTTCTATAATCAGGTGAGAGTCTAGTCACCTGAAGAGCATGTTAGTAGTGGATAATCATACCTACACTTATGGCCATGCTGTTAAAGCTCCTACCACCCTATCATATTCTCTTGGACCGACCAAAAAATATCCTAGATACAGTAATTCATTGATGATTATTTTTTGATATTCTTCCCTTTCAGGATGAATCAATGTCTCGAGAACTTCATTGTTTATCTCCCATTTTTAGCATTTTCCCTCTTTCTTTCATATGACTCCTATCTGCTCTCTTATTAATATTTTCTTATCCTACAGTCCTACTTATTTACTTGTAAACTTTTTGACCGGCTATGGAGGTTGATTGTATTATAACAGGAGTCAAAACCAAAATTTTGGGATAAAGGTTTCATTGTTGTTGTTCGAAGGATATGAATGGCAGCAGGTTTTGCTAGTTGAAGCTCACATACGAATATGAGAGATTTGTCACAAGACAAACCACTCTGAATCTCAAATTTTGAAAAACATTATAAAATGCAGATCTCCATTAGGAATGTCAACTTCTTGAGTCCTTGTTTAATGTTTACAAATCACAATGCATCAAACTATTCACCAGAAGTATGTGTATCATCTTTCCTTATTTTATGAACTTTTAGTCTTTTACATGACCATACAAGTGCCTGCACATGCGTATGCACACACAAACACACACACACACACACACACACAAAATTCGTGAGATACTGACAAAATTCAGATGAACCCTGACAAACACCTCTCACTGGCCTTTAAGTTTTTGTGTATCTATAAACAACTTTTTACTGTGTTGCAGTTTTTCCAGTTTTACAATAAGTATTTCCATATGTTTTTTCGTTGACACTTTATTCAGATATGGATGGCTCTTACATTGGCACAACATTCCCTCATCTCTACTTGATGACTTATCCTTCTGCAAAACCAGCAAAGCCAGTTCAAAACTATGTTCCTAGAGTATTTGGCTTTAAATTGCACAAGGGCACTAGGTGATGATCCTTATTCATGTTTGAAGACAATAAGAATTAAGTGTGGCAGATTGTTTAATGATACCACCCCCACCCCCATCCCCAACCCAACCTAACAATAGGCTGTTCTGCCAGCTTGTAGGTCATATGTTTCGTTGTAAGCATGATGCACTTTCTGGTAGAATTCTGAAAGAACCGGCGAAAGAAAAGTGCATAGCCTCCCGCCTATTATGTACTGTATTTTATTTAAGTGTGTTATAATACTGGTTTAGATAACTTCTTTTAATTTTTAAATTAATTGGCAACTGCTTATTCAGCTTTCTGATGTCCCAACTGATTGTGATCTGAAACTGGCATCCTTACAAATGACCTTTCCATGGTTGAGCTGCTCAAAATGTTTTTCGGTATCACTTGTGAAAATGCTGTGTGATTTCCTGGAGTAGTACATCTCTAATGCTTAAAAAAATAATTCAGGTAGGGGGATTCACTCATGATCATTCGCTATAAGGTGATTAATATTTACCAGCTCTATATTTCACCTATTCTTTGCCGACAACGTATTATTTTTGGAGAAGTAATACTAAGAGAGGAACTATATTCTTGCGATTTTTTTCGAGTACCAACCCACTTTCGAAAATATTTACCCAACTGATTCAGTTTTGGACACGTCAGCATAAAATGTTATTGGCAATATTGGCATTTGTTATTTTGATACAGTTGTTATCAATAGCGGCACCTGTAATTTTTTTTTATTCTTCCGTTACCGCTATTGGAAGTAAAGGTATCTATACATATTGCATTCAGTTAGGAGTTTTCTGACTTGAGAAAAAAATTATCAGTGAAAATCGTTCATAACTGATGCCGCTATTTTCAATAACGACTTAATTAGCCTTATGTCGCTATTGGTAATAGCAGCATCAATATAATCCAGTGTACTCCAAATTTCGTACAAGTGCATCAACTTCAAGTCCAATTTTGACCTTGATGCAGCCAATATCTCTCAAAACTCAAAACATAAAAGTTGTAGAGCTTTTTCTTGGTGTTCCATAACATTTTGAATCATCTCAATCGGAGTTCAGATGATAAAGTTATGTCCAGATTACGTAGCGATGTTGAAATTACCCAGGCGATGTGGAGTACACTGTGGATTATACTGATGTCGTTATTGCCAATACTGGCATCAGGTTAATTATGTCGTTATTGGAAATAATGGCATCAGTTATCAGCGATTTTCACTTACAATTTTTTCTAGACAGTTTCGACATCGCTTCGTAATCTGGGCATAACTCTATCATTCGAACTCCGATTGAGATGATTCAAAATGCTATGGAACACCAAGAAAAAGATTTACAACTTTCATTTTGAGTTTTGAGAGATACTGGCTGCAGCAAGGTCAAAATCGGGATTGAAGTTGATGCACTTGCACGAAATTTGGAGTACACTGTGGATTATACTGATGCCATTATTGTCAATAGCGACATCAGGCTAATTATGCCCGTTATTGGGAATAGTGGCATCAGTTATAAGTGATTTTCAATTACATTTTTTCCCTCAAGTATGTCCTAAGTGAATGCAAGATATACTGATGTCGTTACTCCCAGTAGCGGCAACGATTTTTTTTACAGGTGCCACTATTGGCAACAACAACATCAAAATAACATATGCTGTTATTGCCAATAGCGTTTTATGCTGACGAGTCCTTAACTGGGTTAGTTGGGTAATATTTGCGAAAGTGGGTTAGTTTGTTAAATATTTTCAAAAAGTGGGCCAGTACGGAAAAGAATTCTATTCTTGCTAGGGTAAATTTCGCTAAACTCTGCCTAGGTTTTAACAATTACCCTAACCTTTCCGATTCTTTTTTTTTTCCCTTAGGTTTGGCCTACTTCCAAAATTTGTTAGCATTTTGCCTTGCTACTGTCTATTTTCTTTATCAGGTGACAGCATGGGGTGATTTTTGTTTTTTAATGCCTAAAGTACCCCTGCCATTACTAACTAGGAATTTTAGATTGATTTGGATAGGATCTAATTGGGTTTCGGATTTGATTTCGGTTTGATGGGGAGGGGTGTTGGGTTGGGGTTTGGGAGGTGGAGGTGGGACCGACGAACGGAGGGACTGGGTGGGTTGGGTCCCGCGGGGGGGGGGGGGGGGGGGGGGGGGGGGGTCGGGTCCTCCACTACCCGGACCTGGTACCTCATGGGTCCAAAAATTGGACCCGGACCTGGACTTGCAAGAACCGGGTTCAGGTCGGATCCGGGTCCTAGTTAAAAAAATTTACCCGTCGGGTCTGGTAGCAGAGGCTAAATATTTACACTTAAGTATTTTTGTACCTGATACCCTACGATTCTAACAATTTTTGCACTTAAGTACATGAATTAATACTATATTTACACATCTATCTTCAACAATTGCTTTTATATGTATATTCCTATAACCTTATTATTCAAATTTTATATGTTTTGGGGTATTTTTTAACGGGTTCGGGTCGGTTCTATTTTGAGCGGACCTGGATCCAGACCCGAAAGTGCATCGGGTCTTATTTTAGGACCCGGACCCGTATAGATCAGGTCGGCTCCGGTCCAATGCCGGGTCCGGGTCGGGTAAATGTGACGGTGCTAGTTAGGGTGTGGGAATTGGACTGGGTTGGTTTGGGTTTCTAATTGACTTAAGGAGTGGGGGGGGGGGGGGTTTCAGGAGAGGAGAGAGATGGAGGAGGAGAACGAGGCTTGCGTTTAGATTTGGATCTGGATTTGAAAAGGAAAGAAACAAAGCAGGAGGTTGGCGTGGGTTTCAGGTTTAGGTCTGGATCTGTCTATGTTTGAGAATGAGAGATGAAGGAGAAGAATAATATTTTCAAAGAAGCCCTCCACTTAAGGGCCTGTTTGTATGGCTGCAAATTTACTGTAGGAAAAGAAATGAAGGAGAAGAACACTGATTAACGAGTTTGGATGGCTTGGATTTGCATGAATTTAGATTCACACTGTAGCCATAAGAAATCTGAAAAAAAAACATGGGGAACTCAGCGGATTAGCACTGTATTTAGCGCTACTATAGCAATTTTTAAATTTTGTTTTTTTAAATCTCTGACTATCCAATGAAATAATTCCACATAATCTTCTATATTAAATTTCTCTCTATCCTCCTTATCCTATACTACAATAAAATTACATCCAAACAAACCACTTTTTTAGAACTCATTTTTTCAGATTTTTTTTCTCTATAGTAACTTTCATAGTTTGGAAATATTTTACAACCAACCAAACACCCCCTTATTGCATGGTGGGTGCGGTTTTGGGTGCGGTTTTGGTGAGAGTTGATTGATTGATTTTTTCTTTGACTGGACTTAAATGCATTGCTTTGAGTGATGAGATTGTGCCTCGCTTGACTTTTGTTTTTGCATTGCACTATACTTTTAAAGGGTGGTTTAATTGGTTGTAAAATGCATCCAATCTAAAAGATTATTATTTGGGAAAAAAATATTTAGAAATAAGTTCTAAAAAAGTGATTTTTTTTTTTTTTGATAAACAGGATGGAGTGTAAAACTCCAACCTAAAATTTATTAATAAACCAAAATAGCTGTACAACAGAGCAGTTTACAAGGGGACAAACTGAAAACGAAGACCCCACACCGGCTCACACCATCCCACAACAGAAAACCAACATAGAAAAAAAGTTAATAAGAGATTAGCAATCAAACAACAACGACAAAAAAATAGTAAACTACAATAGCAAAAGAAACAGCACTAAACAACAGCAACGACAATGGTAACAACATTGGAGGCAAAACTCAGCATCAGGAGCCAAGGCGACTCAGATGACACAGTCACACAGCCAATCTCGGAGCGCCAACTGAAGCTCAGCCGCACCCTACAGCCGCCAAAGCAAACCAATACCTCACGATTGCAATCATGTAGAGAAACCCCCAACATGGAAGGAAATCCAACCCAAAAAACATCCCCTAGCAATCCAAGGGGAACCAATAGGTAGAAATGAAGAGTAAAGAGGCGGCCTCCACTGCACCGGATCCCGAAGATCCCCCAAAAAGCACAAAGACTGGACACAGCAGCCAGAGGTCGCACCCTCAAGCACCCACTCGACCATATCACGATGAGAAAACATCGCGTGGCCGCAACATCAAAACAAATCATAGAAACAAACCAAACCACCACTAAATGATTCCCAACAAGAAATAGAAAAAACAGCGTAACGCGAAAAGATAAATAACATAAATAAGGAGAGGATGACAATTGCATTAAAAGGGTAATCGCCATATAACAGGCAGACTGAGATAAGGAAAAAGAGCAGGGAATAATAACACAGTGCTTAGAGCCCACCAAAAACATAGACCCAGCTATGAATGGGGCCAAACAAAAGCCATCGACAGCCAGCACCCAAAAGTCAACATCTACCATCAACACCCAAAACATCACCAGTCGAGGCAAGTACAAAAACTGATACACCTAGGCATCACCCACCTTAAAGCAGCTTTAGATGGTCATGGCCAGGGGAGAAGCGAGCAACACAACATTTTTAGCTCTGCGAACAAAGAAGAAAATCCAAAAAGTTAACACCGTGAACAAAATAACAGAAAGGCTAAGAGAGACAGAAGAAAAAACCACTCTCACCACTAATCACACCTCTAATAATTAAAGAGCAATGCCATAACAAGGCAAGAAGTAAAAGACACACCAAGAGGGGCTGAGAGCATTAACCGCGCAACATTTAAGGCGGTAGAAAGGTATTTTGTAAGAAGAAAGCCCCCTCCACCTCTAAATTATAAAGGTGCAAGTTCAAATTTTTTTTTTGGGATAGTGTTGAAGCCCAGAACTTTGTAAAGAAAAGGAGTTCCTTAACGAGAAAACGAATAGATCGTGAGGATTTATTAAAGATGCGATTATTTCTTTCGGTCTAGATAATCCAAATCAGCACCATCATAGTCAAGTCCCAAGATTTGAGCACCGCACGGTTGACATTATTACTCCTCCAAGACGTCCACCAAGAAGTGATATAGTTAGGGCGGAAAGGGACATGCCAAGCGTTTAAACAAATCAACCATAATGGGGATAAAGAATGGCAAAGCAGGAAAAGATGATTAGCATCCTCATGGTGCAAATGGCAAAAAGAACACAACTGCCCAATAGCTAGATTCGGCTTATTGAGTTTATCAACAGTCAAAAAGCTTATCTTGTATGGTCAACCATACCAGAATCTTCACTTTAAGGGGGGCATTACAACTCCAAATAAACTTAGCCGAAGGAGAAGAAACTCCTCTGTGGTTTAGAAATGAATAAAAGGATTTAACGGAGAAGGATCCCGAAGTAGTCCATCTCCAGGAAATATCTTCCCGTTGATTCCAAGCATAAGATTGTAACTCAGACAGAAGAAGTACATAGTTTGAAAAAGAAGAAGGGGGGAGAGCCCTTCTGAACGGAATTACCCATTCAATGGCACCGTGAGCATCCTCCAAATAGTCCGCAATCGAGGCGTTTGGATTAGCAGCAAGGCAGAATAAGTCAGAAAAGATTGACGCAATCTTATAGTTGCCAATCCGAAAGTCGTTCCAAAACATGGTTTTAGTCCCATCAGAACATATTTTCAATAACCCAATACGGAAAGGTTCAACAGCTTTCCACACTCTTTTCCAGAAGGGGGAAGCCGAGGGGGAGATATTAGAATCCAGTTCCCAGATTTTGTGCCGAGAATGATATTTATGGATGATTAAACGAGCCCATGAGGAAGAATCGTCCTTCAAGTAGGGGTGTAAAACGAACAGGACGGTTCGTTGTCCGTCCGAGTCCGGCTCGAGAAATGGTCCGACTGTGGACCGTCCGAACTGTTATACGGACCGAACACGAACAAATTATTATGTCCGATGTTTTATCGAGCTCGAGCTCGGTCACTGACTAGTCCGACTCGATTCTGTCCGTGAACCTAGGCCCACCCTTTGACCCTTCACCCAGATTCGGTGAGTGGCTCTGGGAAAATTAGTGATGCGTTCCCATTATGAAATTCTCTTTGCTTCAGTAATTGTTGGCTCTGGCTCTTTGTCTTCTCCGCCCAGCCCCCCTTCCAAATTCAACCTAAATTCCATGATTTCCAAATTCCAAAATCAATTACTCTTCCAATTCGATTTCCAAAATCAGTTAGACTCTTTGAGTTCTACAATCTCTCATTAAATTAGCCTAAATCATTGGAAATGATTGTTTTTTCCATCCATATCAATATCAACATCTATATAAATACCCACCAAAGCCACCACAAGAAAACCTAATTCATGCTATAAATAAGTTGTATTCAGAGAGGCTGATGACATTGGCTAGTGTTTATGGCTTCTGGAAATACATCTCTAAGCTTGACCGCAGAGGGACATGTCGTTACCTTGAGATGTTTTATGCCCTCGAGTATCGCAAACTGGTGAGTTTATTTGAATTCTATAATTGAGAAATCAAGTACTAGTATGCTTCTTTAGTGACAACAAGATTGATGGATGTTTGTTCTTCATCTTTATTTCAGGCAGAATCCGTTCCTTTGGCTGTTGATGGAGAGATCATTGCTAATGGAGCCAAGTGATTCCGGGGAATAGGAGAGCTCTGTAAATGGGTTTATTAATAATTAGATTTTGGGTGGAGATTGTGAAGATTTTTCTATTCATCGGATTTTGTAATTTACATGAGCTCGACATATTTCTGATTGAAGACAGTGTGATGCTTGCTTAGTTGAATGTTACAAAGATAAGGATTGAGTTGCCAAGTTTTTCTATAATGAAAATATTCATTATTTCCAATCACGCTTCGCAGAAGAGTTTGCTTGTTTTGTTTGAATAGAATGAAATTTATGCTTATTTCCTTGTATGATTTGAACAAATGAATTTGGGCTTGTTTGGTGCAGATGTTTGAAACTTTGAATGGCTTAATCTTGTGATAGCTTTGTCTCAATCAAAGCATAATTGCATTTTATAGTTTCACTACTTGATCTGATTCTCAGAAGAAATTTTATAGTTTCACTACTTGGTGTCCGAATCCGGTCAGTGTCCGATTCGCCGAACAAGCATAACGGGCCGGACGTGAGCCTTCTACTTTTATAACGCACCGAGCCTGGATTATAAATATTTTGACCAATCTGGACCGAGCCGGACATAAGCCTGTCCGAGAGGAATTTCGGTCCGAGCTTAAACATATGGTTGTCTGATCCCGTCCGGTCTGATATACAGCCCTACCTTCAGGATACGCCAAATCCACTTCCCTAAAAGAGCCAAGTTTTGGTTCCTAAGATTCAGGACATCAAGGCCACCATCTTTTTTAGATTTACACACCGTCGACCAATTACAATGATGTTTACCGGCTCTATGATTGGCGGTGCCAGACCAGAAGAAATTTATTCTAATCTGATCAATTTTCTTAATAACCCAGGACGGAAGGAAGAAAATGACATCATATAGATGGAAAGAGCCGTAAGGACTGAATTAATAAGGATAAGTCTACCACCACGCGACAGAAGTCTACCCGACCAAGAGTTGAGTTTCGCTTCAAATTTGTCAATCATAGGCATCCAATCTGCCACATGGAGGTTACCCCATCGCAAGGGTATACCGAGATAGTGAATAGGAAAAGAAGAAGAGGCACAATTGAAAAATTAAGCAATCTCCGCCTGACAGTTAGGAGCTCCACCTAACCAAAGGATAGAAGTCTTATTAAAATTAATAGAAAGCATGCCGATTCAAAGAGATATAGAAGAAGCTTGAGGTTTCGCAGGACAACCCCATTTGCTTTGGAGAAAATGATGGTATCGTCAGCATATTGAAGGTTGAGAACACCTCTAAAGCCATGGAATCCACGTAATCCATCGATATAGTTGGCATTCCAAGCTTTCTGAAGAATCCGACTAAAAACATCTGCAACTAGAAGGAATAGGAGAGGGGAAAGTGGATCTCCCGGGCGGAGCCCCCGCTTGCACTTGAACTTCCTACCTTCAGTCCCATTAATGAGAATGGACGAAGTACCAGAAAACAGACTGGATTTAATCCAAGCAATCCATCTGGGCCCAAAACCAGGATGTTGGAGAATATCAAAGAGGAAATTCCAATTAACTTTGTCGTAGGCTTTTTCAAAGTCCATTTTTAATAGGATACCTTATGAGCCTGAGTGTTTGCAGCCATAGATAATATCCTGGGCTGACGCCACACTATCAAGAATAAATCTATCTTTAATAAATCCCGATTACGCCGGGTCAATAAGAGAAGAAATGACTAGGCTAAGTCGAGCGGATATGACTTTCATGATAATTTTGAAGATCGAATTTAGAAGGCTAATCGGCCAAAACACAGAGACTTTGTTGGCACCAATCAATTTGGGGATCAGCACAATATGAGCATAGTTAATACGGTCAAAAGATAATTCATTCTGATAAAGGTCGGTGAACATTAGGAGAATATCATCTTTTAGAATCTCCCAGAATCTTTGGAAGAAGAAAGAGAGAAAACCATCAGACCCCGGGCAGAATCACTGTTCATAGTGAACACCGCAGCTTTAATCTCTTCCAAAGTGAAAGGAGCATCAAGACTAGTTAGATCGGGATCTCATCACCATAGAGGTGATTCCAATCAAGTTGACAGGAAGGCGTTCCTAGAAGGGTCTTATAAAAGGAGAGGAAAGCCGCATGAAAATCGGAGTCGTTGTGGACCTCAACATCGTTAACAATAATAGAAGAGATACGATTACATCGTCTTCGATGAGAGGCAAAATTGTGGAAGAACGCGGTATTGGAATCCCCATCTTTGAGCCAACGTGCCTTAGCACGTTGAGCCCACTTTAAGTGCTCGATACGCAGTAACACAGCATATTCTTGCTTACACTCATTCCTGCGGATCCTAAGGGGGTGAGGGATGGGGCCATATTCTTCAAACGAATCAATGGAATTGATAGAAGAGAGGAGAAAATTTTTGAGCCCGTGAGAATGGCCGAACCTGTCATTGCGCGAAATTCTACATCCATGCTTAATAGCATGCAATTTGAGAAGTATCCGACCCAGACCATGAGATCCAACCACACTGGCAAGGCAATTAGAAATAAGGTTAACAAAAATTTGGTCTTCTAACCAAAATTTTCAAATCGAAATTTTCGGGGTTTTGGAAAAGAGAAGTTAGAGTGTAATATGATAGGAGCGTGATCCGAACATGGATTAGGTAAAGCTTGAACGAAAGAATTTTGGAAGGAAGCAATCCACTGATGTGACACGAGGTATCAGTCAAGCTTTGCCAAAGAAGGGACTAATTGCATATTCGACCATGTAAAGGACCTACCGTTAATAGGTAAATCTATGAGATCAAGATCATGAATACAGTCGTTGAAATGCAAAGAGCTGTTAAGAGCAGAAGGGTTACCCGTCCTTTCATGGGTAAATCTAGTGACATTAAAGTCACCGCAGAAGATCCAATACCCCTGAATACACACAGTAAAGGAGTCAAACTCATCCCAGAATGACTGGTGACGATCAGGGGAGCTAGGATCGTAATCTGAAACAACGGTGAGGTCACAATTGAATTCAAGCCATTGAAGGCAAACCACCAGGAAAAATTGGAGACGGCGAACGGAGATAAGATTGAAAACATCCTCTTTGTCTTTGAAACCAAAGAGGATTCCACCCCGAGCGTTAATCGAATCCAAAGAGATCCATTTGGAGATCCTCGATCCACCAATAGATCTAAGAGTGGACGCGGAAAGAGAGTGAAGTTTAGATTCCACTAAGGTAATCATATCACAGTGAGAAGAAACAATTAATTGGTAAACGACATGTTGTTTCTGAGCGCTGCCAAGCCCCCTAATATTCCACGACACACTAATCATAAGCTAAGTTGAAGTCCTGGGCACGCTTGAATTCTAAGTTACGAAGATAATCCACATCCTGATTACTAGATGGATCCAAACAAAATCCCATTTCCCAGGCCAAATGGATCAATTCTGAGTTAGAAAGGGAGTCAAAAATGAACCTCATAAACTGAACCAAAGGATGATAGATTCTGGTTATTAGGATCGAACGGCGGAATTTAATGAACCTCATAAACTAAACCAAAGGATGATAGATTCTGGGAATTTCTAAATTCCGCATTTGCACTGCTAAAGAGGCTTTCGTGGAGGAAGAAAGATGAGAGTTAATTTTGGCTCGGATCCGAGCACTCGTCCTAATAATAGGCAAAGACTTAATCATAGCTTTCCGAGCGGGGGGATGCGCAGAGGGACTAAAGGATTCAATGGTCGAGCTCTCAAAAGAACTGTCAGCTATAAAATCAGTCCTCGTCTGACCCGATAAAGAGGAATCAGAGGGGAGCAGACTAAAAGAGGAATAACTCGAACCTGGTGACTCCAGATGAGGTAGAGTCAGTCCAAGAAAGAGCGGAGGAAGCCCTAACGAAGAGTCTGAAGCAAGAATAGAAGATTTAAGAGAATCGAGAAGGGGAATCGGAGATAGGAGAAGAGAAGTGTCTGTCTGAATAGCACCATTACGGGATATGGCCTGCCCCTTCTCCAAAACATCCAATTCCAATAGGAAATTAACAAACTCCGGATAACAACAACAACAACAACAGTGATTTGTTTAGACCAAAGTGATTTGTTTAGACATAATTTTACTATAGTGTAGGATAGTAAGGAGAGAGAAATTTTAAAAAGTAACAACAACAACAACAATAAGCACAACAAAGCTTTTTTCTCAACTAGTTGGGGTCAACTACATGAATCCTGGTTTTCCATCCTGGTTAGCGCAGTATCTTCTGTAAAGTCACAAAGCTATCATATTTTTCTTGACGTTTCCACCTAAGTTTATGTCTTCCCCTACCCCTAACTTTACCCTTAATACTTATAAAATCACTATTTTTAACGGGGGCACTACTAAGTCTGCGTGTGACATGCCCAAACCACCCGGGGCAATTATCTCTTAATTTATTTTGGATAAGAGCTACCTTTACCATGTCTCGTATATGATTATTTCTAATTCCATCATTCCTGGTTTTACCACATATCTATCTTAGCATCCTCATCTCTGTTACACTCATTTTTTGGACACGCTGTTTCTTTGTTGTCCAACACTCTGTTTCATACATCATTGATGGTCTAACAATCGTCATATATATATATATATATATATATATATATATATATATATATATATATATTTTATGTTTATAGGATTTGACAAAGTTTTATGCTGGTTGTCAACTACCTAACATAACCCTTATCCTTACCTAGTTTGTGGCTGGATTCCTGACTTGGAAGAGGCAATGGCAGAGTTAAATATTGTGGGGCTTGGTGCAGTAGTAAAAAATAATTGTTTTATTGTATAATGCGATAAGAGAGGAGAGAGAAATCAATTTAAAAGTCAATGAATTGTGTTTCTCCTCCAATTTTTCTCTCATTTTGAGTGGAAAATGAAATTGGAAATTCAGCTACAGCAATCCAAATTCCATATTTTTTACTCTTAAACAAAGCTATCAACAGTGTACTTCCATCAATTTTGTTTTCCTACAATAACTTTTCGGCCAAACACACTATCCCTTATTGGGTAAGGTGTTGTCAAATGTTGGTAAGTGTTCTTCCTAATCATTATTTTTGAACTTTTTTTGGCCAAGGCTCTTGATCTTCCGTCTCCAATTAAGAGCTGATGGAACAGCCCTTGTGGTCTGAAAAAAAGCAGAGAGAAGCCATTCGCCATATTATAAAAGAGAGTTGTGCTTCGATTTTGAAGGAAATGGTGGATTCAGGATGAGAGATCTGAACTCTGACCAAACGGAGAAAATTTAACAAAGAAATGAACAAGTAGAAGAAGCTAAGAAGGTGAAGGTGAAGGAAAAGGGAATTTTCTGCCGTAATAGACAACTTTTTGAAAATATTTGCAATTATGGTTCAGTTTCGAAACTATTTTAGCGCTTGTAACTATTAGCGCTTGTGGGCTATTTTGTGCCACGTCACTAGCGACCGCTATTCTCATTAGAAACCTCTTCATTTTGAAAGTCGCTAATGGAAATAACGACTTATGTTTCAAAATATTTGAAATTTTTTTGTTTGCTGTCGCTATTACTATTAGCGACCAAAGCATATATGAAGTCGCTAATGTGATTAGCGATCTTTAATGAACTGTATTCTAACACTTAGCAAAATCTACAGAGCTTTTGCTCTCTGAAAAAATAACAATCAATTTTTTTTTGAAACTGAGGTCACTATTCGGAATAGCGACCTTAGTTGTACAAATGTCGCTATTCGGAATAGCGACCTTTATTGTACTAATGTCGCTATTCCGAATAGAGACCTTTATTATGTGATTATTTTGAAAATTTTACAAAGAACAAGGAGACTGAGTTTCCTACTGAGGTCACTATTGCGATAACGACCGAAGTATACTAGCAAAAGAGCAGAATTTCTCTAGAAATCGCTAAGTGTCTCAATACATTCATTTGGGATCACTAATCTCATTATTGACGTCATATATATTAAAATCGCTAGTGAGAATAACAACAGTAAACAGAAAATTTCAAATATTTTAAAACATATGCCGCTATTCTCATTAACGAATTTCAAAATGAAGTTGTCACTAATGAGAATAGTTGCTGACGTGACACAAAGTAGTCCACAAATGCTAATAATTTCGAAACTGACCCATAATTGCAAATATTTCCAAAAAGTGGCCTATTACGCAAAAAATTCAGGAAAAGGATGGTTGGTAATATCGAGTCCTAGACTTAAATTCAAACTGATAGACCAGTATTTGAAAGGTACATTTCTTACCACATTTTTTAGGAAAGGTACAAAATACAGGATGTAGGACTTCGGGAGCAGAAAGTAAAAATCGTCTTGGAAGATACATGCGTAAGAAGAAGAAATAAGGGAATCGGCCAGCTAAACCAGATATACTGTACTGTTAGGCTAAATTTGAAAAAAACCCCTTGAACTATAGTCTTTATGCAGAAAACTCCATCATCTTTTTTTAATGTAGAAAATCTCTTTGAAGTATTGTTGCAAAAAACCCACTCCGTCACGTGAGACTTCTGCTAAAGTTGAGAGAGGTTTTTGACAATAATGAGAAAGATGTATGATGTTTTTTGAAACAACTTGCAAAGATGAATGGGGTTATCAAGTAGAAAAGTTAGATGTGGTTTTTTGAAATACTTCAGAGGTTTTTTTTTGCAACAACCATACTTCAAGGGGTATTCTGCATAAAAAAAGATCAGGGGGGGTTTCTGCATAAAGGCTATAGTTCAATGGGGTTTTTTCAAATTTAGCCATACTATTATTCAAAGGAGGTACGAATTTGGTCAAGGACCACTAAGCTAGGGTTGGCAAACGGGTCTGGTGGGCCGGGTTGGGTCGAACCCGCACGGGTTTGCACCTAGCTTGGGCAGGTTCGAGTCTGGTCGGTGGGTTAAACGGGCCAGGCCGGGCCGGGTCGAATGCGTAAATTCGCGACCCGCCCAACCGGTGAACCCTTTCGGGTCCAACCCGGGTCGGGTCGGGTCGCGGGTTGGCCCGACTAGAGTTAACTTTTTTTTTTACTTAAAAAAATTTGTAATTTTGATAATAAACATAAACAATTGTAATAATAATAATAAGATTGAAAGAGTGAAATTGCCAAAAAAGTAATAATATATTATTCATATGATTTCAACTTATACAAGTTTCACAATTTATAATAAGAAATAAAGATTTTCTACAAATTTGTTTTATACAATAACAAATTTCTTATATACAATTTCAATTTATTTCAATTTTCCTAATTTTAAATAACAAGCAAAGATTTAATATAATTTTTTATCCATTTACAATTGTCTTCAATTTGATGGGCTTCAATTTGGTGTTGTTGACTTGTTGTTGGTCTTGAATTCTTCATTTTGGTTGCTATTGTTGTTGTTGTTGTTCTTCTTCTTCTTCTTCTTCTTCCGGCGAGTTGCTCCCACTTGTAGATGTATCGAATGCTTTTTCTTGGGTCCTATCTTCAGTCTTCAGTCAGTCTTCTGTGTAGACGAGCATCTCTAACGATTGGAGCTTCAAGCGATTCCTGTAATCAGTTAGAACCCTGTCACTTGTAGAAAATGCACTTTAAGAAGCAACTGTAGAGATATGAGGAGTTAGTAGATCTTTAGCCATATATTTAAGAATATTATAAGTGTGTTCATGGTCTTTCCACTATTGTAAAATATCTAGTGAAGAACTAAAAGACTCAGAATCTTGTTGGTTATACCAATGTAATTCATTTGGTTGATTGGTCATAGATTTCTTTGATTGAATTTGTGTAAGTAAATTAAATGTTCTATCATCAAATTACTCTTACCCTTACCTTTAGAAGTAGCAGAAGAAGAACTAACTAAAGAAGTTGTACCACTAGAACTAAAATATCTATCATAATAATCATACAAGTTATTTAATGTCGATTCAAATTTAACTAAAGAAGAAGCGCAATCAATTTCATTATCATCATCCCCAAGTAAATTAAAAATCATTTCAATTAAACTCTTCCTACCTCCTAATTTTATACGAGGATCCATCACAGTAGCAACACAATACAACATAGGAGGAGGATTAAAATACTTCAAAAATTTTGTGTATGCAGGTTTTACAATAACACCAACAAATTCATCATGGATCATTTCTTTAAAAGTTTGCATCATAGTAACTATTGAAATAAAAATGCCACAAGAAGTAGATTCATAAGATTTTGAAAATTTGAAAGTTGCGGTTTTAAAAGGTTCTAAAAATTTTAACAAAGATTCGACATAAAACCAATCGACGGGAGTCATTTCAAAATTTGGCATATTTTTTGCAATACAAAAATCATTTATACATGTTTTATATTCAGTAAGAACATGTAGCAAATCAAAAGTAGAGTTCCATTGGTATTTAACATCCTTTGAAAATTTTCTAAAAGGTACATTTTTAAGCCTACACCAAGCTTTCCATTATTGAAATATGGTGCCACTTAATGCAATAAAATGTACACAATTTCTAATTTTAACTATATATGATTCGGCTATTTTTAATGCATCTTGAACACATAAATTTAAAATATGATATGCACATCTAACATGAAAAATATTGTCAGATGGAGGGTTTAATGCGGTTTTTAAAATACTAATTGATGCATTATTGTTAGTTGCATTATCAAAATTTATACACATAATTTTATCGCGAATATGAAAAACATCACAAATTTCTATAATACGTTTTGCAATTTCATTGCCACCATGGGGATAGGGTGATGCGACAAGTGATATGATTCTTTTTTGAAGAATCCAATCACTGTCGATCCTATGACAGGTTATTTCCATCATTGGAATATTGTTACAACCCATCCAACAATCGGAAGTTAAACTAACTCTACAAGTTAAACTCCAAAAAATTGCAATCAAAACTTTCCTCATTTTATTTTACATTTTAAAACAATCCGATTTGCAAGTATTCCTAGGGATTCTTCTAAAATGAGGGTTTAAGGCGGTTTGATAAATTTTTTCCAAGTTCCTACTCTCGGGATAGGAAAATGGTAACTCTTCCTTGATTGCTAATCGGGCCATTTCTCGACGAACAAGTTCAGGATCATAAGGGTGGTTATCAACTAGACTGGTCCTAGGGTGAATTTTTTGTTGGTCGGGTAGGTCAACAAGAAGTTCTTTATGCACATTTTGGATGTGTCATCTAATTGTACCTGTGCCCTCACCCCTCTTACATTTGTATGGCTTCAAACATGTTTTACACACTTTTAAACCTACACCCGGTACATTTTCGTACGGAATATAATCATAAAATTTGTGCCAATCACTACTTTCCCCTCTAGTTTTCCTACTACTAGCCGGTTGTGTTGTTTCGATGGCTTGTTGTTGTGGTTCTTCTTCTAATTCTATGTCTCCTACAAACTCATCGTGTGTACCCCATTGTTGGGGAGGAGGATTAGGGTAGTCTTCGGCGGGGTCATTTTGTGGGACAATTGGAGGCCTACGGGAAGTGCTGGTGGAATCTTGTCCACTTTGGCTACGGTCGCTACCGCGTGATTTAGACATGTTGATATGTAGTAGTGTATGTAAAAAAATTAAACACAATGTAGGCGTGATAAGTTACAAAAAAAATCTAGAAAATAAGAGGGTTGTAAGAGAGAAGATCAAAAAACCAACAAACAAATATGATACAAAAATTATAACTACAAAAAAAATAAAAATAGAAGAAGAGCGATATGAAATTTTAATATCGTTCACCGGGGATACTCGTATATAAAGAAACCCATAAAAATAAGAATAGAAGTAGAAGTAGAAGTCCGGAATTGAAGACTTGAAGAGAGCTTGGAGGAGAGTTGAAGACTTGAAGACGTAGTTGAATTTTGAGTTCGATACGATTGGAATTTTCCGTTTGATCGTGTATATGTCTTGCTACCTTGTTTGTCCACTTTGTTCACAAAAATTGAAATGAATTGAGTAATAATAATAGAGAGAGTAAGAGAGTAAGGTGTGAATTTTTAGTGTGGGTTTTAGGGGTATTTATAGGGAAAACAAAAACAAAAAAAAAACAAAAAACAAAAAAAAACCAAATTAACGGCTAAAAGAGCCGTTGAGCTCTGCTCTCGGCGACTCGGCAGGGGTGAAGACCCGTTGGACCTGCGGGTCAAACGGTCGACCCGCGCGGGTCGAACGTACGGGTCAAACGGTCTTCAACCCGTGGGTCGACCCGCGGGTTAGGCGGGCGGGTCAAGTACTGTAGCGCGGGTTAACGGGTCGGGTTCGACGGGTTCAATCATTCTTTTTAAGACCCGGGTCGACCCATTTCCATTAACCGGTTCGACCCGAACCCGAACCCGAACCGGTCATTTCGCGGGCCGGGTTAGACGGGTGGGTCGCGGGTCGACCTGACCCGTTTGCCATCCCTACACTATGCTACTCATTTCACTAAAAATAAATATCTTTTAAAAAGATAGTTCTCTAATAATAATAATAATAATAAAGCAGCAATTTTTGGTGTCAATAGACTCAATACCCTGTTTTCTCTTCCATTGGTGAGTTCACGAGGCATAAATTCAGACACCAAACTTACCCTGGGTTCTTCGAAAAATCAATGGAAGCAATTGTATATAAAAAACCCTATGCAACAATGGCATGCAAGCCCAAATATTATTAAAAGAAGATTGGAATCCTTCTTTGTGGGTAATAAAATACGAAACGAGAAAGAATTTTTTAATCACGAAAGGGGAGATGTGAAGTGTCAGATGACTAAGAAATGGATGCAAAAGAGTCATATATTGAGAGAAAGAGGAGAGGAGAGGAGGGAGGCTGCTGTGCTGTGCCGTGCCGTGCTGGAATTGAGCAACCAAGATATGGGGATCCACTAGTTTTGGATGGCTATTTTAAGAAGAGTAATGCTATACCCATAAAAATTTTTTATAACATTTTACTTTACAACCTTATGTGACATTCAATAACATTGTGCCATATATGAGATTGTCAAAAAAAAAAAAAAAAACAAAGATTGTAATTTTTTTTTTGTAGGTATAGCATTATTGTTTTAAGAAATAACACAGGTTAAAAAGTAGAATGCATGGATTAGAGGCAAATCAGACAATCCCCACTGCCTATCAAATCTTTTAATAGTTTTTATTTTGATTTTTTTCTTCCATAACGACCCACTTTTTGAAAATAATTATCAAATTGACCAAATTTTGAATATATATACCAATTTGGTTCATTTTAGCATAAAACGTTATTGACAATAACGACATATGTTATTTTATCGCCGTTGTTGGTTATAGTGGCATCTGTAATTTTTTCTCTCCAGATGCCGCTATTAGGAGTAACAACATAGGTACTTGAGAATATGGATGGCATCCGAGTCGGGTTAACCCGCGACCTGCCCGTGACCTGCCCGACTTGACCCGCCCCGCGTGGACCTGGTTTGGGTCAAACCCGCAACCCTTATCGGGTCAATCTGGGTCACCAAAAAAACAAAAATGAACCAGCACGAACCCTACCCGCCAACTCGAGGGTTGACACCCGTTGGAACCAAACGGGTCAAACGGGCGAGCCGCATGGGTCGAACGTTGGAAATGGCAGCTTTGGCTGTTGTTGCTGCTGTTTTTGTATGTGTTTTTTTGGGCGTTTTTTCCTATAAAAAACCCCCTAATTTCACTCAATTTTTTTCACACCTCCATCTATCAACTCTCTTACTTTATCTTGTACTGCTACTTTCAATCTACTTCAACAAGTGAACAACAAAAAAATGAACAAGTTCGATTGTATAGAATTCGTGTCGACTCAACTGCGTTTACTACAAACTCTCTCAACAAATAAGCTCTCTCTCTCTCTCTCTCTCTCTCTCTCTCTCTCTCTCTCTCTCTACGATTACGTGCCTATATCTACTACAAGCTCCCTCGACTATGTTTTATTCTAGAGTATCTCTACTATTTTTTTCTCTTTTTTTTTCGATATACAATTATTCGTGAAGTATGGTATCAAAAATTTTCAATTCTCTCAACTCTTTATTATTATTGTAGCTTTTTTTAATCATATTTTTTGATTTTTCGCTATTTTCTCTCTCAACCATCCCTTTATTTTTTAGATTTTTTTTTCCACCTCCTATATTTTTTTTTGTTGCATCACATACACTACTAAAACACTAGATTTTTTATTTTTATTTTTTTACATACACTACTACTATAAACTATTTATTATGTCTAGATCACGAGTTAGCGGCCGTAGCCAAAGTGGACAAGATTCCGCTAGTTCATCTCGTCGGCCTACAACAATCCCACAATTAGAGCCCAATATAACCCTATGCTTAACATATGTTCTCACGATGTTCCTCCACACGACATAGAACAATAAATGCATACTAGTGACACATAAACACATGAAACCGAATTCGCATAACCCACTTTTAGTAGAAAAACTAGAGGAAAAACTAGTGATTGTCACAAATTTTATAACTTTATCCCGGACGAGTTGAATCCTAGTATAGGATATAAGAATTGTAGAACTTGTGACAAGAGTTACAAACGAAAGAAGGGTGAGGGAACGGGTACAATTAAACGACACATTATAAATGTACACCCCGAACTAGTACAAGACCAACAAACACAACAAAAAATCAATCATAGGACCAGACAAATAAATAGCCACCCCTATGATCCCGAAATTGTTCGTCTGAAATGGCTAAACTAGTTATTTAGGATGAGTTACCTTTTTCCTATTCCGAGAGTAGTAACGTAGAGGCTTTTAACCAAAATGCACTAATTCCACATTTTAAATGAATCCTTGGAAACACACTCAAGACCGATTGTTTCAAACTTTACAACAAAATGAGAGAGACTTTAATTGCACTCTTATTTTCTTTAACTTGTAGAGTATCGTTAACTTTCGATTGTTGGAAATGTTGTAATGATATTCGATAATGGGCATAACTTGTCATTGGATCGATAATGAATGGATGATTCAAAAGAGAATCATATCACTTGCCGCTTTGCCGTATCCCCATAGTGGTCTAGTTATCGCAACACGTATTTTAGAAGTTCGTGATTTATTTCAAATTTGTGATAAAATTTTTACGATTAGTTTTGATAATGTCTCCAACAACAATAGGTCGATTACTACATTAAAAGAACAAGTAGCTCCACTATGTTTTGAAATTTTTCATGTTAGATGTGCATATCATATTTTAAATTTATGTGTATAGGATGCTTTGAAAGTAGCCGATCCATCTGTGAATGCAATTAAAAATTGTGTACATTTTATTGATTTGAGTTGTACTATGCTTCAAGAATTTAAGGAATGGTGTAAACTTAGGGGAATACATTTTAGAAAATTTTCTAGAGATGTTAAACACCGATGAAACTCTACTTTCAATTTACTAAATGTTGTTACTCAATACAAAGCGGTTATAAACGATTTTGTATTGCAAAAAAGTATGGAAAATTTTGAAATGACTACTCAATCATGTTTTTTTGCCGCATCTTTGTTAAGATTTTTGGAACCTTTTAAAACCGCAACTGCGAAGTTTTCTTAATCTTATGATTCTACTTATAGTAGTTTTTTTTTAATTTCAATAATTACTATAATGTGAACTTTTGAAGACATGATTTCAGATACTCACATTAGCCATATTGTTGTCCCTGCTTATACTAAAATTTAGAAGTAATTTAATCCTCTTCTTATGTTGTATTGTATTGCTACTGTTATGGATCCTCTGATCAAATTAGCAGACACGAGAAGTTTGATTGAAATATTTTTTAGTTCACTTGGAGATGAATCTAAATATGATTGTAATAAATTTTTAGCTAGCTTTGAATCGACATTGAATAACTTGTATGATTATTATGATAATTTTTTTGCATCTAGTAGTACAACTAGTATAGTTACTTCTTCTTCTTCTACTTCTAGAGGTAAGGGTAAGAGTACATTAGAAGATGTCACTCCTAATTTACTTGCTCGTAGTCAATCACCTAATGAATTAAACTGGTATAATCATCAAGATAGTGAGAGTTCTAGTACTAATATTGAAGTGCTAAAATGGTGGAAAGAACATGAAAATCTTTTTCCAATTCTTTCACATATTATTAGAGATCTACTAACTCCTCACGTGTCTACAGTTGCATCAGAAATTGTTTTTTCTACAAGCGGCAAGGTTTTAACAGTTTAGGAATCACTTGAAACCGGATTCGTTGGAGATTGTCACGCCCCGCTTCCTAAGAATACAGAATGCAAGTACGTGATATGGACCGGCGAATGACTTGCATCATCCATAGGCTGTTATTGATCCAACTCAACAATATAAACAAGAAGTAATACAACCACGCATGCAATGAAAGAATAATCACATAAATAACAACATTGGAAATTAAGCATAAAAATAACCAACATCAAAATAACTCAATTTCTAGAATTTAACAAACAACATTCGGGTCAACGCCCACAATACAAAGAAAACAATATTTGTTCAATTTATTAAAGTTCTCAAATAAAGCAATATTTATTTAAGCGGCGTAGCAAAATATCTCCTTCACCATTGTTGCTCCCGTAGTCCATCAAGTAAATCTCCTTGATTACCTGGTAAACTGTTCATCTAAAGAGAGGAAAAATGTTCTTAGAGCAAGTCGCAGATAGCAAGTAGAGAAACAGAGAACAATGACAATAACTGTATAACGATGAATTCAATGAACGATAAAATCAATAGTGTTGAACAGTGACAAAGCGATAACAGTACAATATGTAATAACGATGATTTATAACGATAACGATAAACAATAACAATAATGGTGACAATAACGATAACACTATTCAATAAAGATGACAATATGTAATGACAATGTGATGAAAGTCTTAAGTCTATTATTCATTTTTAATCCTAGCTAATGCACGTTCTACTGCATCCCATACTACAGGTTCCACGCATACAATCAATTTCGTTTAGACTGAGATGGTAGATTCTATTGGTCATGTACTCGCACGATAATAATAGCAATTTTTTGCACAATAACGATAACAATAGTCAGCACGATAGGTCCTAAAACAATACACGATGAATTGAGATACTGTGGTCAGTAATCCAATAATAAATCGATAGCACTAGCCGACACAATATTTTGGGAACAAGCCCACAATACTAAGTACAGTCACTATATTATCAACTACCCTTGTCAACCCTAACCCCGGCTTGATTAACATTCTTTATTCCATTAACATACAATAATGCGATTAATAAAGGACGCTAGAAAGATGACAACACAATCCTAAGATCATGCAATGTACTCTATACAATTTAATACACCAAATTCAACAATATAGATTCAAATATATATATTTAAACATAGAAATCCAATTTTGGACAGCAGTAGGTTGCTGTACCAAAATCAGAATTTCCGTTGCTACGAGATAGCAAATGTGGATCCGTCAGAAGGTCTAGAAACTAAACTCCTGGCCGGTTCCAACACATATAATTAAGGTACATAAAAGTTGTGGTAACATGTGTCAAAACAGCAAACTATACAGGATCTGTATTCAGCCAGAATTTGTAAAATTGTGTTTATACATATTGAACATGACTGAAATAGCATTAATTAATTCCAAGAAAATTAGGGAATGTTCTCTAATGCGTCTAGTATCAGAATGCAAAATTTTAAGTCATTATCTTATAGATAGTATGGTTAAATTAATTGTGAATCAAAGTGTGACAGCAATTTTTATGATCTGGAATTGTACGACACAGCAGTAGTAAAACTGCGATATCTCACAAACCGTAACTCGGAATTCAATTATGCCAAATAGGAAAGTAAACTAGACATCTGGGGATACATGTCATATTCAGAAAGTTATTGATTTTGGTGACATTATCTAGGTCGAAACAGTAAGGTAATGTTCAGGTGGACGTAAATTTTAGGGTATCAACTTATTCTTTTTGAACAAAACGATTAAAATGTTAAAAAAGATGAGTTAGGGGTTAACAATCATAAATCATAGCAAGCCATACCTATGTGAACACGATATTAAGACGTGAAATGTCCATAATCTTACTAATCATAAACAACTAATACCCTAACATCAATCATATGAGCCATCAATACTAGTATGCAAGTCTACAATTGTTGTGAGATGTCATGACATGAAATACAATAATAATCCATCTTCCTATATCCAATAGCTATATGTATGCATGTAAGATTCTCTATACATTGGAGACAAAGATGGCACGATGTCAAGACTACTACTTGAATTCGCTCATGTAAATCCGTAGTATCGCAACAATAGATGACAACAACAATATACGATAACAATTAGGGATCTACTTGCGGGATTCAATAAAAATTTCAAATGACACAATAACTATTCGAGAAGAATGACTTGTCTTTAGATAATGTTAGCTCCGAAATAATAAGAATAACAGGATTACGATCCCGGGCGACAAACCAAGACACGTGCGAGCTACATGCTAAACACCAAACAGCAAGAGCAAGAACCAAACAGCAAAACACCAAGAGCTTGATCCCCCACTAGACAAAACAGCAAACACCGCACACCGAATCGAGATCCCCCACTCCGCAAAACACCACATAGCAAAACTACCCACTCACTGCCTCTCTTCTTCTCAGACGTGCCAGAGAAAGAGAGAGAGAGAGAGAGAGGGGGGGGGACAGCGACTTTGACGGTGGTAACTGGGGATTGTAACACTACACTGCGGTGGCGATGACGAGCGGTGGCGATGCTGTGGTCGAGAAGCGACGCAGCGGTCAAGATGGCGGCGATGAGCGAAGCTCTGTTTCGCTCGAGAACAGGGAAGACGACAACGACTTTCGACGATGACGAAGAGGCAATGGGGGGTTCTCCTGTGGTTGAGGATGGTGAGCGGAGAGGATCGATGAAGGCAAGGAGGCGGAGGTGGCGATCAGATGGTGATGGCGATAGTGGGTTCAATGAAGGGGACGGAGGTTGAAGACGAGGGGGGTAAGGGCGCTGGCGTCGCGGTGAGGCCGCGACGGGGAGAGCGCGACAGCGGGGATTAGGTTCGTGATGCAGCGGCAGAGGGAGAACTCGACAGCTCCGAGGAGTCGCCAGTCGCCAAGGGGAAGAAGAAGGAGATTTGGGCGAGAAGTTGGGTTTCAACAGTAATGGGGGTTGCACAGTGCAGCTAGGGTTAGGGGGTGAACATTGCAGCTAGGGTTTGTACAGTAGGGGGTTTTTCTTGGGAGAAGATGAAGGTTTGGCTATTTTAAGAAGAGAGAGAGATACGAGGAGAGATTATGGGGCTGAATAATTGGGATTCAATCTTCAATTTTGGGGGGTTACAGGTTGTGGGGGGTAATTAGGAGAGATTTTTGGGATATGACTGTTAATGGGGATATGGAGTAGTTTGGGTTAGTGGATTTGGATACAAGATCCAATAGGAGGTGGATATTGGGCTTTGGGTACAATATGGATTAAATAGGAGGACAATTCACAACCCAATAAGACAAAAGGCAATTTTATGAAATTAAATCTGAATTAGGGATACAAGGAGTAGATTTAAATAATCAAACTGAGATTAGGAATAAATTATGAATAACATTAGAATTAATATTACTCAATACAATAATGAGACAAAATGAAATGAAATAGAATTACAATCGAGATTACAATGGGGATAAATAATAAAAGGGGAAAAAATGAAAACGGGAGTTAAAGAGATGCTCATGTGCACTAAAGATTGGATGAAGGTTGAAGACAGGACTCGAGGAAAAACGGTCGACACCTTAACAAGTGGAAGCAACTCGCCTAAAGATCAACAACAAGAGTAGGGAATTTAGAGCGATGAGATCCTAGGTTTAGGTTAAGTATAGGTGCACGACAGTAGTTCAATGCACTCTATTCAATCTAGCTCTAGGCTATCTCGAACTCTAGATTATCCCCTTAAACATGTAATTCAAGAAATTTGTATGTTTTTTTCGGTTTTTATTATATGTATTTGTATGTAAAAAAGTTGTAAAAATTTCATAGAAGTTGAAATGAATAATATATACAATTTTGTTTCAATCTTATACTTGTTGCACAATTTTTTTTTAATTTTTTTTTTGGAGTTAATTAAACCCAAGAAATTCCCGGGCTAACTTGCAACCCTACCCGTTCCGATTCGGGTTCAACCCGTACGAGTTCGTGGGTCGACCGGGTCAAGTTTTGAACTTTCCAACCCGGCACAGGTATTGACCCAACCCGACCCGAGCCCACCCGAAACCCGGGCAAACCCAGACAGTTTGGGCCCGACCCGGCCCGCTCGACCCGAATGCCAACCTTACTTGAGAATTAATTAGGAGCTCTCTGACTTGATAAAAAAGTTACAAGTGTGAATTCTCTTATAACTGATGCCGCTATATATCCCTAATAACTCAACCTTATGCGGGATGCCGTTATTGGAGATAACAACATCAATATAATAGTGCTTAAATATAAATAGTGGCACCCTCTTCTCCTTCTCCTTTCACTTTCTCTCTCTCTCTCTCTCTCTCTCTCTCTCTCTCTCTCTCTCTCTCTCTCCTTCCACTCCCGAACCCAAAACCTTAAAACCCTAGTTCCCACACTTCTCCTTCAATATGTCCTCTTTCATATCCCCAAAAATTAATGAAATCTTAATTCATAAACCCTATCCTCATCCCCTTCGATTCCCTCCTATCTCCCTCCACTTGGATCTCAGCGCCGAATCTTCTACAACTCACCTTGAATCCGAATATGAAATTGTCGAGTAAATATCGGACCTTATCTAGCAACTTCCTCACTTACCACCAATAATATCTACGCCATTAAGCTCCTTATGTGCAAGGTAATCCAAAACCCTTAATTTGTTTAAAAATATTCACTGTGTATTGAGATTTATATGTATGCATGCACGTATATACGTAGTGTTGATATGAGTAGTAGTAAGATAACGAGTATTGAGACATGTTTTCGATATTGATATGAGTAGTGTATTTATACGAGTAGTCAATAGTTGGTTTTTTTATATATATGAGAATTGGTCTATTTTTCCAAATGTAGAAGATTTGTGTATGTATGAATAGGTATACATAGTGTATTGAGATATTGTCGATATTAATACGAGTAGTGTATTCCCAACACTCGAATTTTGTTCATGATAAATGTTTTATTAATGTTGATAGAGAAATGATGGACTGAGTGGTTCGTCATAGCCATCTGGAAGTGACAGAGGCTAAACACCATCACAAATAAGAAGTGGTTATTCTTTTTAGCCCCGAATCTTAATGTCTTGTATTGTTCTATAATAAAAAGAATTTATACCGAAAAATTTGCCAATGCCCACTTTTTTGAAAATAATTAGTGACCTGCCCTACTTTCCAAAACAATTAGCGAGATGCCCTTGTCTGTGACACGTCAGCAACAGACGTTATTAGGAAAAACAGCATCAATTATTTCTATGCCGTTTTTTTCCAATAACGGCATCTCTTTTTTAAAAAATTGTCATGCTGTTATTCCCAATAACGGCATATGTTATTTTTGTCTATAGATCTATACTGTATCAACTGTGACTTTAGAGAGAAATGCAAAAATTGAAATAACTGATGTCGTTCTCTTAGATAATACTGATGCCGTTTTCCACAATAACGGCATCAGTTATTATCGTTTTGCACAGGTTCCTATAATCGAAAAACCCCTCTTCTTCCCCCTTTTCACTTGCGAATCTTTCCTTCCCCATTTCGACTCCAAAAACCCTAAACCCTTAAAAAAAAATCCTAAAATCTTCGGCTGTGTAATTGATTTGTATTTGGGAGTCTACTATTCAATCGTTCATTAAGAGTGCCAAATCATTCCGAATCTGAAATTATTGTAAGTATCCAAAAATTCTAATTTATATTTTGTAAAGTTGATTTTGATAGTATGATAGATGTGTGCATTGGTAGTATAGTACAAGTAATGTAGATATGTGTTATTGAAGTAGTAATTTTGGGAATAACTTTATATATTGTTAGTGATATAGGGTTTACAAAATATTGAATTGTTGAGAAAGGTGGAATTGTTCATTTTGTTAGGATAACAAAGAATTTGGAGGGATATTTTGTTGGGGGGGGGATTACGTTGTCATTATGATGATTGCAAGTAGTTCAAAATTCATACTTAGGTTATAAAAGTCCATTTTTTTACAATCTTATGAACGATTCGGATATGAGGAATAACGCGTTTGTGATGAATTATACTTAGTTTATTTTGAAAATTCTTTTACTAAAATTGTTGTTGATTAGTGTTTGTTATTGTTGACAGGCCAATGGATCCTACACAACTATCTTCTTCGCATGGTGTTGGTGCTTCATCTACTTCTTCATTTGGACCACAGGGACATCCAGGTCCATTAGATCCTACCGTTCTATATCTGCAACCAGATCGCAGATCACAGGCCGTTTAGACCGGAGATGTAGAGAAGATGAGTTTCCGGATGCACAACATCATGCCGGCGGTCCCCGGTATTGAAAATTACTTGGTCAGCAGCGGATTCTACGGGATGTCGAAGCTGGCGAATATCAAGTGTGACCACGCTCTACTTACCGCTTTTGTGGAGCGATGGAGGCCGGAGACACACACGTTTCACTTGCCGGTTGGAGAGATGACGGTCACCCTACAAGGTGTAGCTGTGATTGCGGGTCTTCCAATTGATGGGGTGGCCGTCACCGGCAATTTGATGTTCAACAAGGTTGCATTGGTACCAGATTATCTTGGCTTGGAGGTGCCTGAAGAGGACCACAACATATTCGTTGGGGAATCCATTAGACGTTCATACCTTGACGATCAGTTCACTCATCGATTGCCAGCTGTGCCGACGGACATCCAACTCCAGAACTTTACGCGCACATATCTACTGTCGATGATTGGAGGGATTCTATTCCCTAACTCTTCAGGTGATGTAGTCCACCTCATGTACCTTCCACTCATAGCCTGACCTGCAGATAGCTGGCCGATATAGTTGGGGAAGTGCGGCTCTAGCCTCCCTCTACCGTGCACTCTGAAACTGTTCGATGGGGTCGATTCAAATGACCAGACCGATGTCCATCTTGCAAATATGGTGTTAGGAAAGAATACACCTCAGCCGACCCTGTGTCACGGTACTATCAGAGAGTTGGAGAGTACTACAGGATAATCCTGTGCTGAGAGCTCCTCTCGGTTCCTACTGTGTAGGGAAGCGTACATGGAGGGATAACCCACGTGGTGTCCTCACCTATTACAGGGACGAACTCGATCAGTTGAGGGAAGAGTTCGTCAATTGGACCCCGTACACAGATGATAGGCTGCAACGTCTACCACCCATTTGCACTGCCAATAATCAGTTGTGGTTGACCTTAGCTCCACTTGTGAACTTCTCAGTTGTGGAGTTTTATTACCCCGAACGTGTTCTTTCGCCAATTCAATGCACAACAACTCGTCCCCGTAAACTCATTGTACGATCGTAGACTACATAACATCATGGGTCAAGGTCGTTTTCCAAACATGGATTGGGCCGATCACCACCGTGCTTATGTTGGATATTGGAATGAGCGGAGGTACGAGTTGGTAGTTGAGGGTATTGTACGGCCGTATGACAGATCAATGCACACAGCTTATATGGCATGTTACCGACGCATCACAAGATTGTATGTCGCGCCTAAAAACGGATCTTTCCGCGAGTATCCAACAACCGATACCCGCACACCAGGTTGAACCACCACCTGCACATTCATCATCACAACCCATGTATCAACCAAAAGTTTCATCATACCGTCTAATGGTAAATAAGATTGTTTGTTCAATTTTTGCATATCCCGATTAATTTTACTTATGCTTCTTTAATTATGTCATATATGGTTTACTATTATAGATAGACAACACATGGGCCATGGCGAGAAAATGTGCGGGTGTCTTGAAGAGCAACGCCAATAAGGCATGCAAAGAATTAGCACGAGACCTCCTGTGCAATTGTCGTACCTCTCTTAAAGAGGTTGGAGATGGTCCACGTTTCAATGAACTAATGCGGTCAACCGAAGAGCAACGCCAACAAGTACGACTTACTGCAAGCCAAGCTCCACCACCACCACAACAAGCATTGGAATTAGGAGATCCCCTCGCACCTCAAACTCAACCTCAAACTCCAGCCCATCGTCCACGAAGAGGTAAGACCGTTTGATTCCCTCCTCGGCAAAGCGAATTGACAAATCCAGAGATTGAAGAAGGAGGAGGTGATGAAGAAGGAGTTGGTCCAAGTGAACCCGCAACGCAAGAGACACGGGAACGTAGGCGGAAAGTCCCCGCTCGAAGGAGAAGAGCACCCCAACACTTCACGCCGAGTTAAACCGAAGAAATATTTATGTATTATTGGCCTTTCTAGTTTTTTTGTAATTGTACACTTTACGTAGTGCATGCAATGTAGTTGATCCATTGTTTAACTGTTTTTAAGTTTGATGTGCATGTTTTCAAACATTTCAGTTGTGCATTTTGTGAAACTTGATGTGCATTTAGTATTTGAAGTCTGCGAAACTTGATGAAAAATTGATGTATCTGTGCATGTTTGTGTCGTATATGAAATTTGTTCTGAATTGATGAAGTCTGCATGTTTGTGTAGTAAAAACCATGGATAAAAGATGCCGTTATTGACGATAACGGCATCTTAATCCCGTAACGTTCTTGCGAATAACGGCATAAGTATGGATGGAAAATTATGAGATATGGAGTTTGCTGCCAATATTTCTGTGTCCACAGTCGTTATCCACTTTAACAGCATCCTAAACCGATGCCGTTATTTAAGATAACGGCATATTTGTATATTCCACCTGACTTCCAAGATAGCGACATATTTGAAGATGGTCACAAGTATGCCGTTATCCAAGATAACGACATCTTCAGTTTATGCCGTTTTCCAAAATAACGGCATCTACTAACTGTGCCGTTGTTCAGAATCACGGCATCAGTTAAACATCAAAATTCCAAAATTTGAGATTTTTGCCAAACTTTCTGTCTCCACAGTCGTCCTTGAGAATAACGGCATAGATAGAATATGCCGTTATTCACAACAACGACATCTATTGTTTGAACAGTTGTGCATGTTTCTGTGCATGTTTTGTTGTGATTTTGTATATACAACTAATTTAACTATATCCACCACCGATTCAAACCACAAATCTCATTCCAAAGAATTTAAACTTAAATTACTTGACATTTAAAAATAACTTTATAATTTCATACTAACACTTACAAAGGAAAATATATTACTAACATCCAATAACAAGGAAAATATTCAAGTGCGGGTAGATTGTGAAGTCCCCACACTTTGTACATTCTTACAACTCCGTCTATTGTGCCCGCTCACACCACATTTTGAACATATTTTTCCACTAATCCCACCTTCTCGAGCGTCCATGTCATTGCGGATGCGAGTACTCTTAGGCCTCCCCTTCACCCGACGAAGACTAGAATCAACTATTAGTACCGGTGCGCTTTGGGTAGGCCAATAAGATTCGTCTGGGATAGGATTGAAAGATGGTTTCCATGTTTTTGCTAACGAATCCATAGAGTAGAAGGGATCTATGTACGGTTGATAATCAAGCGCACGTGAAGCACATGCCGCAACACATGAGAGCATGGAACGTGGAACAGTTGAAATTTGCCACATGTACAAGTTCGGCCTTCTAGGTCCACCGTATGCCAATGGCCACCTTTTTGATATCCACCGTCCATTCTAATGCTCGTTTTCACCCCAAAAAGACCATCGCGATTATTAAACATTATGGCCTCATGTAAATTGGATTTTTCACGGCGGACATCAATTAGGTCCTGAATCCGGGGTGCCCATAGTTTACCTTCAGCGATAAGTGTCTGCGCGGCCTCACGGCGGTCGGTGAAGTACATGTTTAGACGGAAAAATATCTGTTCTACAATTGCGGTGATAGGTAAGCTACGAACACCTTTTAGAACCGAGTTGAAAACTTCGGACAGATTTGTTATCATTATACCATATCTACGCCCACCATCAGCAGTAAGTGCCCATTTCTCAATTGCTTTTTTTCTTTACCCAATTAGCCGCATCAGCACTGCTAGCTTCAAGTTGTGCCATCTTTTCCTCGTACTTTTTCTACTGATTTTGACACGAAATTACCTTCAATTTATTCATCAAAAATTTCGAACCAAATTTTTTATGAAAATTACTAGCAAAATGCCGCGTATAGTACCGATGATATGCAAATGGTTCCCTCCACGTACAAAACTCATTTCCCATTGCTGATAAAATACCGGCATGTCGGTCAGAAATGACACAAAGACTTTCACGATCTGTAACAAAGTACCGAATACAGTTCATGAACCATGTCCACGTTTCTTTGCTTTCACCTTCAACCAGTGCAAACGCAAAAGGAAACAACCTCCCGTTTGCGTCTGGTGAAACCGCAATCAACAAACAGCATTTATATTTTCCGTACAAGTGAGTGCCGTCTACACTTATAACTGGTCTACATGATTTAAATCCTTCGATGGAAGGACCGAATGCCCAAAAAATACCCTTAAATGTTTCTATACCCCGCCCGGTCGTAATCTTCGCCCAATGTACAGCCGTACTCAGATTTGAAGCTTGAATTGTATTGAGTAGATATGGTAATTTAGTGTACGTTGTTTCAAAAGAACCATATAGTTTCTCAATTGCTTTATGTTTTGCCTTCCAAGCTTTCTAATATGATATTGTGTATTGGAGCCTACCCTTCACCTGCCCAATTATGGCTCTTGGTGTTATTGAGAGTTGTTCCTTCAGAGTAACCATTATGATTATCGATACGACCGTCGAGTCAATTTTGCTGTGATCCTAAGTCAATGTAGGATTTACACATATGTGTACACCTTCAAGCTTTTTCACCGCAAAATAATTACGACCTTTGGGAACAATTGCACGCAAGCGCCATGGACAACCAACTTCATTTTGAAGTGATGGATTTTCTGCAATATGCTCGGCTGAATGGTGGATGGGCGCGTATTTACATTTCACATGGTATAAACAACGATCTGAATTTACTGTCACGAATTTTCTGTGGTTCTTCACGGCGTACATCTTCACTTGATGTTGTAGGGCATCTTTGGATGGAAATCTTTAACCTATGAAGAGTTCATCCAAGTTGGAAGAACCAATGGAAGACTGGCCATGTTCATGTGCGGTGGCACGGGACATCCATTCGCTTGATTGCGATCCACGCATAGCTGCACTTGTGTCCTGACTTGGCAACACGCAGGCATTGTTAACCGGCACATCAACATTGGCATCAACAACTGAAGCTTCAACGGCAATCTCCTCATCATCATCCTCGAGACCGCGTACCTCATCTTCTTCATCTTCTACCAAGTCGTTATTTACAACGGCGTTGTCAAAGTCTTCCATGGCAATGCTAGCTACCAAAATATTTTGTGGAAATGGGGTCGGATGTACCTGCTCGTATTCGGAAGAAACAGGTTCCGTTGGAGTTGTGCTAGTATCTCCAATTGTATTTGAAATCCTTGCGTGTGACTCTGCAGATGGTTTCAAAGTCCTTGTGAGCCTTGGACTTTCGATAACAACTCTTGTAGTATTTGGAAGCCTCGTTTGATCGATATATAACTCAACTATAGTCCAACCACAACTTGGATGAAGTGTCCTAAGCAAGACAGACCTCAGAGAACTGTCACTGTCTATGGGTACCAACATGAAGTACTGCCCATCCCCTTTACCAGCAGAATAACGGGCTCTCAGTTTCAGACTCATTTCACTTCTATCCCAATTAGTGACTTCATATATCTTATCTATTAATTCCGCGTAACCGAAATTGGGGGTAGCCCAAATAATTACCAGATCAACATCACTATAAGAATATCCAATTTTTAGATTCTTAATTACTTCACCCCCATAATATAATCAAATAGGGATATCAAATTCCATACCTATGCATAAAAATTAAAACATATTCAAGTCATTCACTACTCACAATAAACAAAATATTGAAATAAAAATCAAACATAAGATTAAGATGATAATACCTTCAAATTAAACCAAAAAAACCACTAACAAAAATTTCATTGTGGATGAAGACTGAAAATGAGAGTGGGAGTGAGAAGGTTGGATGTATGGAATTTTACAGGAGTCAAATGATTGGAATTTTTTGATTTTGAGATCTAGGGTTTGTGGGTGACAGGAGCGATGCGAGAGAGAGATGTTTACGAATCAGAAGTGGAGGAAAGAGAAGAAGAGGGTTTTTCGATTATAGGAACCTGTGCAAAACGATAATAACTGATGCTGTTATTGTGGAAAACGGCATCAGTATTATCTATGCCGTTCTCTTAGAGAACGGCATCAGTTATTTCAGTTTTTGCATTTCTCTCTAAAGTCACAGTTGAAACAGTATAGATCTATAGACAAAAATAATATATGCCGTTATTGAGAATAACGGCATGACAATTTTTTCAAAAAGAGATGCCGTTATTGGGAAAAACGACATAGAAATAACTGATGCCGTTTTTCCCAATAACGTTTGTTGCTGACGGGTCACAGACAAGGGCATCTCGCTAATTGTTTTGGAAAGTAGGGCAGGTCACTAATTATTTTCAAAATAGATGGCATTTCGGCAAAATTTTCATTTATACCCTTCTATCTCCTTTCCTATTTATCACCTGCACCAATGTGTTGTCACTATGCTTGAACGAGGGAATACAGACTAAGCGCGCGGTTTCAAGGTTTCAAGATTAGGGTAATGACGAAGCAAATTTCACATGTTATGTTTTGCAGATGATTTGTTAATTTTTGCTCGATCAATGGTTGAAAACTTTGAATGGCTTAACATGATGCTTGCAAAATCTAGTGTAGCTTCGGGACAAAAAATCAACTTGAAGAAATCAACAGGTTTTGGGAATTGGGAGGAAGTCAATTTGAGAGCCATCACTTCCTTCTTAACATGATTTCAATGCCCAATGCTACTTGAAGGCTTCTATTACTTGGGTATACCCATTGTTCGTGTTCGACCCAAATGGAATGAATTCGATTCATTATTAACTAAGGCAAGCAAAAAGTTTGGCACTACAGAAAATTGAACACATTTCTATCGTGGGGAGGATCACATTAATCAAGGCGGTGCTCAGTAGTTTACAAACATTTATTTTCAAAGCATTGAACGTGCTAGTTGGAATACTTTACACATTGGCTGCTATGATAAGGAGTTTCTTATGGGATGGAGAGAGAAGCATAAGATTGATGAAGTGGGAAGCAGTCTGTACTCCTGTGGAGTGGGGAGATACATAAATTAAGATCTATAAGGAATTTTTCAGACTTGATTGCGAAGAAACAGCGAAATTGTTTGATTCGCGGAAATTCCTCCTAAAAAGAAAGTATGCAGGTGGACACGGCTCCTGGAAAAGGAAAAACTCATCGTGGACATGGAAAGCGATCCCGGATAGTGCTCAAGAAATGCAGAATTTGGATGTCCAATGGAGGTGGCAAGCAGATTCAAATATGGATGTTTGCATGGGTTATAGAGAAACTTCTACGATTATAGCTGATGGTTACTAGAAATGATTGTATTAACACAGAACTGGTGGAAACTTTGATTAACAAATGGGGAAACAAAAGCTAGAATCAGGAAGCACTCCACGACTTTTCTGCAGGTGCGAGGGAAGAAATCATGTTCATCCAAATAGGGGAGGGTGAGGATAAGCCGAAGTGGAACAATAGGGACAATCACGGTTAGGATTTGTGCAGAAACTCTGATACCAATTGTTAAAAATTTAGCTGCTTTACGCAACACGATCACTACAATTCACCAAGCAAAATAATAGATCAAACCAAACACACAAAAGCAGACAATTTTGTTCCGGTTGGGGCGAACCCTAATTCGGGGGAGAAATAACCGAGATGATATTTAACTAGAGAAGATACAAGAGGTACAACAACTCTCACTGAGAACCTATCTATCTCTTAAGCCTCACCAAAAGATACTTGTTGTTTATAATAGAAAAACATCTCAAACTCTCTTCAATCAAGTACTCTCACTCTTAGCTTTCAAAGGAGTCTATTATAATGTATATATATAGATATAGAGAAACCCTAGTTTGATATCTTGATATAATAACCATCCGATGCATCATGAAGAGAAAACCATGTGGTGAGAGCCGTACGATCTAACATGGAGTAGAAGTTGTGTTTCAATCAGATCACCTATACACAACCCGTTGCTGCCTTCAGCTGTCTGCGGTCGATTGCACCCCTAGGGCAGTCGACCGCATTTACCTTCGACCAAACCAGAGAGCAGTGGCAGTCCACTGTACCTACTTGCTGCTGCTGCTATCATTTTCTACAGCTATTGGCTTCCTTCTTGTAACTCCTGTTCCGATCGTACATTTTTTTCTTTCTCGTAATGTTGTATTTCGTTTTATTATAATTTTTTACGTTTTGTTTTTGTTTTTTGTTTTTGTTTTTTTTGGTATCAAAGCCTAATCCTATCCTACTGTTAACCTCCTATTTGAATTCAAGCCCAAGCCAACTTTCAAATCATAATTCAAATTCAAATCCGAAACTAACCCACAACCCCTCATCCCCTCAATTGCTAACTACACCCTCACTAACCCCCTAACTAAATCTCCTAACCACCCACTAATCCCTGATTTTTTATTCGTACTAGCCCACTTTTGGGTACGTCAGAATAAAACACTCTTTGCAACAACAACATATGTTATTTTGATGCAGTTGTTGCCAAGAGCGGCATCTGTAATTTTTTCCCCATGTCGCTAACGACATCAGTTATTTTCTCTCAATCGCGAACTTTCGGACTTAGGAAAGAATTGAAACTGTGATAACATCTTATAACTGATGCCATCATCACATCTCTTCTCCTTCCCCTTTCACTTTCTCTCTCTCTCCCTCCACTCCCGAACCTAAAATCCTAAAACCCTAGAGCACAAATCTGATTACTCTTTACTCTCAAACTTCATCTCTCCTACCTCCCTTTTCTCTCACTCCAAAATACAATTCCCCCAATCGGATAAATCTTCAACATTGTCTCCGGTATTCTCATACATCATCCACGACGCATTCTCCATGCTCCAACTAACAGTTTCATTTGATGGTATTCCTATAACCATATGTTGTGTAGTTTGCATAGGTTATACTTGTGAGTAGTCAATGAATCGAATATTCTTCTATTTATGTATTTGTATGGATTACGATAAACCTATTTGGTTATATTTTGGGGGTGAAATAATTTGAGATCCCGAGATAGGATATTGTTATAGCGATTTTGAACCGATATTCTCATACATCATCCACGACATATTCATGACAACGGCAACAGTAGTTTACTTACCGTTATCGGCAACAACGACCGTGGAGATAAAAAGTTCCACAGAGGATGAGTTTGGTTCCGAATTTGTCTACACATTATACCATTATTTTCCATATCGGCATTGTACTAACTATTGCCGCTCTCTGCGAAAGCGACATTAGTTCAAAGTAAAACAACATGTGGAGACAGAAAGTTGTGTGCATGTTTAACTGATGCCTTTGTTAAAAATAACGTTACAGGTAACCGATGCCGTTATTTCCAACAGCGGCATCAGTTATTTGAACTTCTCAAAAACATGCATAACATGCACAAAACCTTTACAACTCCAAATTTCCAGAACTAAAGATATCACATGTTGCAAATGTGTCAACAAGCATCCTTAAACACATACATATCAACGATTCACAAAACAATAGTCGATACAAATCATGTTTCACCAACATTCACAACAAAATCAAGAGTTTAACCAACAATCCTAATAAAGTTCAAAACAATGTTCAAGAGCTTTAGAGTAAAGATTAGTCAAATTTGTGCTCCAAGGTTTTAGGGTTTTGGGTTAGAGAGAGAGAGAGAGAGGGGGGGGGGGGGGGGGGGGGGGGGGGGGGGGGGGAGAGAATAGGCTACTATTTACATATAATAACTATTATAACTGATGCCATTATTTTCAATAGGTGGCATCAGCATTGCGAATGCCGTTGTTGGGGATAACGACTTCAGTTATAAGATGTTTTCACACTTACAATTTTTCCAAAGTCAAAAAGTTCACGATTGAGAAAAAAATGAACTGATGTCGTTAATCCAGAAAGCGACATTAGAATTTTTTTTATTACAAATACCAATCTTGACAATAACGACATCAAAATAACATATGTTGTTGCAAAGAGCAGTTTATGCTGACATGTCCAAAAGTGGGTCAATTAGGTAAATATTTTCGAAAGTAGGTCAGCTTGGTATATATTTTCAAAAAATGGGTTAGCACGGAAAAAAGATTCCTAATCCCAACCATTACCTCAACCAGTCCCCACTAATCACTGCATATCCCGGCCCCACTTGCCCACTTCTTGAAAATTTTGCCGAAATGCCCCTATTTTTGAAAATAATTAGCGAACTGTCCTTGTTTCCAAAACATTTAGCGAGATGCCCTTGTCTGTAACACGTCAGCAACAAACGTTATTGGGAAAAACGGCATAGGTTATTTCCATGCCGTTCTTCCCAATAACGGCATCTGTTTGAAAAAAAAATTGCATGCCGTTATTTGGAATAACGGCATAGGTTGTTTTGTTTTTCGAGAGCTTGTAGTCTCCACTTAGAGGAAAAATTGTAAGTATGAATAACCTTATAACAGATGCCGTTATTCCGAATAACGGCATTCTCAATACTGATGCCGTTATTCCGAATAACGGCATCAGTTATAAATTTTTTTAATAAAAAAGGAACTTATTATTCATCTTCTCTGATCAATAAGTAAAAAAAAAAAAAAAACTTTATAACGGCATCAGTTATAATTTTTTTTTTTTTTTTTTTACTTTTTATTAATTTTTTCTGTTTCCAAACAACAGCAAGAGTGTATATTGATATATAACTGATGCCGTTATTCCCAATAACGGCATCAGTCATTCGAATGCCGTTATTCAGGATAACGGCATTGTTTATAAGTTTTTTTCACACTTAGAACTTTTTAAACTTAGAAGAATCACACTTGTAAGACAAATATACTGATGCCGTTATTCCCAATAACGGCATGCAATTTTTTTTTTAAACAGATGCCGTTATTGGGAAGAACGGCATCGAAATAACCTATGCCGTTTTTCGCAATAACGTTTCTTGCTGACGTGTCACAGACAAGGGCATCTCGCTAAATGTTTTGGAAACAAGGGCAGTTCGCTAATTATTTTCAAAAATAGGGGCATTTCGGCAAAATTTTCCTTCTTCTTCCCCTGTAAACCCGTACCCCTGCCTCTTCTTGAACCTTCCTCATCCCCTCCAAAGCACCTCATCTCCTTCTTCATCTTCTTTATTTGAACCCTGGCTCCACCTTCTCCTCACCCGAGCCAACTCTTGCTCGACCCTCAACCTATCACACCATCACCAACGGCCACTGCATCCCTCCTCGCTACCTCCTCCCTAGCACACACCCAACTCCTCCCGCAACCTGATCTCGACCTTGCTGCCATCTTCTCCACCACCGCAACACCTCACCCGCACTCCTCCAACCTAAACAGCCACACTCGAACCACCACTTTATCTTTAGCCCCTCCACCTTGAGCACCCACTGCCATTGTTGCCTACCCCCCAAACACCGAGCACCACCTCCACACACCGCAGCCGACACCACCGTCATCCCGGACACCATCATCCTTGCTTGCTGCTTGCTGCTGTTCTTACTCCGCACTGCCATTTCTCGTTGTTGTTGCCGTTCTTGTTGCGTCATCCTTGCTTGCTGTTGTTTTCGTTGCCGCTGCTTGCTGTTGTTTTCGTTGCCGCTTCTTCTCCTTCTCCATTGCGATAATCGTCAAAGACAAGTGTTCTTGAACTCCCACAAGTAGCTCATTGAATTGATTATCGTTTCGTAAATTCCAGTTATCGTTTATTGAAATTGATTATCGTTTCGTAAACTCTAGTTATTTTCCATGTTCATATAAGTAGTTCTCATTGTTTGGTCCATCGTATTACAGAATTTCGAATCGTTTTGTTTGACTCCTGTCGATTCGATGCCCATATAATGATCATAAAACTGCGCTGCCATTGCATACACTACACGGACATGACTTGAAATAATAATCTATTGATGGAATTCTGGATTAGGACAGACCGAATATTAGTAGACACTGTCAGGAGTTTAATTCAGAATTTGGAGAGATTTATAAATAATTTTACAGAAAATTATTAGCATGAAAAGTTTACCCTATACTACTGCCCGAACCTTGTACCTATATATATATATCTGAATATTAGACCTAGTTACTCTCCTTAAAATGTATCGTATGAATAGGCATTGGATCCGGCAGAGAGTATACTTTCCAGAACCCCTAACGGAATCAGATTCGCTTTCCCGTAGAAGCGTGAAATAGAGTTTTAGTGTATCGCTGTCCAGAATTGCATCTTTATGTCCTTAAATATAAACATGTTTATTTGCCAAATTTAATGAACTGAACTAATATATCATGTATTACATAGCTTTCGATACTCTCCCGATACCCTCTTGATATATTCTTGACACTTATCCCGAGTATCGTTATGTTTTTATCGTATAATGCATTGTTATTGTTATGGTCATTGATATTGTTTTGGGATGATGGAACTAAGTGTCACATGGAGCTAAATGCCACGTAGAACTAAGTGCAACATCGTAAGAGTCGACGGGGGCCACCTCTAGAATCTATGGGGGCCACCTCTAGAATCCAATATCCTAAGAAGTGAAATGACTGTCTTGTTACCACCGTTCCCGTTGATTGCACCGACTGCATATTCATGATTGATCATAATAAAAGAATAACAAGTCGGGGTAATTGTAATATCCCGAACGGATATTATATTGTATAAATTATTATTTTTAAATTAAAATATTTTTAAATGGGAATTTCTTGGTTTCACTCATAAAAAGTTACCTGGACATATATACTAGTATGTATATACAAGTATTGTATCAGTTTTTGTGCACATGTACAAAACCCTGAAAAACGTATTTTTGAGAAAATGTCTGGAAAATCCCGGGCAGACATTGAAAATAATTATTTTATTATTATTTTATTTTTATTTCCCGAAATGATATTTTTGGTGGATATCACCCGATTTTGTTAATAAGCATTATCTGTGTGTATGTACCAGTCTGTATACATCTGTATTGTATCAAATTGGTACTGGAATCTTCCGGGCTGATAATAAAATTATTTTATTATTATTTTCATAATTAAATTATTTTTGTACGGATTGAGCGGTTTTACAAACGGAAATTATCGGTATATAGATATATACATACGTAAGCGTATTGTACTGATTTCGTACGTTTGTACAAATCATGTAGTATGTGTTTTGGATAAAAATATCTTATTTTTGTCATGATTAATCAAATTTGGATGGCTAGGATTTGTTTGGAGGCTTAAACCTAGGGTTAAGATTAATTAGGGATACATAAGAGTATTAATATGTGTCTTCTACTAGAAACCTCTTCTCCACCTCACCCCTCCACCTCACCCCTTCCACCTCATGGGATAACTGGCCAATCTAACCCCAAGGGATTTTGTGCAATTGTGTGGGTGTATTTTGCACTTTCCACCCTCATTTCATCCTATAAATACCCCTTCCCTTCACACTTTGCCTCATTTACAAGAAAAAAAAAGTGAAAGGAAAAGAAAGAGAAGGAAACCCTAAGTGTTCTTCATTTGGGGGTTTTCCATAGGAGTGTTCTTCATTGGAGATTTTTGTAGTAAAAGCTAGGAGGAAGGAGAAGGTTTGCTAGCTAGTTCTTCCTACAAAGAATCAAGGTGGGGATTCTCTACTTCTATATTATATTGGTTGTTTTCTTATTTATTTTTGTATGTAGTAAAAGAACCCATCTTTGATGGTTGTTTGTTGTAGGATAAAAAGAACCCATCTTTATGATGGTGGATATTGTAGGTGTATGTTCTAAATAACTTGGACTGTTTTTCTAAGCATATAAGTGGTTGTAGATTAAAAGGAACTCATCTTTTGATGTGTTATTGTGTATTTGTGTTCATAAATAACTTGGACTAATTTCCTAAGCATAAGCATGTTTGTAAGGATCAAAATGATCCCATGAAAAAGATGGATGGTGAGACCTAATTAAATGGCATAAAGGTTGATTTTTTTTGAGACATTGTATGGTTAGTATTGTTGTGATAATTATTTTTGAACCACTTGGACTAAGATTTGTGCATAAGAATGGTTGGAAAATCAAGGGAGAATTCTCTATTTTATTTGTGTTGATTTTTGTCCTCTTTTGTTGTGTGTATGTTTCTAAATGACTTGGACTAAGCATAAGGTGGTTGTAGGGATCAAAAGGATCCCATAAAAAAGATGGATGGTGGAACTTAAATAAAACACATAAAGATTGTTTTTTTACCTTGTTATGACTATTGTTGTTATTATGGTTATTTTGTTTACACAAATGACCACTCGGATTATAGCTATGTGCATATAAAGATTAGTGTGATAAAAATGTTTACTTACCCATTCTAGGGTTGTAGAACCCATCTAGCTATTTTTTAAAGGATAAGTTTTTAATTTGTTATATGTTACTTGGTTAAGAAATCATTCTTTGCTAACCCTAGTTCATAAAAAGTTGCTCTTTTTGTATGTAGGAACTTGTAGGATTGAAGAAAAGTGGATTGTAGTATATACTAATTTGTAGACTAAATAAATATAGTCTTTGTAATATATAGGACTTGTAATTTTCCTAAAGAAGTAGTCTTTGTAATAATTTATATTAGTCTTTTGTAGCATGTTCTAAACTAATCTAGGTTGCTAGAAACCCATTCATGCTTGTGATATTTAATTGTTCTTAGTAAAGAACCTACCATGCTTGAGTTGTAGCAAAGAACCCATCAATGCTTATGTGAACCCATGAACCTACCATATTTGTGTTCTATGTCAAAAAGAGAACATATTCATGCTTGTGAACCAATCCATGCTTAAGTTGTGTAGCAAGGAAACCCATTCATGCTTATAAACCCATTCGTGCTTATGAACCTATTCATACTTGTGAACCCATGAACCATGCTTGTGAAATCCATGAACCCATTCGTACTTGTTCTAGTTTCAAAAGGATTCCATATACCATGCTTGAGTTGTTGTAGGTTGATTATAGTAAGAAACCCATGCTTGAGTTGATTATAGTAGGTATACCATGCTTGAGATGTTGTAGGTTGATTATAGTAAGTATACCATGCTTGAGTTGATTATAGTAAGTATACCATGCTTGAGTTGTTGTAGGTTGATTATAGTGAGAAACCCATGCTTGAGTTGATTTTAGTAAGTATACCATGCTTGAGTTGTTGTAGATTGATTATAGTGAGAAACCCATGCTTGAGTTGATTATAGTAAATATACCATGCTTGAGTTCAATGTTCTAAAAGTCGCTAGGCGGTAGTCGGGCGGCCGATGGGTGCCTAGCGCCTAGGCCTTGTAAGCGGAGCTTAAGCGGCTAGGCGCTAGGCGGTTTTATTTATATATTATTTATATATTTATTTATTTATGTATATATTTTATTTATATATTTTATCATTTTGTTTTGTTTTGTAACTTTTGTTTTGTTATTACTAATTCTTATTCTTGATATTCCTCCTTTCAATTGCAGGATGTGCTTTTCAAAATCGAATCGATGTATTATTGTATCGATGAACACAAAGGCAACAAAATATTTGACTCCTCTTCTCCACATCCATCCATGGACTACTAATGCATCAATACTGCCCGCTTCGGAATATAATTTTTATATCAAGAAATAAATAATGTTTGTAGCCTACATTGTTTTGCATTTTTCATTATTAAAGCCAAAAATTGTATTCCTTGCAATAGGACCAAAATAACTGAATTATATCCTTGATTTTTTTTAACAGGATAATAGAATGATTTGCAAGGTGTTAATAATATGATATATGATATATCAGAACAATTGTTTGTAATTTCAACTAATATATAAACAAACAAATATCCATCAGTTGCTTGCTAAGTTGTTCAAATGCAAGAATGTTTATCTCCCAAATTAAGAACGCAACATGAAACAAACATTCTACCTTCCATGATATCAACAATAGCAAATTGACCAAGAAGCAAGAACAATTGAAAAACAGAGAATCAAAGCAAATAAGAAGAATGAGTATACCTCCATAAATGATCCTAGTTGATGCAGCAACTTGATCACTCACATGTTTTTCAAGCCACTTCCTCAAACCAGCATGAACCTTCAAAGCAGAACATACACAATAACACAAAGAAAAGTCAGTTGCATCAAAGTCAGTTGCATGACTAATACTTCATTGTGTTCTATTCATCAAACCGTATGAAGCACCGACACAAATCCACATATCAGACAAAGAACTATCCATTTCAATATAATATTAACAAAAAATGCATGTGCCATACCGCATTGCATGATCAGTATTGCATGCCTATGTCAAAAAAAAGTCAGAAATACATTTGACTCTTAGCACATCAGTTGTCATTGTAGCCTGTGACTTGCTAGAAGGTGAGTTTCCGAAAGCAGAAAATGTTGAAATAGATCTATCAATACCAGATGGCTTATCAGGAAGGGCAACAGCTATAGGAGACTTCAATGGAAGTTCAGGAAGGGATGCACCTTCATCAGCGAGAAAGGAAGTTTCGAGAGCCAAGTGATAAGCTGCAAAGACTCCATACTGCACTACATGTTTAACCTTCTTCAATTCATTGACATTAGCACCCTTGAGGAGAATCTACAATAATGGAGGGACAGAAGATTAGGAATTAGATGATAGAATTCTAATTTTGATAGAAGCTCTTCAGTTTATTTATTCTCAACTATATTTCTAACCAAATGTACCAGTTAGATCATAACATGGAGAACTGGGAGAAATAAAAAAATAAGTTCGAAGATTAAAGATAATAAATTATGAGAACATGAGAACATCTACATCTAGCATATTAGCTTTAGAGACTCCAGTAAGTAGGAATGGTTAAGGCATCAAGATGAATGTCACTGCCTATATATAGCCAAAAGCTAATCTCACGTCCAAGCCTGAAAGAAAAAATGCAAAACTACACATGACAATGGGACTACATTAAGATAAATAAGATTCAGAAGAACAGTACAGTATTAGTTGCAAACCAACACAAATACAACTAAAATTGTTGATGCCAAGGAAGGAGGACATGAAGCACAGGTGGGCAAAGAGGGTGATGGTGAGCAGATTGGCTGATTGGTACACTTCTCTTGGGTCTGGTACAGCTTTCAAAGAACCGGATATTGCAGGGAATAAATGAGTCATAGAAATTTTTTTGAGGATCAAAGGGAATGGAATACTGAAGAAGAAAAGTTTCTTAGTCCTCTAAAGCATGGAAATTTTAGTCAGTACTAACTCAAAGCAAATTCTTTTGTAGAAATGTATATACAACTTTATATCATTGTTGACTGGAACTACAAATAAATTTATGTGTGAACATTTGAGTATAACAGCTCGAAAAAATTTACAAAGCTCCTGGCTAATTGGAACATTTAAAAATTTCTTGGTATCACCATGCAAATTACAGTGTAGTTTGGCTATGGAGCACAACTCCTCAGTTAGAACATAGAAGGCTCCAGACACAGATTGAGCAAACTATACGACTGACCATCAAACAGAAGTCAGATCTCTCAAATGGATCCAGCAACTATACTAATTTGTTCTTTCTCTGTATTGTGCAACCTGCTATGCTTTATTTGTCTACTGAATAATACACATCATACATTAATCTATAGTAACAAATCCTAATATATGTGAACTAAGCTGCACTTGGTGAAAAGTAGTTGGCGTGCTTGATACTGTTAAACTAAAAGATGCTTTTTTGTTCACATCAATAATGAAACATGACAACAATTACAGAATGAAGATTCTCAAACTCACCTGAACTACTTCATCGATGAGATCAGCAGGAGGAGCTGTGAACTTTGGTCTTTGAGAGACAAGAGAAGGTCAGTCGGAGGGAGGCGGAGTCGGAGGACGGCGAAGGAGGAGGACGCCGAAGTAAGAGGGAACTGGCGAAGGCGAACTGCGGAAGTGTCGAAGTAAGAGGGAGGCAGAGGACGACTAGCGAAGGAGGATGGAGGCTGAGGAAGACGGCGAAGGAGGAGGGAGGCGAAGGAGGAGGGAGGCGAAGGATTCGGAGCTGTCGAGCTGCGATTTGGGGGTGCGAATCGTGCGATTTAGGGTTTTTTTTTTTTAGGAGGCAGCGAATGAGGATGGAAGCGGTGGGTTTTTTACTTTTTGTTTTTTTTTTTTTTACTTAGGCGAGAAGCGGTTGGGTTTTTTTTTTTTTTAACACTTAGCCTGGGCGGGTCTAGTCCGCCTAGACCTGCCTAGGCCGATTAGTCGGTGCCTAGGACCGATTTAAGCCGCCCAGCACACTAAACCGATTTTTATAAACGCCTAGGCCCTAGTCGAGGCGTTGGGGAGCCGCCTAGCGCCTAGGCGGCGCCTAGGCGGCCGCCTAGGCCGCTTTTTAGAACACTGCTTGAGTTATTGTAGGTTGATTATAGTAAGTATATCATGCTTGAGTTGATTATAGTAAGTATACCATGCTTGAGTTGTTGTGGGTTGACTATAGTGAGAAACCCATGCTTGAGTTGATTTTAGTAAGTATACCATGCTTGAGTTGTTGTAGAAGAAACCCATGTTAAGTTGTATACCATGCTTGAGTTGTAGGAAGAAATCATGCTTAAGTTGATTATAGTAAGTATACCATGCTTGAGTTGTTGTAGAAGAAACTCATGTTAAGTTGTATACCATGCTTGAATTATTGTAGGTTGATTATAGTGAGAATACCATGCTTGAGTTGATTATAGTAAATATACCATGCTTGAGTTGTTGTAGGTTGATTATAGTGAGAAACTCATGCTTGAGTTGATTATAGTAAATGTACCATGCTTGAGTTGTTGTAAGTTGATTATAGTGAGAAACCTATGCTTGAGTTGACTATAGTAAGATACCATGCTTGAGTTGATTATAGTAAATATATCATGCTTGAGATGTAGTAAAAGATACCATGCTTAAGTTGTTATAGAAAGAAACCCATCATGCTTGAGATGTAGTAAAAGATACCATGTTTAAGTTGTTGTAGAAGAAACCTATGTAAAGTGGATACCATGCTTGAGTTGTTGTAGAAGAAACCTATGTTAAGTTGTATACCATGCTTGAGTTGTTGTAGGTTGATTATAGTGAGAATACCATGCTTGAGTTGATTATAGTAAATATACCATGCTGGAGTTGTTGTAGGTTGATTATAATAAGAAACCTATGCTTAAGTTGATTATAGTAAGTATACCATGCTTGAGTTGTTGTAGATTGTTGTAGTAAGAAATCCATGTTAAGTTGTATACCATACTTGAGTTGATTATAGTAGTATACCATGCTTGAGTTGTTGTAGATTGTTGTAGTAAGAAATCCATGTTAAGTTGTATACCATACTTGAGTTGATTATAGTAGTATACCATGCTTGAGTTGATTATAGTGAGAAACCCATGCTCGAGTTGATTATAGTAAGTATACCATGCTTGAGTTGTTGTAGGTTGATTATAGTGAGAAACCTATGCTTGATTTGTTATAGTAAGATACCATTCTTGAGTTGATTATAGTAAATATATCATGCTTGAGATGTAGTAAAAGATACCATGCTTAAGTTGTTATAGAAAGAAACCCATCATGCTTGAGATGTAGTAAAAGATACCATGCTTAAGTTGTTGTAGAAGAAACCCATGTAAAGTAGATACCATGCTTGAGTTGTTGTAGAAGAAACCCATATTAAGTTGTATACCATGCTTGAGTTGTTGTAGAAGAAACCCATGTTAAGTAGATACCATGCTTGAGTTGTTGTAGAAGAAACCCATGTTAAGTTGTATACCATGCTTGAGTTGTAGGAAGAAACCATACTTAAGTTGATTATAGTAAGTATACCATGCTTTAGTTGTTGTAGGTTGATGTAGTAGTGAAACCCATGCTTAAGTTATATACCATGCTTAAGTTGTATACCATACTTGAGTTGATTATAGTAAGTATATCATGCTTGTGTTATTGTAGTGGTTCTAGTAAAGAACCCATGTTTGAGATGTGTAGTTGTTTTAGATTCAAAAGAATCCATGCATGTTTGAGATATATGATTGTAGTGGTTTCGGTTAAATCCTAAAAGAAACCCATGAGTTTAGCTTGCATGCTAATTCATTTGAATTATTGAAATGAACTCATGTTCCATAGTTGTTCTAGTTCAATTTTTAAGAAGAAACCCATGAAACTAGCTCCATGATAGTTCTAGCTCGAATTGGTGAGGAACCCATGCAATTAGGTTCTAGGTGGTTCTAGCTCAACCTTGAGAAAGAACCCATGAACCTAGTCGCATGTTGTCCTAGTTCAAATTTGGGGAAAGAACCCATGAGTTCTAGTTATATGCAGTTCTACTCGAAATTGGACCATATAATGTGCACATGCTTCATCTTCAATATATGGGAAATAATTGTTGGAAAAATCACTAGTATTGTTAGCTAGATAAAAGCTAGCCTAGGGGTTATCGAATATCAAGACTCGCATCTTACCACCTTGGAAACTGTGGATAAATCACACCTTGAGCACCGACGGATCTTAACTGATGTGGGTTGATAACGGGCCAAAACTGTTGACGAGATCCGAGTTAGAGGTAGTGATAGGGTCTCATAAGTGCCGTAGGGGCCGTCGACCATCAAGAATCGCATCTTACCACCTTATAAACTGTGGATAAATCACACATCGAGCACCGACGGATCTTAACTGATTTGGATTGATCGTGGGCCGAGAATGTTGATGAGATCCGAGTTAGGGGTAATGATGAGTGAGAGAGATTTTCGTCACCGGTGTCTTGGATCGATAGGCCATGAGTTGGATCGGGATAATCATAAGAAAGTTATTGAAAACCCTATGAGATTGTTTGGGTTTAGTGACATCGATGTAGTAACTTATGACTATTACTACTTAACCTTTACTTATTATCATTATTACGCCGAAGGGAAAGAGTTGGTGTTAAGGGTGATTCCTTATGATCCGACCTGTCCTATAGGTCAACACTAGGCGGTGTTATTGGGTTGTACCTTCCCGTCAAAGGGATACGTACGGTGTCTTCTCACGAGTTGGGAGCACGGGTTGCGTATCTCGTCTGTTAATTTCTGAAATACCGTGGCTTGGGGTGCCACAGGATGCTACGTGCAGTCCTGTGTTTGCGAGACCCCAGGGGTGCCACAGGGTAGGCTTCGTGCTACTCTGTGCATGCGAGACCCTATGTTCTTTTGATTTTCGAATGAGACTCGATACGCTGGGTAATAGTGGCAAACATGGACACCACTATATGGCTGCAGTAACGGAACTAGACCGTACTTACAACCTTATTTTTGAGTGAGGTCCGGCATGTCGGATAGTAGTGGCAAACAGAGACACCATAATCGTACTGTATTGGTGGGACTTGACCCACCTGCAACCTCACAGTCACGTTGTATTATCAGGAACAGGATTGTGTACAGAGTAGAATTCTTAAAGAGGGTTCAAATCCCTATATATGAAGAAATTGCTTGAGATGGGGCGTATGTAGTATGGGCTGCATACTGTTCCGGAGACTTGCTTACATTAGATAAGAACATGATCGCATTAGTTAATCGGGTATTAAAGTCTAAGGCATACCATACACTGACACACCAAATTATATATACATGTTTCTCTTTTCATTAATCTGTTTGCTTAAGTGGAGAATCGCTGCTAGTTATCAACGTTAAAAACGTCAGTATATGTACTGACGTCCCCATTTTAATAGGTACCGGATTACAGAAGTACAGGTACAGGATTCAGGAGGACTCAAGGCGAGAGGAGCACGAGTCATTTTTATTTCCGCTGCTTTATATGTTGTTTACTATTGTTCCATTGCAACAATTTTGTAATCTATTTATTTGTTGGAAAGCATCCAAGTGAAATATCAAGTGTTGTTCTTTATTCATTATACTCTGATGTAACATGTAGAAAGTTGTAACACTTGGGATTGTAAAGGTATTATTGTAACACTGTTGTAATGTATTGCAATTTTGTAACATTCGAATTTGTAATACATTTGTGTTGAATAAAAAGTTTTAAATTTTTCTGTTTTTCTGTGTATTGTGGCTAATTGAAGAAAAGATTCTAGCTTATGTCACAGTTTCCCAGTTACCGGAAATCAGGGCGTTACAGTAATAAAGGGTACAAATTAGTAGTAGACAATATAGGAGAGTGTACTTGGAAAGGGGCCCGTGTTTTTCGTAAAAGTGATTTCCTGTTTATAGGTTTACATGTTTCCCGTTTAAAGGTTTACATGTTTCCCATTTACCCGTTTACATGTTTCCCGTTTACATGACATGATTCCTGATACTGTCACTGCAAGACCCGAGTAACTATAGAATTCATCACTTAAGTCTAAACGTTCACTTGATTGTTATGCACCAGAACTTGTGGTATGTGACATAGGATTGTGTGCATTATATAAAAGATTGATAGACTTAAGATTAATACTGTGCATTGACATGTTTCTTGATTTCTTGATTCTTGGTTAAATGATTTACTATTTACATATTTTCTGATTACATGATTCCTGATTCCCGATTGATCACGCCCTTGAGACTTGTTTCAGTTGTCACTTGCATCATATACGATCATGTTATTTTAGTAATTGCATTGCTAGTTCTTATTTCTTTCATGTTATATTGTTATCTCGTTATCATATTGTTTATTACTACTTGCCGTCCGTAGTTTGCTTTAACTGGCACCCCCCAACTCTAGATGTTGAACTTACATGTACCGAGGAGGAACCAATAGAAGGACTTGATGACCAGATCTTCTAGAGGATGGAGACATATTTAGTCTGGATTAGTTTATCTTGTTTTATGCTTTTCTGCCGTTATTATTGTTATGATTTCGTACCTTGTATATCCGGGCATTTTCGACTCGAAGTTTATGTTTCCACATGTTAGTTATTTCATGGATTACTTAAATTTATTCCCTGTTTATGTGATTATCTTATTCCATGTGTGGTTGTGATCATGATTATATTGTTGAGTTATAACAGTACAACTGATGAATGATGTATATCATTCGTTGGGCCTTAGTTGCGTGCCCGTACTTTCGTATTTTGGAAAGTTGGGCATGACACATTTTCTTCCACCATTCACTTCAATTCCTCCCCTGCATCACTGTTTTCTTTTCACATTGAATTTAGTATGCAAGATATAAACCTAACAATCTGTACATTGGATTGTATACTCATGCTTCCACACCAGTGTGATTGAATTCTTTTAGACTCTTTCCGTTTTCTTTTGCAAATAATCCGGTTCAGTGACTTCTTCTGCTAGTTGAATCTACATCCACCTATTTTTCTCCAATTGACGCCCCTCAAAAGCACACCTCAGTAGGCATTAACACGAATGTGTCACCCTCCGCACAAAGTCCACCTACACCGAGGCACTCACTTCTCAACGATATTTGAACGTAGCAGTCTTGCTTTAGTAATTCTAGTAGAGACAAACTAGGTAATGCTTTAGGAACAATGGTCTTCCAAACACTTGGCCGGGTTTTCCTGTTCCTTAAAAGCTGGTAGAGGTTGTGCTGACTCTGCCCAATCCCCCTCTTACCTTTCATCACCGTACAACAACTTTCCCAAACTAAACCAACTCCACTTTGAGCTGTGTACTTGCAAGCCCATGCTTCTAGAGTTCTCTTGGATATCAGGTTCTGTTTCAATAAAGGAATATGAATGATCTTCTCTAGTGTGTACCTCTTTCCGTCTAACATCTCTGACTCAACTGTTCTCTCACACTTTACTTCAAAAATCTCACCAACCCTCATTCTCACACAACTTGATATAGACAGTAAGTAGAAACCATCTCTCTCTCGGAGAAAATATGAGAAGAACTACCCGAATCAAGAAACCATTTAGAATCCACATTTAAAGAACTTAAAACAAGAAGACGGTCTAAGTTATTACCTGATTTAGCGACGCTGACTACGTTGGCATTCCTCTGACTCAACCACTTGCAACAGCCTCCTGGTAATGCCCAATCCATTTGCGTCGATGGCAACGCACCCCACCCACATGTGCACTTTCTCTTCCAATCGAAGTACCATCCACCGCCAAGCAATTCAGAGAAGTAGATGCCAATCTCTGATTCTCCTTCCTAAGTGCATCATCCTCCAAGTCCTCGACCACACTTGTTGCTGAAAACTGCTCCTTGGCAGATTTTTCGTTTACCATGGTGGTTATCAAGTTGGATATATTTGGCCATGAAAATAACAAGTTGGAAGCTTTTAGATTATCTACGCTGATCGCCATCTTTTTAGATAACTCGATATTGAACTCCATTGTATGATCTTGAAGAGCGGTACTTTCCTTTATTGAGAAACCTGATAAGTTTCTCTTCTGGTACATTTGATTCTGTAACGGGATTCCGAGTAGTCAGTTCTGAGTCTTGCCCAATGACTCACTGCACTTCTCCTGCACTTGACTTCGCTCGTCAATAACAGCTGGATTAAACCCAAAACTTCTGAATAAAGCTCCTCCCAATTCTCCCACTTTGTGCTGATTGATCTCTCTTTATCTCCTTTTTGTAGATCTAAACCTGTTGAACCAATGTGTCGTGCATGTCCACCTTCAAGAGATCAAAGTTGATCATACTGTCGAACCGCTTGATCTTCATGAATTGATTTGCCATCTCTAAGGAACTCGAGCAACCCCTTTCTAGAACGTGACGCTTTGATACCAATTATTAGAATTTGCGGAAGCTCTGATACTAATTATTGGAATTTGTGTTGAAGTTCTAATACCAATTGTTAGGAATTGCGGAAGCTCTGATACCAATTGTTGAGATTTGTGTGAAAGTTCTAATACCAATTGTTAGGAATTTTGCTGCCTAGTTTATGCGATACGATCACTACAATTCACCAAGAAAAATAATAGATCAAACCAAACACACAAAAGCACACAATTTTTTTCCGGCTGTGGTGAACCCTAATCCAATGGAGAAATAACTTAGATAATATTCAACTAAAGAAGATACAAGAGTTACAACCACTCTTACTAAGAACCTATTTTTCTCTAGTTGAATATCGTCTCGGTTATTTCTCCCTCGGATTAGGATTCGCTCTAACTAGCACAAAATTGTATGCGTTTGGTGTGTTTGGTTTGAAATATTATTTTGCTTGGTGGTTGTTCGTAATGATCGTATCACATAAACTCAACGAAATTCCTAACAATTGGTATAAGAGCATCAACAAATCCTACCAATCACTACATTGTAATGACTGCATATAAATGCATCAATAAGGACGTGCAAGGCTTGAAAAGGAAGCCTGGAAAGATATGGGCAAGCAAAAGAGTCTGGTGGTTAGTCTGGAATATTATTACTGGAATCTTACGGAGAAGGACTTTACTGAACGATTGCCATGTCCCAATCTAATTGGAGGAATGTGTGTTTTGTGGTCGAGGGGCAAGGAAATGATGGATCATCTTTTCATTCACGGTGAGTTGGTATCAGGGCCATCCCGGAGTTTATGGGGGCCCAAGACGAACTCCCGAAATGGAGCCCCCATACAGATTTTTTTTAATAAAAAATTGGTAAACATTTTATTATTTTTATTTTTATTTTTTGCTACAATTCTTAAAACCCAATATATATGAAGAAATAGATGGAGATTTAGGAATTCGAGAAAAAAAATATCCATACAAACTCAAGCTCAACTAAAATAAATTGACCAAAGTACTAATTTAAAAAACGAAAGCAAAAGGAATTTAAATTTGGGGCCCTAAAAAAAGATTACGCCCAAGATATGTACATATAAATATAAAGAAAAAAAATAATTTGGGTCCCTTAAAAATGCGTAAAATTTGGGGGTCCGAGGCGGCCGCCTCCCCGGCCTCAAGCTGGGGGCCGGTCCTGGTTGGTATCAGTGCTTTGGGATCACATAGAAGTATGGGCAAGAGGAAGAATTAGACCAAGGAATTTGGAAATTTTGGTTAAAGATCTTCTCAGCATAAGGAAAGGTGGGGAAGATTGATGATGAGAATTTTTATTCTTGGAGTAACATTATGGCAATGGTGGAAATTACGAAATTTGATCATTTTCGACAATCAGGAAAGGGGGGAAGTGTGGGTATCGGAGCTGGTAGTAGGAGTTATGCGTGATGCAGAACAGTTCTTGGTGCCCCACAAAAATGAAATAATTTTGAGGGACCCTTCGGTGAGTAGTTGGTGGTTGGTGAGTTTCTCATCGACACAACCAATTTCCACTAGTGGCGAGCTTTGGCTGGGAATCAATTTGTGGTTAATCGTTTCTGGTAGGAGTTGTTTTCTTGGGCCAGTTTGTTTGCGACAACTTTATTTGGTTGTTTTCTTTCTTTATGATCTGGTAGTCTTAGCGCTAGTAGCATATACTGATGTGATTTTCTAGCTGTAATTGCCTTCCGCCTTTCTGAATGAGTAAAAAAAAAGAAGGGATACTTTAGCAAATGCCCTAATTCAAAATATAAAAACTAGCATATAACTCCACTATTTTAAAAAACTAAGGAATACCCAAAGTCTGGACGGAATCGTTAAAATCTCCGTTAAGTAAACTCACGTGTATCACACGTGAGATGTAAAATGACCTAAATACCCATGATAAAATGTATTTTAACAAATGCTCTCATTCAGAATGTAGAAACTAGCATATACCCCACTATTTACAAAAGAGATAATTTAGCAAATGCCCGCATTCAAAATGTGGAAACTAGCATATACCCTCACTATTTTAAAAAACTAAGAAATACCCTCAGTTTTGACGAAACCGTTAAAGTTCCCGTTAAGTGAACTCACGTACATTACACGTGATATGTAAAATGACCTAAATACCCATGATAAAATGCATTTTAGCAAATACCCCCAATCAAAATGTTAAATTAGCATATACCCCCACTATTTAAAAAAAATGATATTTTGGATATTTTAGCAAATGTCCGATTCAAAATGCGGAAACTAGCATGCACCCACACTATTTCAGTGTTAGGTGTTGTGAAAAATGTGAGTATTAAGTGTTGTTACTCATTCTGAACAACTTTCTTCGTGTACTGATGATAACAATGTAATGGAAAGAGGTTATACGTCAGATTTTGATCCAAAAAAAATACAAAAATCATCAACTATTACAACAGATTGTTGTGCATCATCATTAGCTTATGTACCATCATCTATTACAACAGATTGTGTGGTCTCCTGTTCCACTATAGAATGTGAATTATTATTTCCATCATTTTCATTCACAATAGGTTCAACAGTAGCTTGTGTATTACTCATAGTCACAAATCCGTCGTTTATAAATAATTTGACAAGATTTAATATTCGGAAATAAAAAAAATCTGACAAATTCGGAAAAAGTTCGGCAAAAGTTCAGGGAGAAAGTGTTGGATGTATATGTATATTCTCATTATAATAGGATAATATTGTGTATATTATTCTATGGGGCAACACGGGTTTACACGTGTTATGTTTTAATATTGGAACGGGTTGAGTGGGCTAAAAACCCAGTACCCTAAACCCAGTCTAATCTCTATATAAGCTGGTCTAGAGGTAGTGCCCTGTGATATTCCAATACTGATAAGCAGGGTATAATATCTTAAGCTGCTAGAGATTAACCCTAACCCTAATTTCCCCAAATCAGATTTAACAATCTTAAGATATTAGTATCTTCTACCTCGGGCCGGCGCCGTCTCCGACCAAGAGTGCCGCCGCCGTCGCCGTCGCTGATCCAGATCACCGTCGACAGCAATCCCGAACGTCGCGCAGTCGCAATCCCGCGCGCAGACGCGATCAGAGCGCCGCCGTCGCGATCCGCTGGCCGCAGCCGTCGCGATCCAGAGCACCGCCGTCGACTTCCGGTCGTCTTCCTCCTCTGGAATCAGTCGTATTTGATCAGATCGAATCAAGTGGTTGTTCCTCCATTGCTGTTGGAGTCTGGCGTTAGATCAGATCGAATCCAGGGGTTCTTCTTCCATTGCCTTTGAGTTTGGAGGTTTGATCAGATTGGGTTCTCTTGTTTGATTGCTGTGTGCTCTTCAGATCGGTCCATTCTAAACTCTTTACTTTCTCTTTACTAAATCAATAAGTAGTAACTGTTTAGAAAGAACTCTCTATTGTTGGGAATCTATTGTTTATTCCTTTATGATGGAAAAACATAGTCGTCCGTACGAGGTTGCTGAGTTTAATAGTTGGAAAAGAAAAGCCCAATATGGGATGAAATTCATGAAAATCTTCTATACATGTCAAACAACATATGATGAATGTGTTGAAGATGTTGACGATGCAACATGGGTAACTGATGAAGACTTATGTAGAGAATTCTTATTGAATAGCATATCAGATCGCCTTGCAGACGTGTATATGAAATATGAAACTGCTAAACAAATTTGGGATAATCTACTAGATGAATTTAAGAAAGAAGAGAAAGTTTCTAAGGCACATCTAGTTGATAAGTTCATGGGTTTCACTTTTAAAGAAGAAAATGCAATCCTTCCTCAGGTAACAGATTTAGAGAATCTGGTAGGGAAACTAAAAACTGAAAACATTACTGTGTGTGATGAGTTCCTTACTGGAGCAATAATTTATAAGTTACCTGCTTCGTGGCTATCTTTTAAGACTGAGATGTATAGGTTGCCTGAACAAATTAAACTTGCACATCTAAAACGTTGCATCAAAGTTGAAGATGAGACTAGAACTAGGATGAATTTGGAATTGGTCAATAAACAACTTTCTACTGCTAATGTGTTAACCAATACCAAACGCACTCCTAAGTTCAAGAAGAACAAGTTTAATTTTAAAGGTGAACCAACTAAGTTAGAAGTCACGAAGAAAATTGCTAAAAAGAAAGGGAAATGCTACAACTGCAGAAAGTGGGGACATCATGCCTCTGAGTGCAGGCTACCCAAAGTGGAACAACCCAACATGGAAAAGGTGAACTTGTTAGAGGGAAAAACTGAGCCCACCAATTTTCTTTGTGTTGTTGGTGATGTAAAGGCCAGTACCTCTGCTAGTTGGTTGTTGGACTCGGGAGCCACCTGTCATGCTTGCAACGATGAGACCCTACTATCTGATCTGAGAGCTGCAAATGAATCAGTTTCAATGGCAAATGGAGAATCAGTGAAGGTGCTTCGGACCGGGACAGCGAATCTCAGTCTTTCCTCAGGTAAAACTTTAATTTTGCGAAATGTTAAATATGTACCTGCCTTAGCTAAGAACTTGATCTCTATTAGCTTACTAAATCATGCTGGTATGGTCGTTACTATGATTAGTGGTAAAGCTATCTTGTCTGTAAATTCTTTTTATTTTGGTTGTGCTTATTTAGTTAATGGCATGTACAGAATTAGTTTAGCAGATGAAGTAATCAACAATATTAGTTCCAAATTGTGTAGTCCACATACATGGCATAATAGGCTGGGACATGTGAACTATGTTAAGATTCTTAATGTTGCTAAAACTTTTAACTTGCCAATTGACACATCCATTAAAGGTGACAAATGTGAAGTGTGTGCTCAAACAAAGATAACTAGAAGACCTTTTCGTACGGTCTCTAGGAGCACACAACTACTTGAGTTGATACATTCTGACATATGTGATTTCAAGAGTTTTATGACACAAGGAGGTCGGAAGTACTTAATCACTTTTATAGATGATTACTCTAGATATTGTCACATTTATCTGTTAAAAACTAAGGATGAAGCACTAGAAAAATTCAAAGAATTTAAGGACCGTGTTGAGAATCAGTTAGATGCTAAAATTAAAAGATTTAGATCAGATAGAGGTGGCGAATACGTTTCATTAGGATTCAGAGAATTTTGTAACTCACATGGAATCATAGCAGAAACTACAGCACCCTACTCACCACAGTCAAATGGTATCGCCGAAAGAAAGAATCGAACACTCACAGAGATATTGAATTCTATGTTATTGACTGCTGGATTACCTTCACATTTTTGGGGTGAGGCTGTATTAACTGCTAATAATATTTTGAACATGTTGCCACACTCTAAGTTACCTGCTACACCGTATGAACTGTGGCATAAGCACACACCCAATTTTAATAAATTAAGAACATGGGGTTGTATTGCTTTTGTTAGGATACCTGACCCTAGAAGGCCTAAAGTGGGACCTCGGACAAATACGTGTGTGTATTTGGGTAGTGCAGTTGATAGTGCTGCAGATAGATTCTTAGATCTATCTCTCAACAAAGTAATAGAATCAAGAGATGCAGAATTCTTTGAAGATATGTTCATCAAAGATAAAGGCATCTCATTATCTGAACCTGCAGACACTAGGAATGATCCACAACAGGAATCTAGATACATTTCAACTGACACTGAACCCTCACATAATGTTGAATTAAGAAGACTCTACAAGAGATAAAATACCTAGAACCTATGGTGATGACTTCGTGACTTATGCACTAACAGCTGACCCTGTTAGTATTAAGGAAGCCTTAAGGTCTAGGGATGGTTTGCTTTGGAAAGAAGCAATTGATGATGAAATGGATTCTTTATTGCAGAACAATACTTGGGAATTGGTTAATTTGCCAGTAGGGGCTAAAACTATAGGAAACAAGTGGGTTTTGAAGAAGAAACTTAATCCTGATGGAACTGTAGCTAAGTATAAAGCACGCTTAGTAGCTAAAGGCTATACTCAACAAAGTGGGGTGGATTATTTTGATGTTTATTCACCAGTTTGCCACATTGCTACAATAAGAATTCTTCTAGCCATAACATCTATTGAAAAATTTGTTATTCATCAAATGGATGTTAAGACTGCTTTCCTAAACGGTGATCTCAATGAAGAAATCTATATGAATCAACCTGAAGGTTTTGTACTTAAAGGTTCAGAATATAAGGTTTGCAAATTAATAAAATCCTTATATGGTCTAAAACAAGCACCAAAACTGTGGCATGAAAAATTTGATAAAACAATAAAGAGCTTAGGTTTTGAATCTAGTAATTCTGACAAATGCCTTTATTATCGTGATGAATCGAATAAAATTGTCATTATTTGCTTGTATGTTGATGACCTGCTAGTTGTTGGAAGTGACCTCTCTATTGTTATAGAAGTCAAAACCATGCTATCCAAACAATTCAATATGAAAGACCTAGGTGTTGTGGACACCATATTGGGTATGAGAGTGGGCTTTAGAAGGCAAGGAATAACCCTTAGCCAATCCTACTATATTAAAAGTGTGTTGAAGGACTGGGGATACAGTGATTGCAAAAGGTTTAATACACCTTATGATAATACCAAAAAGTTGACACCTAACGATGGTGCAACAGTGAGACAGTTAGATTACTCTAAACTTATTGGGAGTCTCATGTATGCAATGACATGCACTAGACCTGACATAGCCTTTGCGATAGGCATGCTGAGCAGGTTCACTAGCAATCCTAGTCAATTACACTGGAATGCCCTTGAGAGGCTACTGGGATACCTAAACGGTACTCAAGAGTTTGCTTTGTGCTACTCTGGTTATCCTTCAGTACTAGAGGGATACTCTGATGCATCGTGGTGCTCAGGAAATGGTGACAGTAGATCCACTAGTGGTTATGTGTTTACACTAGGAGGAGCAGCTGTGTCATGGAAATCTAAAAGACAACTTGGTCTTGCCTTTTCATCCATGGAGTCAGAACTCTTTGCGCTATCTTCTGCTGGTGAAGAAGCGGAATGGATAAAAGAGCTATTGTTAGATATTCCTTTGAGAAGGTTTAGAGTAACCACTCTCAGTCTTTATTGTGACAATCAAGCTGCAAATATTGTAGCTAACAACACTCTCTACAATGGTAAGAGATGTGTTGTGAGCCTTAGACAGGCCAAGTTGAACTATCTCATTAAACAAGGGACAATTGCCCTTATTGATGTACGATCAGAAAAGAATGTGGCTGATGCCTTTACAAAAGGACTAAGCAGAGATCTAATTATCAAAACTGTGGGGGAAATGGGGTTAAAAACTTTTGAGGATAAGTTTTAACACCCTAGTTATTTTGATAAATTAGAATCCAAAGTTGAGAGCCATAGAGTAGTTCAATCTTTAAGCATCAATCTTGACAGTTGACATGCTTTAGATAATTAGAAAAGTTCTATGTATTTATTGTTGATATATAACTTCATTCCAAATTTGATGACGTTATATATATTTCAAAACTTACATAAAATTATCTTTTATTCCAAAAGAAAGCATGAAAATTTGTCGATGTGTTTCCGATGTTTAGAACTGTTGTTATATCATTCCAACTTTGATGATATATCTCTTTTATGGGGTTTATGTTTCATTCCAATCTTGATGATTCAGAACTTATCCATAATTGATCTAACAATTCTATCATTCCAACATGGAACACAGTATAGTTCTTGTGTAGAAACTATAATAGTTCTTGTACTTTATTTTGATAAAGATACTTGATTGTGATGCTTATGATGTACCTTTGCATATCTATGTTGAATTGTACTAAGTTCTTTAGTATGAACTAGATACTCTTATACATTTCATTTGAACTCTAAGAGAAGCGACTCATGAGATTTCTATGTGTTATGTTTAAAACAGATGGCAGCAAAGGCAATGGAAATGAATCAGTCAACTTTGATTTTGAGAATGATGATTTGCTCGATATGGAGGAGTAGACACAAAAGAACTCGCAAGATTTGTTTGTCAATTGCTTGGAGAAACTTCTATTTCAAGTTTAAGACTCTTTATTTGATTGAGCTTAAAACTTTTCGTTTATTTTGAAGTTTATTGTTTGGTTGACTTGAGATTATGATTTTGCTTTGTTGGTTTAGTCTTTGTGAACTATTCATTTATGGTTTTAGAACTATTTGATTATTTTGGTTTAGTCTTATTTGAACTATTCAAGTTATAATTGATTTAGTCTATGATCCATGTTCTTTATGATTCAATAATGTTTGAATTTTTGTGATCCAATATTATAACATTGCTTAGCCTAATATACTGAGAATATAGGAGGAGATTGTTGGATGTATATGTATATTCTCATTATAATAGGATAATATTGTGTATATTATTCTATGGGGCAACACGGGTTTACACGTGTTATGTTTTAATATTGGAACGGGTTGAGTGGGCTAAAAACCCAGTACCCTAAACCCAGTCTAATCTCTATATAAGCTGGTCTAGAGGTAGTGCCCTGTGATATTCCAATACTGATAAGCAGGGTATAATATCTTAAGCTGCTAGAGATTAACCCTAACCCTAATTTCCCCAAATCAGATTTAACAGAAAGTACAAAATTTAATGTTAGTTTTCGCTTTTTGAATGAGGGTATTTGCTAAAATATCTCAAATATCCTTTTTCTTTAAATAGTGGGAGTATATGCTAGTTTTTTTTTATCATAAAAGGTTGGCCTAGGTCCCCCCTTGTTTCATTAAAAAGTTTTTAATAAAATAGAATATGCTAGTTTCCACATTTTGAATGGAGGCATTTGCTAAAATACATTTTATCATGGGTATTTAGGTCATTTTACATATCACGTGTGACGCACGTGAGTTCACTTAACAGAAATTTAAACTGTTCCGTCCAAACTGGGGGTATTTCTTAGTTTTTAAAATAGTGGGGGTATATGCTAGTTTCCATATTCTGGATGGGGGCATTTGCTAAATTCTCCCTTAAAAAAGGATATTTGGAATATTTTAGCAAATGTCCTCATTCAAAATGTGGAAACTAGCATATACTTACTTTAAAAAAAAAACTAAGCAATACCGTCAGTTTGAATATTATATAATACATGTTTGTTGTTTTGACAAAAGAGAACATCAGTATCAGCATCAATGCTTTGTTTCCACATCTCAACTTGGGTGTCGTTGAAGATGATGCACACAACCTAGTGTGATAGTAGGTAATACCATATTAACAAAGTTCTTGAATAATTCATTAAATTTGCAAATTATTCACGAAGAAATAATTTGCCGAACATATTCGTGAATTAGTTGTAGGTTTACATTTAATTCCCGCAGTTCGCAATTATTCACGAAAATCACGAATTAAATGAATATTTCATGAATAATTCACAAATTTAGCTAATTATACAAGAAATATTTATGGATTTATACATATTTTTACTTAGGTGATGAGTACGAACTACTTTTGATGCATTAAATTTTGTATTTCTTTCATTCTGAACTTTTGCCAAATTGTCCCGAATTTGCCAGATTTTTTGTTGATTTCCGAATATTAAATATTGTCGAAATATTTATAAACGACGAATTTGTGACTGTGGGTGATACACAAGATACTGTTGAAACTATTGTGAATGAAGATGATGGAAATGATGATGCACATTCTAGAGCGGAATAGGAGATCACACAATCTGTTGTAATAGATGATGCTACACAAGCTAGTGATGATGCACAATAATCTGTTGTAATATATGCTGGTTTTTGTAACTTTTTTGGGTCAAAATCTGACGTAGAACCGCTTTCCATTACATTGTTATCATCAGTTTAGGAAGAAAGTTGTTCAGACTGAGTAACAACACATAACACTCACATTTTTTCACAACATCTAATACTGAAATAGTGTGGGTATATGTTAGTTTCCACATTTTGAATGGGAAATTTGCTAAAATATTCTAAACATCAATTTTTTTAAATAGTGGGGGTATATGCTAGTTTTCACATCCAGATTGAGGGCATTTGCTAAAATACATTTTATCGTGAATATTTAGGTCATTTTATATATCACGGGTGACACACACGAGTTCGCTTAACAGGTATTTTAACGGTTTCATCCAAATCTAGGGTATTTCTTAGGTTTTTAAAATTGTGGAGGTATATGCTAGTTTTTACATTTTTAAAATATTTGCTAAATTATCCCACAAAGAAAAAAGAAAAGAAAAGAAAAGAAAAGAAAAGAAAGATACTTGCTCTTTGCTGGTCAACCATGTTAGCCTCCACAATCTTTGACCACCCCCAGAATGTTTTTTCAAAGGTGATTTCTTATTGACTATAAATCAAGTTAATGGCACCTTCGAGGCTCAGTGGATCATCAGATGGAGCTTGTATAATCAAAGCCTCGTTGCTTGCACTTTCTCACATTGTTTCAGGGGAAGCTAGACAATTTTGCCAGAACAACCTTGTCAATGGAGGAAGACGATGAGAAGCTTTGTCTTCATGATCTTCTTATCTACACAAGGGAATGAATGCATACCCTGAGCCTCTACTTCTCCCATATAGTTGCCAGCATCTCCTCTCTTCTTCAACTACATATGATACACTACTCTATACATACTATGATGCATACTCTACTGCATACCAGAACTTGCCGCACTCTCACTACTGAAGGCCATAGCTAGTATTACGAACGATGACTTGGAAATCACCTGGTTAAATTTTTGTGTTGTAAACCTCCTCTTGTGGCAGGTCACTTTTTTCTGGGCTTGTAATTATTGAAGGGGGTTAAATTTGAAAAAAAACCCATTCAACTATACCCTTTATGCATACTCAATTATAGTTGCAAAAAATCCACTCTGACTGTGTGAGATTCTACTAAAGTTGAGTGAGGTTTTTTGACAATAATAAGAAAGATGCAAGATGTTTTCAGAACCAACTTGCAAAGATGAATAAGGTTATCTAATACAAGCAGAAAAGTTAGATGTGGTTTTTTGAAAATATACTTCAGAGGAATTTTTTTGCAACCATATTTAAGTGTGGTTTTCTGCATAAAGGAAACAGTTCGAGGGATTTTTTAAAAAATTCAGCCTAATACAAGGTGCTTGTAATCTTCAACCATCAGCCTAGGTAGGGGGTGCCATTGGCAATACTTTATCCCTCCTGCTGGCTCACTTTTGTAACATTTTCATTCTTAAGATGACTATGACCTGAATGCTTTTACCAAAAACATAACAATAGTAATATCAAAAGCCAGAGAAAAAAACTACAAAATTTGGCCCGATTATCATTGCCAGCTTATCTCACCAGGGACATTATTTTTCCATACTAAATTATGAATCCGTGGCGCATAAAGCACTGGACATCAACTAGATCAACCAAAAAAACTACACAGGCTAGGAATTTCTGCAAACTGTTGAGATCAATTTTGAGTCTTCGATTTCACCAAGCATTATGATTTCAATTTATTTACAAATATACAGTTTATGTAACCCTCTATACATAAAAAGAAATACTTTACCCGACTGTTAAAAGTGTTAGGATTTTGTGAGAAATTAACAATTAGAAATTAGGGTTTATCTCTAGATCTAAGTAGCTTGAGATATTCACCCTAGGTATGATTGGATCTAAGTTGCTTGAGATATTCACCCTAGGTATCAAGATTGGAATACCTAGACTGCTATCACAAGCCAGTATTTATTTCTAAATACTGGTTTGGGTACTGGGTTCTCAACCCACTCAACCCGCGTTCCGATATCCATACAATTAGTACATTCAATACACGTGTTACTCATATGCACATGCACTATTTATATAGAGAAAACATACCAATATATCCAACAATCTCCTCCTATATTCTCAATATATAAAGTACAAGATTATCTCATCAGTTCAGTATAAAATTGACTGGCTGATAGCAGTCCATAAAAAGAAAAACATCATAAATGTATAGTTTCATAAGAACCAATACAATTATAAATCTGAATAGTTCAATCAAGCATTGGCGGATCCAAGGGGGGATGGGGTATGCTACAGCCCCCCCAACATTTGGTATTTGTTTGTAAAATTTTTTTTTGGTATATTAGTGTGGAATATATATATGCTTTAGCCCCCCCAAATATTTTTTAAAGCCCACCTCAAATATATTTTAAAGCCCACCCCAAACATATTTAAGCCTTCTATTTATTTTTTTGGGCCCAAGCTCAACTCTATTCTATCTAGTATCTCTAACAACTTTACTTCTCTAGTATCTATAACAACTTTATATATATTTTGCATGTAACCTTGTGCGATTTTTTTTTTCCAGCCCTCCTCACTTTTCAATCTTGGATCCGCCCCTGCAATCAAGACTAAATCAATATAATTAAATAGTTCCAAACCATATCCAATTCAGAATAGTTCACATAGACTAAACCAAATAGAATAATCTGTCATAGTTTCAAAGTCAAACAAAGCAAATCAACTTCAAGAACAAAATATGAGTTTTAAGCTCATGAACACAAGATTCTTAAACTCAACAGAAGTTTTACTAAGCAAGTGACTAATTTATTCTCGAAAGAAATAAACTGAAACTCTATCCTTGCACACTGCTTTATGTTTACTCCTCCATTTGAGCAAATCATTATTTTGAAATCTATGTTGACAGATTCAACTCCTCAATCTTTGCTAGCTTAAAGAAAACAATAATATCAAGAGACACATCTCTAATAATTCCAACGAATTTTACAAAGTATCTAGTTCCACAAAAGAACTTGGTACAATTTATAATTAGCTTAGCAAAAATATAACACAAACATCACAAACAAGTATCTTTAATGAATAAAGTACATGAACTTTATAGTTTCTACACAAGAATCATACTATGTTTCATATTGGAATGAAAAAACTGCCGTTTCAATCATGGTTTAACATTGAATCATCAAAATTGGAATGAAACATGTATCTATAAAAGACATATCATCAAAATTGGAATGATATTTAGGACAATTTAATCATTGGAAACACATCGACAAGTTTTCATATTTCGTATTGGAATAATATGATTATTCTAAGTAAATTCCTTAGATATATAATACCATCAAAATTGGAATGAAATTATTTATTTGTGGAATTTATGTGGAATCATCAAAATTATCTAAAACATGTCAACTGCCTAAAATTGATGCTTAAGTTTGAACTTCTCTATAGCTTCAATTGGATACTAAATTTCAAAACAATTAGGATGTTAAAGCTTAGACTCAATAGCTTTCAACTCCATTTCTCTCACAGTTTTGATAATTAGATCACTTTCAAGTCTCTTAGCAAGAGCATTAGCCATAATTGCACTTTATCTATGAGAAAGTTCAACTAGGCTTCTTTCAGCCTTAATATACTCTTACTATTATAGAGTGAATTATGAGCTACAGTGCATTGTAGCTTGATAGTCGCATAACAGAATTAGAGAGTTACTTAAACTTCTTAATGGATAACTAGCAACAATTTCTTCAATCTACTCAGTCTTTTTCCCTGCAGAGGATTACACATAGTGGTCTGATTTCATGGATGATAGCACAGTGCCTGTTTGCTTTTTTATTTCTATAACATTTTTGTTTCTCCTAGTGTAAACACATATCTACTAGTTATCGACTTTCACTAAATTCTGAGCATCATAATGCATCAGATCAGCCATTCATTCGAAGAATGACTAGAGTAGCACAAAGCAAAATCTTGAATACCACTCAGGTATCTCAATAGCCTCTTAAGGGCACTGAAATGTGTATGAAATTATTAGTGAATCTGCAGATCATACCTACCTCAAAGGATATGTCTATTCTAGTCCAGATCTTTGTATACATGAGACTGTCAATTCCTTTAGAATGATCTACTTGTCTCATAGTTTCACCATCATTAGGTGTCAACCTTTTATCATAATCATAAGGTGTTTCAAAACACACTTTCAATCACCATATCCCCACTTTTGAAACACATTTTGATTTGATGAGTTTGACTAAGAATTATCCCTTGTCAACTGAAAACTCACCCTTATACCTATGGTGTCCACAATACCTAGGTTTTCATGTTGAATTCTTTGGATAACACAATTTTAACTTCATTTGTAATAGACAGGTCACTTCCAAAAACATGCATGTCAACAGAACAAGTAAATAATAGCTACTATATATATTTGACACACCACAAGGTTGAAGGCACTGATCTGAATTACTTGATTCATATACTAGGCTCTTTAAAAAATTTGTCAAATTATTTATTCGTTGGCTATACATGTTTTAAGAACATACAATAATTTTACTAAATTGTAAATCTTGTTCACTAAATATATTAGTTCAAAACTTTACAGTACAAAACTGTTCAGTAAAAAGAATCAAGTACAAAACTTTTAAATATCCTTTATGAATGACAAAATTTTCAATAAATCTAAGGATAAGAAGAATACTTATTGTAGCAATATGACAAAAATGTGAGTAGGCATCAAATAAATCTACCCCATTTTTCTCAGTCAATCAGTTAGCTACTAAAAAGCATTAAAATTGTTACTGAACAATCAAAATTAAGTTTTTTCTACAAAACCCCACTTACTTACTATAGTTTTGGCCCCTTTCAGCAGATCAACTAAATTAAAGTATTATTGTATGACACAAAATCATCTCATTGTCTACTAAAGACTCTTCTTAGCTCATTTGTCATTCAGGTTTTCAAGTGTCGGTAAGGTTAGTTCTTGATTCCAACTGTGAATCTTTGAACGTGTCTGTAGGACTAGATTATTTCATACATTTATCTTTGATGAACATATCCTCAAAAAACTTTGCAAGTCTAGATTCTTCTAACACAAATTAGATATATCCAACATCTGTCCACAGAGCTACATTCTGTACTTTCTAAACACACAAATATTTGTTGTAGATCTTACTTTAGGCCTTCTAGGGTTATGTACTCTAACAAATGTATCACAACACAAATTTTCACTTTAACAAAATTATTTGTGTTTTCGTGCCATGATTTACAAGGTGTATTAAATTTAGAGTGTAGTAACACATTAGAGATATGATTAACAATACAACATCACTCATAATTATACAAGACAAACAACAGTCAACAATATAGAATTCAACATTTCACTAAGTGTTTGATTCTAACTTTTATCAATACCGTTTGACTGTTATAAGTAAAGTGCACTAGAGATTATGCCCAATGCGAACTTCTCTAAAGTTGTTAAAATATATTCACCAACTCTATCAAATCTGAACCTTTGATTTTCAGCATTTAGCTATAATTTTTAATTCATTAAGAATAACAAGTGCTTCATTCTTCATATATATGACAGACTCATATTAATCATCTACAAAAACGATTAAATACTTCTGACAAACAATCGTCTCATCTAGTCACAAAGCAACTGAGATCACAAATATCAGAATGTGTTGACTCAAGAAGTTCTGTGCTCCTAGAGACCATACTAAATGATATTCTAGTGATCATAATTTGAGCACAACTTTCATATTTGTCATATTTAATGGAGTGTCATTTAGCAGAGTTATGAGTTTTAACAAGAACAAACAATTTAATATATAGTTCATAGTGATTCTAATTTTCAAAATAACTTGGATGTTAAAGCTTTGACTCAATAACTTTAAACACCATTTCCCCACAGTTTTGATAATTAGATCACTTTTCCTCACAAACAATTGAATATATAGTTCTCAAATCTTAGCCAATTATGCTATGTTCAAGAACACAATTAGAACTATTATTATTAATTGTCTCATTTGTTAAACTTAACTTATACATACGATTGACAATATATGCACTTTATAAGAGTTAATACAAAATTACTCTATCACATTTTACAAAATTATTTGCTTTCTCTAATGTATCTAACAATGTCCATGTAGTACCCCGTATTTTCAAATATTATTTTAAAGATTTGAAAATGAATTAAAATGATTTTTCTGGAAATTTAATAAATATTTTCTAAAGATTTATCTTTTACACGTGCGAAACACGTGCAAATATTTTTGGTGTAAATAACCAATTTTTATTTTTAGTAAATTCTCTTAATTATAATGGAGTATATTCTAAAGTTTGAGATTTTTCTGAGTAGAGAAACTATTTTTATAAATACCTCGAAAGGGAGGGGCTTTTATGTAAAAGTCGTTTGGATCTTAAATAAATTATGAAAATTTGTTTTTACTGATATTTTGGTTCTCCATGGTTATCATTTGAATTTAAATATATTTATATTTTATTTAAAGTCAATTTGGTGAAGATTTAAACAAAAAGGGTGTTTTTGCAAATATGGAATTCATGTAGAATTTTGTGCAAATGTTTTTCTGGAAAGTAAAAGTCAAATATTTTTATTGGAAAATATAATATGTATTATTAGATATTATTTCTAGTTTTTCTGGATTTTTATGAATATTTTATGATATGTTTGCAAATATTACAAAAGGGAGGGCTTTTGTGCAAAATCGCCACCCTGAGTGGTAAATCCGGATTTTTCTTATTTACTGGGCTGTGCTGGATTTCTGAAAAACTCAGTGATAAGAAGATTTGATTTGGTTTTGATTTAGTTAACCTATTTTAACTAAGAAAGGGTTATATATGTAAAGTTATATTTTGGAAGGACTATTTTGCAAATGCATTTCTAAAACCCTAAATCTTTATTTTCGGCCTGTATAAAAGAGGGTGTGCAGCCGTCATTCTCTGCACGACACAAGTTTTATTATATCTTCTTGGTTATTGAAGAGAAGGATTTTGGATCTCACAAAAAGGGAGACTTTCTTGTCGGATCTCTTTATTTCTAAGGTGAGTGACATGTTGTTTTGCTTTGTGTATGTTTTAGGTGAATGATATGAACTTTGTTTTGTTGTTGATTTATGTGAATGATTGTTTTGTTGTTTGTTTTGACATGCTTGTTTATTTAGTGTATTTTTGCATATGAGCGATGCAATGGTTGTTGTTTGTATTATGTATGTGAAATCTATGAACGTTTAGTAGATCTTGGTTGGTAAATTTGTTATTGCTAGAAAGCATGTTTAAGATTTGAGTATGATTATGACAATAAGGGATTGGATGGATGAACATGTGGATCTTGTGATTACAAATCAGATTTTGGTTATGAGTTGTGAAAGAAATTCAGTATTGAGAAATCCTAATGGAAGAATTAGGAATTAAGAGCATGAGAATTAAGTTTTGAGATATTGGTTGATTTGAGGAATTGTATCTATAATGAGGATTATTTGAGATTGTCGTTTTTACCTGAATACAAATTATTTTAGTAAACAATGATTTCTTTTGGAAAAAAAAAACCTAATTTTGATTATCATGTACAACCAAACTATGCAGACTGTAGGCCGACAGTCGACTGGCAGACCCTTTAGTCGACTGATACGACCCGGTTGCTGTGTCTTTAGTTTCTTGAAAATTCGTTCTGAATAGTCGACTTAGACCCCTTTTTCAGTCGACTCGTATACTTAGAATATTTTCCTGAAGATTTCTGAAGTTTCTCTCTGGTAAGTCGACTTATGACTTTTGTAAGTCGACTTATATTCTCTGGTAAGTCGACTTATGACTTTTATAAGTCAACTTATAACACTCTGGTAAGTCGATTTATGACTATTATAAGTCAACTTATAACACTTAACTTATTTTCTTAAAATCATAAAATTTTCCCTCTGGACAGTCGACTTACTTCCGTATTAGTCGACTGATACTGATGTATTCTTATATCTATGAATGTTCTTTCAAGTTATTGATCTTTGGGGTCGGTATATTCTGCGGTGTTGAGAGTCATTGATCTCCGGGGTTGGGTATACTCTGCGGTGTTAAGAGTCACTGATAGTGATTGATAGCCGGGTATCCGATCTGCGGTGTTGAGAGTGATTGATAGCCGGGTATCCGATTTGTGGTGTTGAAAGTTATTGATCTTTGGGGTCGGGTATATTCTGCGGTGTTGAGAGTCATTGATCTCCGGGGTTGGGTATACTCTGCGGTGTTGAAAGTCACTGATAGTGATTGATAGTCGGGTATCCAATCTGCGGTGTTGAGAATTTTGATCTATAACTACTTGTACCTTTCCTTCTTTTGAACTTATGTTTCAAGATGTTAAGTTGAGAATTTATGATGGAAGCTTGGTTTAGACATTTGAGTTTGAGTCTCTAGAGGGTGTGTGTGACCCTAGTATACCGGCGGTTGAGTTAATTAAGTTTAGGGCCCGTTGAGGCATTTCAGTTGTTCAGTGGTTGAGTTAAGTCCGGTAGGGTACACCAACTCTAGGAGATTCGTTGAGTAATTAAAAAACCCTAATGATAAGGACAGGCACTAGTGGTGATATGATGAACGGGAACATGGGTCAAGTACCTCGGTATGTTCTGCGGTGTTGAGAGTCATTGATCTCCGGGGTTGGGTATATTCTGCGGTATTGAGAGTCACTGATAGTGATTGATAGCCGGGTATCCGATCTGCGGTGTTGAGAGTGATTGATCTCCGGGAGAGAGGCGACGCACATGTGGTAGTTTACCTTTATCTCGTAGTAGTCATCGGGTTAGGATTAGTTGCATAACAGATATTGAACCCTATAATGTGGAGACGCTAAGGGCTTGCACCGGACCTGTGTAGAATGGGATGCATAGACTTCGACAAGTACGCATCAGAGATTCAGCATATAGAATTGTGTTTTCTTGACTTGGTTTTATGCATGTGTTTTCCTGTTTTCTGCTACTACCACTTAGTTAAGCTACACTTGATGTTTTCATGTTTTCCTGTCATTTCTTACTTCACAATACATGTTTAGTATATGTTTTTCTCGTTCAGTACATGTTGTTTAAGAATCCATGCTTAATGTTTATTTATGTTGTTTGTTGTTTTATGTCACTCACACCATTTATGGCTGACCCATTTAGTTTGGGGGTTAGGGATCATCTCTAGCATCATGTGTTACAGGTTGTTGCTTAGAGTTTGGAGGTTGGGATGCTTGAGTTAGTTTTGGAGAAAAACTGGTGTAATAGAGCTTTGTGTAAATCTCCGTAAAAAGAAGTGTTGTAAAAAGAATGTTATAATTCAAGGTGTTTTGTATTCCGCTGTGTTTGTAAAGATTAATGTAATAAAAGTTTGGAAATAAAATTATTTGTGTTTTTGGGCTATATGTACTGTTACATTGAAGTTGATGCTAGGATTGTGCCATGTATTTTCTAATATATCATATTAGAAATTCGGGGCGCTACAGTCCACTTGCTCAAACACATTGAGCGAAGAGTTCTTTCCTTTATTCGTTCTTCATCATCTTCATAACGCTAGATGAGATAATGACTAATATATTATAATTCGACTTTGCACACACAGTACAATGAACGAGAAAGAACAACGCATAACTAATAGAGTCATATCCTACATTAAGAGGTGCTCTCTCCTAAGTTACAGACATTTGTTATATATCTTATACAATTTTTATTTTATTTTATTTGAGAAGCAAATATATAATCTCACACAAACTGCAAACAATGGATTTGTCAAAATATCTATACACATAGTATGATAAAGCACTTAACAACCCTAAACATGCTAGTTTTCAAAACGAGAATAACTATGATCTAAAACTGTTAATCATGTAATCAAACGCACAAAACGTTAACACATTCATCATATGAAAGTACTAAGCAAGATTAGAGTAGATCATACCGACACTTCAAGTTAGAAGTGTTTTCCAAATTCGATGGAAAAGCCTGCGTGGTGCAGACTTATTCAACTGTGATGTATATCCATCGTCTCCAACATACACAATTTGTAGGTAACATTAAAGTTCCTATATTCATCAAATTGTTAAAGATTAGCCAATTAATTATTAGCACTATCTAATTCTAGCAACAATTTAATTGGAGATCCGAATTTTATAGTCAACATACAGTTTAACTTATCAAAATTAGATATTTGGTTTAGCACATAGCCAAAACAACTGTTCAACTTGCATTTAATTAAACAAATGATTAATACAGTCTTGAACTTAACCACTTAGCATCATAGTAATTCTCTAATTCAAAACATAAACTTAAAACGAATGTTTTGAACTTCCAGCACATAGCAAAATATTTAAAAGAAATTTAATACGAGGAAAGTAAAGAACTTATCTTTCACCATCTCTTCCTCTTCAATTGATTAGAATCATGTCTCTTTGGAAACAAATCCAAACAACAAACCATTCTGCGCCAAAGAGATCCAGCATCGAACACCTTGTGTGCGTCTAAACTGCTTACTCATTATCCGCCAAAGAGGTCCAATCAAGAAGAATGAGAGACCCAGAGCTGCACTGTATCGGATCCCAAATTTGCTTCAAATCGAACAGCAGATCAGAACAATAGTAATGGGATCTGCAATACTGCAGTGGATCTGCTTCCTATCCTAAACTCGAAACAGCAACTCCAGCCTATAGAAAGGACCAGATCTTGATCAGATCTGATCGATCTGAGATGGGTTCGCTCGAGGTGTTAGGGAAAGAGGCGAGGGAGAAGGATGGACCTCGCTCACGACGGGGTGCACTTTGGCTCGCTCGCGAGGGGTTCGCTGCGGTGTGCGACGACACCGACCCCGGAGGCGGCGACAACGATGGTCATTGACGGCGGCTCCAACGGCTCTGACTAGATCTCGAGTCGATTGCCTCGACAACACACGACGAACGGCTCCGGGGTGTGTCGATGCCGACCATGTTGGCAGCGATCGCGATGGTCCGTGCCTTTGACGACGGCGTTAGCGATCGTCGGCGATGTCGACTTCGACGGGATCCAGAGAGGGGTTTCTCTTCTCCCTTAATTAATCTCACAAATTGATTAATAATATCTCAAGATTGTTATATTTTGTGAGAAATTAACAATTGGGAATTATAGTTTATCTCTAGGTCTAAGTTGTTTGAGATATTCACCCTAGGTATCAAAATTAGAATAAGTGGACTGCTATCACAAGCCAGTATTTATTTCTAAATACTGGGTTCTCAACCCACTCAACCCGCGTTCTGATAACCATACAATTAGTACATTCAATACACGTGTTACTCATATGCATATGCACTATTTATATAAAGAGAATATACCAATATATCCAACAAAAGGAATAATACAACATTCTCATTACAATTATCCTCATAATGAGGATGAGACATCCACTTTAATTGTTTCATTTTTAGATGGAAGGCTAACAAAGGGACTTCCTGAATCATTCACATCGATCAGAACAGTGTCACCAGGCTTGTATTTGCCTGAAAGAATTGCGTCACTGATGACATCATCAATATAGTGGGTGACGGCTCTCCTCAATGGTCTGGCTCCATAGCTCCTGTCATACCCTTGTTCGCACACAATGTTCATTATTTTATCGGACACTTCCAGCCCGATTCCAAGGGACAACAGCCTTCCCTTCACTTCCTTCAGCATTATATTCAGTATCTCCAGCATCTGAAACCGAAATAACCATAATATAAGTTGCTCTAGATCTTTTTGTTTAGTTAAATTTATTATTAGCTTGACGAGTTCCTGGCATACTAAGCAGCGAATGGCATGCACATAAACAATAAATAATTATTATATTTTATTATTACATCATTTTTATTTTTTAAATTGCGCCTACATAGTCGGGTTGTGTCTATGGACATCGGCTGGGTGGTAGTGTGGCCTTGCACATGCTTACCAACTCTATTGATCAGATTCACATTGATGACAAATTATTATGCACCAAGAGAATAAATAAGGCTCATAATGAAAGAAAAACGACGTGTAGTGAATGTGCTAATCTTCCAGTATTTTCTATATATTATGCCAACAACGCACTCACCCTGTGCAATGCACTTGCAACTCATCATGCATACATATTGGCATCTTGAACCAGTTACACAGAACATGTATATTTACATATTTGCTTAAAAAAAATGAATTGCAGGTGTAAGGATTATTTGGTACATAAGTCCCTCAAGATATGCATATTTATACATAAGCCCCCCATCTCAATTCCCTTAAATTGATGCAATCAAGCCCCCCTAGTTTGTAAAAAGAGGACTTGCAGGCACGTGTAAATTACTAGTTATTAGAATTAAAGTTGGGGATGTGCAAACTTGTGGCTTCTTATCTTGGTTGCATGCACACTTTCTAACCATTGTATCTCTAATCTCTAATATTATAATGGGAGAAGGTCTTAGTGTCATTTGTCATTGTCATTCTACCAACATGTACAACGCACGTACATAATTAATATAAAGGAGGTTCCCGGTTCAAATCCTCCCTATGTCAGAGTTTTTGTTTTTATTTTTTAAAATTATTAAAACGTGCATCGAACGTGTAAATTACCAGTATTATAATAAACACAGAGGATGAATGAGAATGACAATGCTTCAGTCATGCTCTGTACAATGTATTTTCCGCCCATTGTGCAAAAGGACAAACAAAATAATTGCAATATAATTAAACTCGAAAATAATATAGTATTATATCCTTTTGTAAGTATGGAGTCTGTAGAAGATCAATGTAGGAACTCAGAACTAGCTGAAAAGAGAGAAACAGCAAACCTGTGCCTTCTCGAGGGGGCGGAACACGACTACCTCATCTATCCTATTGAACAACTCCGGCCTAAAGTATGCCTTCAACTCTTCCATTACAAGTGCTCTCATTGCAGCATATGAGCTCGACTCTCCACTGCCTTCAAGCAAGAAACCTATGCTCCGCCTGCCCTTAGAAATTGCACTAGAGCCCACATTCGATGTCATGACAATTAACGCATTTTTGAATGAAACTTTTCGCCCCTGTTCAAACACAAATTTATGGGAGCTAAGAGGGAGGTACATAGGTATGTATGTCTACATGACGCTAACAATGAAGACACCTTTAATTATTATATACTGAATCTATAAATTTGAAAAAAATAGTATTAGTTGTGTGCTTCTGTCCAAGTATGCTTGTCAGTAAATTTGTAGTTCAATGCATTCTGGAAATTTCCTTGTGATTAAACAAATGCTAAAGAGACAGCCATCATATATAGAGAGATTTAGGAATTAGAAAGAAGAGACCAACCAATGGTTTAATTTTTGTTCAGAAGATATGCCACTATTAGCTAAAAGATGAGAAACTGCTGTCATGGATATAAAAACAACGGTAAGCGAAGAAGAAGATAGCTATTTTCACACTATATTTTCCAACTAAAAAACTTGCTAAATGGGAGCATTCAGAATTTCACATATTAGTGATTTGTGAATATACATGATAGGAGATTGAAGCCAAATATTAATAATAACTGGAAATAATTCATCCAGTCAATTAGCTTAAATTATATAGGAGACAAATACAATTACCTAGAAAATATAAACATCAAGGAAATGTATAACTAGCGGAAGAGGAGAGTTAAGAAGCAGATATGAGACAACCCAGACAAATGAGGGAGAATAAGAAAAAATTGGCACCACATGCATATGATCGTTTGATGATTAGTGTTTTGATCAAGTGCATTTAAACCACAGATTGCGATAGGCTTCTATTTATACTGATACGAAAAGGGAAATGAAGTAGACTTTCCAAAACAAGTCTCCTCAAGCACGTAAACTTTATATATTGATAAGCTTTAGGCTTGTGTGAAAAAGAAAAGCTAGGAATTTGAAAAAGGGAAATGAAGTAGACTTTCCAAAACAAGGCTCCTCAAGCACATAAACTTAGTTTATATATTGATAAGCTTTGGCTTGTGTGAAAAAGAAAAGCTAGGAATTTGAAAATGATAATCCATGTATATGTGAAATTAAAATACTGACCTACAAACCACTGAGTTGAGTTATAGCTTAGATGGTGAAGGGATGGGGTGGGATGGGTAAAGGAGGTCTCAGATTCCAGACTAGGCTATGATGTAGCCCTATATTAAAAAAAGACAAAGAAATTACTGACCTGTGAGTCTGTGAGGTGTCCGTCTTCAAATACTTGGAGTAGGATGTTAAATATATCAGGATGAGCTTTCTCTATTTCATCAAGTAAAATCACAGTGAATGGTTTTCTTCTCACTGCTTCTGTCAAAGTACCACCCTCTCCATAGCCCACATACCCTGGAGGAGATCCAATGAGCTTGCTCACAGTATGCCGTTCCATGTATTCACTCATATCCAATCGTAGCATGGCTGCTTCCTAATATATCATGATAATGTAAGCTACCATTAGCTTTTACCCTTCCACTCAAAACTGAGAAATTTAATTGTATGAATCTCTAGCATGAGAGGAAAGACCAAAAGAGAAGCTGAAAAAACAAATGTGCATATTAGTTGATTACCCATGATATACTACGATGGTAGGAAAAGATCTGACAAATAAAAATGTTGCAATTGCTATTTTACATGTCAGCTGACACTGGTATGTTGATTTCTAGCCCAGTGTGATGGCTTCAAAGACAACAAACATTTATGGGTAGAAATACATACAATTTGAGATCTAGAAAGAAAAAAAGTCAGAATCGTAGTCATGTAAAATCATATTGAAATAATAACTTAACAGTAGAAAGATTCTAAAATTTGTCATAATTTTCATTCAAAATGTTGGTGTTACTACAAATGAACTATCAGGCATGCAAAAATACAGTAAATATTAAAGAGGCTAAATTTAAAAAAAGTACACAAAGGTTTGGGCCAGTTTAAAAAAAGTACACAAAGGTTTTTAAAAAAAAAAAGAGGACAGTTTAAATTAAGTCCACTGGGTTAGTTAGGGTTAGGGTTAGTTCGGGGGGGTTTATTTAAACACCTGATTAGTTAAGTGATGTTTTTTTAAACAAAATAAAAGATGAATGTGGTTTTTTTAAACAAAATGAAAGATGAAAGTGGTTTTTTTTTAATCCTACCCTAACCCTAACCCTAACCCTAGTTAACCCACTGGACTTAATTTAAACTTTGTGTCCTTTTTTTTAAAAAAAAAAACCTTTGTGTACTTTTTTAAAATTTAGCCTATTAAAGATTAGGAATTAACTATTTCTGAAGAAGGGAAACATTATGATTTGAAGAATGCTCAATATAATCTTTTGACTATTTATATGATTCAAAAGCTAAGGACTATGCACAATCAATACACCCACATAGAGAGAAAACTTCAACTAAGGCATACTTCCATATTCGGAACAGTACATGGATACTTGGGTGTGTGTGCATGCGCATACACAGAGAGATACATACACACATTGGGACATACATCCTAAAAGTAATATTTTTGCGTTTCCAAGTGCGTGAGCGTGCGTGGGGGGATAGAGAGAGAGTACCGATCCAAAATAGGATGCTGCCAGTGCTTTTGTGAGCTCTGTTTTACCAACCCCAGTTGGACCACAGAAGAGCATTGCTGCAATTGGTCTGCCCGGATCCTTCAGTCCAACTCGCGTTCTTTTCACAGCTCGAGCGATTGCATCGACCGCGTCATCTTGACCAATAACACGCTTTCTAAGTTCCTCATCCAAATTGACTATAAGTCTTCTTTCATCTGCTGTGAGCTGCTGAACGGGGATTCCCGACCACAATGAAGCTACTGATGCAATTTCTTCAGGTCCAACTACAACAGGTCTGCAAACAATCAGATTTGGAGGGAAGTTCAGAAAAAAGTATAAATCAGATGGCGACTTCAGTAAATTTTAAAATGTTAAGGCATCAGAAATCATACTCATCATCATCATCATGCTCTGCTTCAGCATCACCAAGGCTCTCCGTGCTGTTATTTTCTAGAGAATACTTGAGCTTATTTCCCAGAGCCTACATAAAGAAGAGAACTCTTGAAATTAATTCAAAATGAAAGCCAACTATACATTTTAATTAATAAGACAATGAGCTTATCACCCACATAAAGTTTAAACTAATAAATGGCATGCACTTCAAACAAAGTATAAGTTTGTGTGAAGTCAACAAATATAAAAAGCAATTGTGTGAATGAAGTAGATGTTTCAAGATATGAAATATATCGTAATATCTAGCCTTTCACACAGCAAAAGAAATAGTAATCTCTCTCACAAAAAGATATCTAAGAAAAAGATTGAGGAAACACCTCAATTATAGAGAAAAAAAGAAGTACGAGATTGTATCAACTAATTAAGACAATTTAAATTTATGCCTAAATTTCTATATGAAATTTTGACAGAATCTTTTTGGAATATTCAAACACTATACACAAAATAGTACTATGGATAAGGAATTACCACTTCATGCATTGCTTGAACCGCTCTGATCTCCTGCCAGTATTCATCTGGTGATTTAAGAAGTATAGAAGTTTGTTGTTCTTTCTTCCTCTTAAATGCATCCATACGAGCTCTGCTGCCAGCTTCATCGATTAAATCTATCGCTTTATCAGGAAAATGTCTATCAGGAATATATCTTGCTGAGAGAAACACAGCGTCAATTAGGGCCTCCAAAGTGAATCTGCATTTATGATGAGTTTCATATATCTCTCTTAAGCCAATCAAAATGTTCAGAGCCTCTTCCTGCACGCAATAGAAGAAAGCAACCAAATGACTCACGAGCTAAAAGTCAAGAGAGTTTGTTAAACATGTTGAAAGATCAGAAAACCTAGAACTGGAGTTACCTGGCTGGGTTCATCAATTAATACTGGTTGGAATCGTCGGGCCAATGCTTTGTCCTTCTCAAAATGTGTTCTGTGTTCATCTATAGTTGTAGATGCAATGCACTGTCAAAAACCATATAATCAATATGAGAAATCAAAAAATATAAAAGATACATTTATAAAAAAGATGAACAGTCACATCTCGTTGGTTACTTCAGTAAAGTGCCCATGATCATATCAAAACAATATTTTCATTCAGGGAAATTTTCTTTCCATAGACTCACCCCAAGATTGACAAGACTAGCTTTTTCTTAGACTCTTCCATCCATACATTGATGCAAAGAAAACCATATAGTTCTTTAGTCACTATCCTCTTTTTTCTCTTGGGAAATTGTAGAGGGTGCTTTTTTCTCTATCAATGTCTCAAGCCTGCCTAAACGCAATGTGAAATTTTTATAGCTTCTCTATTGATTATTTGGTTAAAACAGGTTATACAGTAACAACTCAATAATTAGTAAATAACTTATACATTAGTATTTAAACTTTCGGAAACTCGGAGTCGAATTTGGCATCAGCTTCTCAACCTTAGTATCGGTTTCCTAAAGTGTTCACATAATTAATTAAAAGCTTCACAAAAAGTATCTACTTATTAAATCTTCAAAACATTAACTATAAAATCTTCAAAACATTCGATCAGCTATTTTATGTTTATTATTCAATTTCAACTTTAAAATGACCCCCCCCTCCTCTTTTTATTTTTATTTTTTAATATGTAGTATGTACTTAAGGTTATGAATACTTTAAAATATGTTTGCTTGAAGTTGAAAAAAAGAAATATACCACAATTGAAATATGATTAAAATAATTTTGCTATGGTAATCTCTCACTTGTTCACACTCAATTGCGTTCCTTCAAATGTCTCGCTTGCTCTCATTCACATTGTCCTCATTCATAATCGATAACACCAAATCATAGATAAGTAAATATACCTACAGTTTCAGTTTTTTACTGCTGGATTTTCTTTCGTGTTCAGAAACGAGCATATACGAGACATATACGAGACATGCTAAAGGTAGCTCCAATCCAAGATAAGTTAAGAGAGAATCGCCTTAGGTGGTTTGGACATGTCACACGTAGACCTAGTAGTGCCCCCGTTAGAAAGAGTGATTTGATAATAATTTAAGGGTAGAGTTAGGGGTAGAGGAAGACCTAAACTAACTTGGGTGGAAACGATGAAAAAAGATATGATGGCTTCTGACCTTACACAAGATATTGCGCTAAACCGAGCAAAATGGAAAACCAGGATTCATGTAGCCGACCCCAACTAGTTGGGAAAAAGGCTTTGTTGTTGTTGTTGTTGTTGTATTTTCTTTCTTGTTCAACTTCTTTCTGCTTGATCGTTAATTTTAGGCAATAATCAGATTGAGTAAGCCAAAACCAAGATGACTCATGTGAGCCAAAACCAAGATGACTCATGTGTACAGTGTATTGTCACAGTCAATATTTGTAACTACGATCACATGATGATGCTAAATGGTGATATTTCTAACTACGATTATTCATCATGCAAAAGAAATGCTATTTACTATGAAAATACAATAATATATAAAAAAAAGAAAGAAATCACCTGCAATAGACCTCTTCCAAGGGCAGGTTTCAATAAGTTAGAAATATCGAGACCAGATCCCTTGCTTGACCTTCCAACTGTGCCAGACCCAATAAGAGTGTGGACTTCATCGATAAAGAGAATAACATCACCTAAAAATTCCTTAACATTCAGAACAAACAGAAGAGATATAATTCATAATTGATCCAATCCAAAAAGCACTACAGAAGTAACCTGCTTTCTGCACTTCATTAATTAGTCTAGTAACTCGCGATTCCAGTTCTCCTCTGTCCTTTGCACCTGCCATTAGCAAACCTATATCCAGTGACATCATACGCTTTGCCTGCATATAAAAAGCAATAAAAGATTAACTTATTCTGCCACTAAAAGAATGCAAATAGCATACAAAAACCATGAGAACACACCGCAAGAAAGATGGGAATATTTCCATTGGCAATGCGAAGGGCCAACTCTTCAGCGATAGCTGTTTTCCCAACTCCAGGTTCACCCAAGAGGATCGGGTTGTTTTTGGTTCTTCGACATAGAATCTGAACAATCCTCTGGACCTCAGTGTCTCGACCAATTACGGGGTCAATAAGTCCGTCAATAGCACGTGCAGTTAAGTCTACACAGAATTGTTCCAAAACACTTTTCTCTGAAAAATGGATATAGACAATCTAATCAGTCTTCATGATACTATAAAATGGTAAAGTTAAATGATGAGGAATTGAACCAACCTTCTCCCTTTTTTGAAGACTTAAAATATGCAGATTTTCCCGCAGTATACTTTTCCCCTATCTTCCGCGATATCCTTGAAAAATCTATACCATCCTTTGCAAGTTCACCTTGAAGTCTAGAAAGAGCAACTGTAGCTAGGTGATTGATATCAGCTCCCAAGCTACATGAGTATTCTCTAATTAGTCCCCTTCATAACTCGGGAAGAAAAATGCAAACTCCAAAACCAACAACATTTTCAGATTACATCAAGCACGAGTTTGAAATTTCCTCTTCTATAGTCTGTTCTCAGTTTAGTAGAACTCTAAAGCTCCCGTTTGGCATTACTTTTGAAGAGAGATTTTGGTTGTAAAGAACTTTTTGATTCAAAATAGGTGTCAGGGAAACTTAAGTAAGTGTGTTTAGTTAAATGTACCTATTCAAAATTGCCATTTAAAGCATTTTTCTCAAAGCACCAAAACGTTTAGCATTTTTAATGAGAATTTTTTTACAATTAAATATATATCTTTTTAACAACACTTATGGTATCAAACAAAGCCTAAATGGTTTATCCGTTGTTCCACAAGCTTAACCTGCATGAATAGGTTTTTCCGTACTCAAATAGGCCTACTTGAACTAATGACAAACTATCTCTTAACCTTACTCTGAAATTTAACACTAATATTTGTCGAAGGTTTGTAAAATTTTGTGAAATATAATATGAAGCCTCATGCTCTGTTAACAAACAGGTTTTAACGAGAAAAGTCTTATATAATGAGTATGACTTCAAAAGCCATAACATGCACACAGCTAAACCATCCAAAAACAATGAAATAAGAATCTAATCTCATCAATTTCCTTTTCAACAATATATGAATGTAAGCAGATATGAACATATTCTAGTTCTACAAGCATAATCCTAACCAATATTTTCCTTTAAAAAAAAATTCTAACCAACATTTGTACTTGATTAAATTATTATATATGCCTACGTTCAAGTTTCTGCACAAAGTTTGTGTAGTGATCATTACCCACTCACAAATTAACAAACAAACTAACACACTCACAAACATACATCTTAGCATTATCCATGGTTTCAAAGATTGGCTGATCCTGAATTGATCCGGCCGATCCAGATCGTTATTCAAGGGTATACAACCCCTAAATCACAGGATCGGCCAAGTAGCAATTTGATCGGATGGATCGACCCAATCCCAACCGGAAACCACCAATCCTATGATTAGAAAATTCAAATATTTGAATTTTCTATTCATGTGGATCCTCTTTTCCAAACAATGAAGATGTACTTGTACAATGAACATCATTTCATCTCTAGCTTATATTTGTTTTTCCTTGTATATAAATAAAATTTGTATTATTTGGTCTACCTATTTCTATTGTTCGAGTTAGTCTACATTAATAATTCTCTGGAACAAATTAAACTGTTTAAGTCTGTAACTATTTAGATTCATCAATTCATTTTTTAAAAAATTAATTATTATTTTCTAAAAATAATTTAATTATAGAAACATATTAGATAATAAAAAAAAATGACCGATACAATAAGGCATTGTTGTTGTTTGTATTAGATATTTAATATGTTGGGGAAAATGCATTGTTGTTGTAGTTGTTGTTTGTATTAGATATATTTTAATTTTTTTAAAAAAATGACCGATACACCGATCTGACCGATATCGATCCCGATCCAAATATTGAAAAAACCTGATCCCGCTCCCGCTCCCGAGTTTTAAAACCATGGTATTATCTTTCCTATTATAGCTACAACTTATGGTCATATCGATATTTAGCTAGCATATGAGACTCTTTAACAACTCTTATGAGAAAGCACATGCAAATGCAATGCACATGTTAATTACTTTAACAACAAATATTTTTCAACAAATCATAAGTTTACCTCTTGAGCACCTGCCCGGCACTCCCATCATCGGTCGTGAACAACCCAATTGCAATATGTTCCGGCCCGATATAATTACACCCCATATTTCTTGAAAACTCCACCGCTGCCTCGAACACCCTCTTACTACTAATCGAAAAAGCCACATCTCCTGCGGGCCCCTCCCCAACCCCAACCCCGATCCCATCATTCCCATCGCTCCATATCCTCCTCACCGCCTCCCTCACATCCTCGGCCCCTATCCCTGATCCAAGAAATCCTCCCTTACTCCGATCCTCAACCACCAGCCCCAAAAGCAGGTGCTGAGGAAACACCATGTCTCTCCCCAACGCCTTGGCCTCTCGCTGCGAGAACACAACTGCTTTGATGGCGCGCTCGGTGAACCGCTCGAAAATGGCAGAGATGGAAGGGAGAAATCTCCGGTTTGGAGCTAGGGTTTTGCGGTGAGGTAGGAGGGAGGTTAGAGGGTTCGAGCAGGGGCGATTGAGAATGATTGTTCTTATTCTTATTTTGGAAGATGATGCTTTCAGATTCGCGACTGAGATGGGGAGAGAGAAGAGAGGTTGGTGATTGGGTTTTTTGAAGGAGCTAATCGAAGAAGAAGAAGAAGAAGAAGAAGAAAAGGAGCAAGAGCAAATCTCCATTCGAATTGGAATTTTGTAATTTTGATTTTAGAGAGGGGGGTTAAGAGAAGAGGGGAGTACAAATTTCATAGCGACTTGTATATGGGATTTAGTTTAGCTTTATGTAGACAAAGGAGAAGAGAAAGAGAGAGAGAGAGGGAACAAATTTTTGGTGTAGACACGTGGCGGGATCTGAGAGGTTAAGGGGAGTGGATGAGCCGTTGGATTGTGAGGATTAGCGGGAAAAGGTATTACCGTTGGGGAATGGACGGCTGTGATTTGAGAGTGAGAATGAGGAGAAGTGGTAACAGTTGACAGTAGGGGGGGGGGGAAGAAGAAAAAAATCTAATAAGCCGTAAGAGTAGAATTCGGCCTGTATTCGGGGGCTGACGCATAGGAGAAAAAAAGGTAAGAGCGTGTTTTCATATGTGTGTGTAATTTTTTGTATTGATACAAAGGGTATATACAAAACGAAATACATATTAAATCAGTTGACTGGAGGTATATTTAGTAAAATGAATAACAAATATTCAATTGAAATGGAAAGATCAACAACCCAAAGTGAGCATTCAAAATTTTCTTTACAGTGAAAACGGAAATAATAGTGTTTAGCATGATCAATATCATAGTGACTCTGAAAAAAATTATAATAGCTTTGAACAAATTTTATCCATCCCATTACATAATTAATTTTTTGACTTAAGACAACTGTGTAAGAAATACATTTTTATCATAAGATTGCTTACAGAATGTTGCGAATTTTATTCGGTACTTTTTAAATTAGAGACCACTGAATACGATAATTCATGAGTGCATTCATCAGAGTATTGATGAAAAAGTAATGTAGGGAATCCAGTCCTCCAGTACTCGAGAGCTGGGTTGGTTTGTGTAGGAATGGGTCCCATCTTTTGGTTTGTAGTAAGGATCTGAGGTCAATGGAAAGGAGGCAAACAAACTTTAGGGAACGAGAGGATTTGCACTCAGTCTGAACGGACTCCACTCCGTGGTGAATGCAGAAGAATGCGCACACTGGACTTGAAATTGGGAGGGAAAAAAAACAAACACACTCAATGTTGACAGTATAGGGGAAAGGTGAGGAGCCGGACACGGAAGCGATTGGCGCCAATTAGTTTGTTGAGGGAAGGAAAACGTGCAGTGCCCGTATGTACTTCCTCACTTGGTATTTATAATCTATTGTGAAATACTAAATTAATTACATTATCAACAGTATCTAATATAATATTTATTTAACTGTTGCTTTTAGTCACATGGAGTGTGCTTTGCTCTACTTCAGCCCGAACAAATGAAACTAATCATCAACTTTGTTACGTTGATTCTTAATTTTGTTTCTAGATGCAAATTCAATGTCAAGCCTTCACTTTTGCAACTTAAATGTTTTAATTATTTCTTGAAGGAAACATCAAGTATGTATGTATCAGTTCAACTGGATATCTAACTATGTACAACTTACTGTGAATCCTCTCAAATCAACATCCTAGTGTCATATCAAACTTTTATTTTTTTAATTTTTATTATGCTAAATCAATCATACAGAAATACCTTTTGAATCAACACCTGTTCAAATTGAAATATTGAAGTTGTTGTGAAGTTGTTGTATGTAACTTTCTTTTTGAAAGAGATACTGAACCTAATACTTTTCAGAGAAATTTGATAACAATTAATTATTTTGGTCTAAATGTGATACTCAAATAAATTTGGAAAGAAAAGATATTCAAAAAAAGACAGAGAAGGCGATTTCGAATCCCTAATCTCAAATCTCGTCGGCTCTCCTCCCGTTCGTCTCCCCCCTGTCTCTTTTCTCGATCAGTCGGTGATTTCCTCCAGACCCATCTCGTCTTCTCCGTCTTCCCCTCGCTGGTTTTTGGCCCCCCCCTCCTTTCTTCCCCATCCTCTTTCGGGTGGCCTGGCTGTCAGCCTTTGTGTGCCCACCTCCTTGGTTTTCGGTGTTCTCCCCCAAGCAGGGCTCGGTGCTTCTCCCCTTCTCTCTCCTCCGGTGGCATCCTCTCGCTTGTCAGCTCTGGTGTGGTGTTGTTTTTGCCCTTTTAGGCAGCGTTGCCTTCGTCCGCTCACTTCAAATCTGGTCCTAGGGCTTGTGCTGTTTCTCAGCTGATCCCCTCAGCAGCCATCGTCCCCCCTCTTCGGATCTCAGCAGCGGAGCCCCTCTAGCCTATCTCTGTAAGTTGTTGTGTTTTTGTTTATCTTTTTTCTCTTGTTTTCTTTTCCTTCGCTCGTCGTCTGAGCTCGTTTTCTGAGCTCGCTCAGGTTTGTTTTTCTTGCGAGATCTCTCCAGATCTTGCCCCCTCTTATCCCCTTTTGTTCTTTCTATCTTCGCTTCTTGATTTACACTATCTTCGAGATCTGCATGTGCGATCTAGTGGTTGCCCTTTTCGTTATTGTTGGTGGTTGGTGTGGTGGTTGTTTTTCGACCTCCTTGTCTAGTGCTTACTTTCTTTTCGACCTCCTTTTTCGCCGTGGTCGTGAAGATTTCTTGATTGCCATTTCCAGTGCTGTTCTGGAATCGTCTGATCTATACAGTATCAGTTTATTGGTTTAGCTGTTGACTTTTGTCAACCTTGCATTTGCCCTCCCCCCCCTCTCTGTTGTGTGCTTGGGCCGTTATGGGCTCGTCATGGGTGGAAATTGTTTTTAAAAAAAACCTGTTTTCTCTCTAATTCTGCGGTTACTGAAAGTGGCTCAGTTTCGGTTATCCCTTATCTCGCTCAGCCCAATTCGCAGAAGCTTCTAGGGCGCCCAGCTTCATCCCTTTACTGCCCTTTCAGGTACCCCATTAATTCCCATTCTAAGCTTTTTTCATCTTCCAATTCTCCCCGCGCCCTCGTTTGCCACCGCTGCCTTCAGGTTGGGCACATTAAAGCTTTCTGCACCGACATCATGAAGTGCTTGTTCTGTTTGAAAGCTGGCCACTCCCGTAAACGTTGCTTCTCTTTACAGCAAATATTGGGTTTCTCCTTGGGGGTTCCCATTTTTGAGCAAGTGATCGCAGCACTTGATTTTCCTTCCCTTAAATCCAAGCTAGCTGACGTTCAATCTCACAAGCCGAAGAGGGCTAAGTTGTCGTCGTCTTCCTCCCCTCTCCTTCCTACGCCTCCTGTATCGCAACGCATTTTAGTAGCTGAGCTGCCCTCATCCCAACTGCTTTCTCATCCCTCGTCTCAGTTGACTAAGCCTCAGGTCACTTTTGTGTTCATTCCCACTGCTGAACTCTCTGGGAAAATGTACTTGTTCGAGTGTTACAGTGCCGTCTCCTTCAGCGGAGGTGCTTTTTCCAACCTTACTTTAGACTCTTTTCTTTGCAATTCTTATAATGTGCAAGACTGTGCTTGGGTTCTTAACACATGCTCAAATGGGGAAGTTATCATTAATTGTCCCTCCACCAAAATACTTGATGAGCTTGTTGCCATCAACCCCCTTTCGATCGGAGACATCAAGCTTACTATTTGCAAATGGGTGCTCTAGGGTCATCCTCCCCCTTCCCTTACCCTCTCCCCTGTTAAAACCACTCTTGTTGGCCTCTCGCCGTTCTGTGATTCTCATCGTCTTGTTGCTGAGATGACTAAATGTGTTGGAGAGTTGCGACGCACTTTGTCCTCATCTATGTTGGCATCTGGGTGCCTTCAAGTGGATGCAGAGTTCTATTGCCCGTCTGTCAACGACAAAATTGATGCGTACTCGTTAAAGGACAATAAGTCGACCTTCGCCATTTCTGTCATCTATCAAGATCAAGCTAAGGGAGGTCCAACTTCCACTCCGTTGTCTCTAGGAGCCGCTAAATCATTACCAGCCTCTCCAACTTTGCCCAATACTTTCTCTGTTGGTACCTCTTCTCAGTCGGCTGCTCCTTCGTCTAAGTGGAAGGCCTCACATAAAGCTCCTTCTAAAAAGCATTTCCCTCCTCAGCGCAGAAGTTTTTTCGATCCTGCCAAGTCTAAAATCTCGCCTTCTAAAGCTCCCAACCTAGTATGGATTAACCCAGACTTGGCTGCGGTGAAACATAATCCCTCCCCTTAAGCTACTTCTTTTGAGCCACCCTCTAAGCTCCCTGTGCACTCCTCGCCCAACCCCCACTTTTCGTTGGTCTATGTTGCTCCTGCGGCCACTGGGTCTGTTCATTCTGAGGCCACTCTGGTTGATTCTGATGAGAAGTGGCCTAGTTGGGTGGTTAACCCCCATTTCTCCTCTGATTGGGACAAGTACACTACTGCGGTACAGCGCCTGCCTTCCGCTGGGTCTAAATCGGTTCAAGCTCCTATCAAATCTATCTCTTTGCCATCTCCGAAATCTGATGCTTGAATCGATCAAGATAATCTCTTGGACGAAGAGGATGCAGACTTGAACCAATCCCTTTGACCTTCGTAGGTAATCTTTTCTTTTCATATTAAGCATCGTTTTGCTTTTGGGTGTGCTTCCATTGGCGGCTACATTTTTCGTTTCGGCCTCTATTCATCCTTTTCAGCTGGATACTCTACTGTATATAATCTCGACACTTACTGTCACTCTTTTTCTTGTCTTTGGGTCTCCGCAGCGACGTAGGTGGGTCTCCATCCACCTCGTTGATGTAGAGAGGCTCCCCTCTCTCTCTACTCCAATTTCCCCCATACCCTGATTTCTCCTCTCCCACTGTTCCCCCTCCCCTGGTCATTTTGATCGGATGATGATTACCTCCTCCTCTGCTGATCCAATTCCTAAAGCGTCGATGCCTTCAGCTGTTATCGCTCTCTCTGACAAACAACAACCTGCTAGTCCTCTTTTAAAACCCATCTCTGTTATCCTCTCTAGTGCCCGCATTCGGGCAAAAATTAAAAAAAACTCGCATCAATCGTTCCCTCCTCAGCCATCCCTTGCGGCTCAGATCCGTAAGATGGATATCTCTCCTCCCTCGACTTCGTCATTGGGGCAAGAACTACTTGGGTCCATTTACCAAGTGCATTTTGACACTCTCTCTAACCTTGATATGCTCTGCCTGTCAAAGGAGATGGGGTTTCTGGTTAATTCAGATAACTTTGTTGATTTTGAATTGATTCGTCGCCGCGAAATCTCTAGAGCGTCTGAGACTAAGGTTTTTAATGCATAGCATCTCTTGGAATATTCGGGGTCTGCGGTGTCCTAACAAGCAACAAGCGTCATTTCAACTGATTTCTTCCTCTCATTGTGATCTGATCTCCCTTCAAGAATCGAAACTTGAATCCCCATCCTCGACCCTCTTCCGTTCGATCGGTGGATCATTAATCACCAATTGGATTTCCATTGATGCGGTTGGATCTAGAGGAGGGATTCTCTTTGGTTTTAAAGATTCTCGTTTCTCCCTTATTTCGATATGTAGATTAACTTTTTTCCTCATTGTTCAACTCCACCGGGTCGATTTTAATTGTGATCTCACAGTGGTGTCAGTCTATGGCCTGTCCACTGCGGATTGCCGTACTGTGTTTTGGAACGAATTTATCTCATTTCAAAACAACATTCAGGGTTCTATTTTTTCTGTGGTGACTTTAATGTCACGAGAAACTCCTTTGAAAGACCGGGGATTTCCTCGTTCTCTCTAGACTCCTCCCGTTTTAATGATTGTATTTGCTCCCTCCACTTAACTGATCTGCCACTCAACGACAGAGCATTCACGTGGTCCAACATGCGTTCTTCCCTGTCCTTGGCTAAGCTTGATCGTTTTCTGGTGTCCTGTGATTGGATCAACTTTTTCCACAACTCTTTTTCTTCGGCCTTGCCTAATCCGTCGTCAGTCCACGTTCCTATTTCTTTGTTCTCCAACTATAATTTCTCTAGACCGTTCAAATTCAGCTTCGAAAAATTCTAGTTGCAAGACCAAATCTTCGCCAATCTTATCTTGGAGTGCCTCTCCTCGATCACAGGCTCCTCCGGGCTTGGCTGCATCCTGCTCAAGATGCACGCCATCAAATACGGTTGTAAAATATGGCGGAAAGAGAGATTTGCTAATTGATATGGCTAAAAATGGGGTTAAATCGGAACCGTCCAGATTGGGCACGAATCTTGAAGCTCGGGGGTAAAAAGGTAACTTCACATACAAGCGGACCCAAAGCGGGTACTGAATCTCCTTCTCGCAGATCCAATAACCCGCGAATGGACCCACACCTATTGGGTATGGGTCCCGACCCGAGGCGAACCCAAACCAACAAGAGACAAATCAGGCCAAGTCGATGGCCTTGATTTGCTCTCACCGGGGATCAAGGAAAGATTTCCTAAAACAGACTGAGGATTTTGCTTCCAGCTGTTACACAGGAGATCAGACCCTTAACGGCTCCCCTGGCGACTATAAATATGACCCCTCTACCACCATGACCAGGTTAATCACTTTTTTACCACTTTAAGCTCTTTCTTAATCTCTTCTGATTACTGACAAGAGCGTCGGAGGGTGCGTCTCCGGAATCAACCCCGGTGTTTCGCACTTCCTTGCAGGTTGCGCCAGGAGCAAGAAGGCCGAGTCAACTGTTCAGGTTTTTCTCGGACTCACAAATTCTATCTGTTTACCCCCACACCGAAATCAGCGGTAACAGATTGGCACCGTCTGTGGGAAAAACCACACGAACAGCCTCAGCTTCTTCCTCGTCGTCCTCTGCAGCCATGCCTCCGAAGAAGGTCAGATCTAGAGGGTCGAACCGTGTGGCCAACACCGCCGACCCTACGGAGGAAGCCCCTGTCAATCCTATTCCACAGTCCGATCTTCCTCCACCGGCCCAGCAGGTCCCACCTCCTCATCCCAAGCAGCAACCCAACAATGGCCCTTCCGGCCATAATGCTCGGAAACAGAAGCAGCCCCTCAATCCGGAGCATGTTTTGGCCCATAATGGGTCCTCGGACTCAATGGCTTCTCATCATCCCGACCTCCGCATCACACTCCTGAACCGCCAGAAGGACGACGTCCTCCGCACCCACCTTGACGAGAAGCGGGCCCGAGAGGGAGCCTCCCGCCAACGTCAGGGTGAGCGGTCCCCTCGTCGCCGAGACGGCAGAAGGTCCCCGGACCACAGAGGCCGAGCGGTGTCTCCCGAGCGCCGAAGGAGGAGGCCGCATTCCCCCGGGGATCGGCGTCATCCGAGGGACCGAGAGGTGCCTATCAGTCGGGCCGAATTCCTCCAATTTCAGGAGACCGTTCTGCAGGCTCTCAACCTTCGGCAGAACGTCCAGAATGCTCAGAGGGCTCCGACGCCCCCGAGGGACCCCAGTCCTCGCCGCCGAACCCGAAGTCCTTCCCTGGCTCCCAGCCGCCAGCGGCAGCAATACAGTCCCCGCCGATCCCAGGACTACCGGCGCCAGAGTCCGCGCTCCCCCTCCTATGAAGAGGAGTCCGGGGGGTCATACGATTACCAGCGAAGGGACGACGCCCTCATCCGCCGTATCCACGAGGTGGAAAGGCGTATCGACCGCATGGACAGGGAGGAGGAGTCCCGAGCAGGAACCTTCCGTCCCAGCCGACCCCCCTTCTCACGGTCGATCATGGAGGCCCACATACCGAGGAGTTTCAAACTGCCACAGTTTGAAACATACTCAGGGGAATCCGACCCGGTCGATCACGTCGAAAGCTTCAAGACCCTGATGCTGATCCATCAAGCTTCCGACGCGGTGCTCTGCAGGACCTTCCCTGCCACCCTCAGGGGGTCGGCTCGGGAATGGTATTCCAGGCTCGCCCCCTCCTCCATCTTCTCGTTCGAGCAGTTTGAAACACTGTTCATCACTCACTTCGTGAGTAGCAGGCGAGCCGAGAAGACAAGTCTCTCCCTGCTGAACCTGCGGCAGGAAAGGGAAGAGAAGCTGCGGGACTATGTGAAAAGATTCACCGCGGAGGTGAGGTCTATCGCCTCCTTAGACCAGTCGGTGGCGACCGTGGCGTTCCAGTCGAACGTCCTCAACGCCAACCTCCGATCGTCCCTAGCCAAGAAGCCCCCGCATGACTTCGCCGACCTCCTCCTGAGGTGCGAGAAGTACATCTGGGCAGAGGAGGCCGAAGCTCTCCCGAGCTTCGGGGGGCTCTCCTCAGGGTCGAACAGGAAGGCGACGGGGGAAGAAGGGTCCAAGAAAGCTCAGAAGGACAATGGCGGTCAGCGCCGCCCTCCCCCCAGGTTCGAGAAGTTCACTCCCCTCACCACTAATGTCTCTACTATCCTAATGGAAGTGGAGAAGGAGGGGGTCATCCCTCCAGCTCCGAGGATGCACACCCCGGCAAAGAGGAGGAACAAAGACAAGTGGTGTCGTTACCACCGAGACCACGGCCACGACACGAATGACTGCCGGGCTTTGAGAGATGAGATTGAAGCCCTCATCCGGAGGGGGCAATTGGCCAAGTTCGTGAAGGCTAACGATCGGACGGATCGCAGCTCTCCTCCGCCTCGGGGGGCTAACAAGCGCTCCGAGCGGAGCGAGGAAACGCCCGAGTTCGAGGAGGAACGGATTCTGCACCTGATCCACGGGGGCCCCATGGGGGGCTCCTCTAATTCCTCCCGGAAGGCCTTCGTCCGAGAGGTCAACTCGGTCCACAGTGCCCCTCCCCCAAAAGGTCTCGGCGTCCCTGTGTCTTTCTCCGATGCCGACCTCGAAGGGGTCCGAACCCCACACTGTGATGCCCTCATCATCGACCTCCGCATGGCCAACTTCAAGGTGCAGAGGATTTTAGTAGACAATGGGAGTTCGGTCAATATCCTCTTCCTCTCGGCCTTCCGAGGCCTGCAGCTGTCCCGAGACCATCTCAAGCCGGCCGGTTACACCCTCCACGGGTTCACGGGGGTCCCGGTAACGGTCGAGGGGGTGATAACCCTAGACGTTACTGCGGGAAGCACCCCTACTACCCGGACCGAGCCGATGGACTTCATGGTCGTCGACGTCCCGGCAGCGTATAATGTCATTCTAGGCCGGCCCGGCCTAGCCGCCCTGGAGGCTGTCCCCTCGGCGTATCATTTGAAAATGAAGTTCCCCACTCGGTCGGGAGTAGGGGAAGTCAGGGGAAGCCAAGAAACAGCCCGAAAATGCTACATGACTTCCACTGGGGGACCAGTGCTCTCGCTCGAGACACTAGAAATCCCCGAGCCGAAAGCTCGGCCGACGTCCGAGCCGGCGGACGAGTTAGAAGAAGTGCTCTTCTCGGACGAGGACCCGAGCCGAAAGTTTCTCATCAGCAAGTCCTTGCCGACCGCACTGTGCTCGGACCTGATTCAATGCATCCGGGATAACCGTGACTTGTTCGTTTGGTCGACCGCGGACATGCCCGGCATTTCCGAGGAACTGCTCGTCCATCGCCTAAGTGTCGAACCGGGGTGCAAACCGGTCCAGCAGAAGAGGCGAAAGTTCGCTCCCGAGCGACAGCAGGCCATCAAGGAAGAAGTGGATAAACTGCTGAAGGCCAAGTTCATACAGGAGGTAAATTACCCCGAGTGGCTGTCGAATGTTGTAATGGTCAAGAAGTCTAATGGCTCGTGGAGAATATGCATTGACTTCACCGACCTGAACAAGGCGTGTCCGAAAGACCCATTCCCTCTCCCGAACATCGACACCCTTATTGACGCCACCTCGGGCCATGAGCTCCTCAGCTTCATGGACGCCTTCTCGGGGTACAATCAAATCCGAATGTTCCCTCCGGACATTCCGAAGACCTCTTTCGTCACCGACCAAGGCCTCTACTGCTACCGGGTAATGCCGTTCGGCTTGAAGAACGCAGGCGCCACCTACCAGCGCCTCGTCAACAAGGTCTTCCAGAGCCAGATCGGCCGAAACATGGAGGTGTACGTTGACGACATGCTCGTCAAAAGCATCCGAGGCACCGATCATGTAGCCGACCTCCAGGAGGCCTTCGGCGTGTTGAGAAAGCACAGCATGCGGCTGAACCCGAACAAGTGTGCGTTCGGGGTCTCCTCGGGAAAATTCCTCGGCTTCATGGTAAGCCAACGAGGAATCGAAGCTAACCCCGAGAAGATTAAGGCCATATTAGATATGGCCCCGCCTCGGAACATCAAGGAGGTGCAGAAGCTCACCGGTCGGCTCGCTGCTATCGGTCGGTTCCTCTCGAAGTCGGGGGAAAAATGCCTCCCCTTCTTCAAAGCACTCAGGGGGCTAAGGGTTTTGAATGGGGCCAGCCACAACAGGAGTCGTTCGACCAACTGAAGGCATACTTGGTGAACCCCCCTCTGCTCAGCAAACCGGTCCCGGGCGAGACCCTCTTCGTCTACTTGGCTGCTTCCGAGCAGACCCTAAGTGCTGTCCTGGTAAGAGAGGAGGACCGGTCCCAAAGGCCCATCTACTACGTGAGCAAGGTGCTTCGGGACGCCGAGCTTCGCTATCCGAAGATTGAGAAAATGGCCTACGCCCTAGTCACAGCGGCGAGGAAGCTTCGCCCGTACTTTCAGTCCCACTCGATCGTCGTCCTCACGGACCAACCACTAAAGCAGATCCTCTACAAGCCCGAGACCTCGGGCCGGCTGATGAAGTGGTCTATAGAGCTGAGCCAGCATGACATCTCTTACCAGCCTCGGACAGCAATTAAGGCGCAGGCGCTCGCCGACTTCATCGTAGAGTCCACTATTCCTGAGGTCGGCCAGATCCCGAATGGACCCCCCATTTGGACAGTCTTCGTGGACGGATCCTCATGTAATGAAGGAAGCGGCGCCGGCATCATTCTGAATGGCCCTGACGACTTCGTCCTCCAGTACGCGATCCGCATGAACTTCAAGGCCTCGAACAACGAGGCGGAGTACGAGGCACTCATTGCTGGCCTCGGACTTGCACGAAGTGCTGGGGCGCAGCGCCTCCGAATCCACAGCGATTCCCAGCTCGTCGTAAATCAGGTCTTGGGCGAGTACGAGGCCCGAGACGAGCGGATGGCGAGGTACCTCACCAAGGTTCGGGCCCTCATGAACCATTTCGAGGAGGCGCTCATCCAGCGGGTCCCTCGTGAAGAGAACTCACAGGCCGACGCCCTCTCCAAATTGGCCTCGTCCTCGCTGCAAGGTCTCGAACAGACCGTATTGATCGAAGTCCTCTCCAAGCCGAGCATCGAAGACGAGACCCCTGCCTCGGCAGAATCATTGCCGGTCATGCTACAAGACAATTGGATGAAGCCACTAGTAGAATTCTTAAGGGACGGGGTTCTGCCCTCGGATCCCAAGGAAGCACGCCGAGTCAGAACTCGGGCCGAGCGCTATGTCTTGATCGATGGTATCCTATACAAATGCTCTTTCTCTCAAATAGACGGCCGACCGTACCTAAGGTGCCTCTCTCCGGATCAGGCCGAATATGCCCTACAAGAGCTCCACGAAGGCATCGGAGGGGCGCACTCGGGGTTTAGGTCCTTGGCCCGAAAAGCTTTGAATTATGGGTACTTCTGGCCGACCCTCCTTCAAGACGCCGAACGACACGTTCGGCAATGCAGCTCCTGTCAGAGACACTCTAGCATCCGACGCCTCCCTCAGGCCAACCTCGCCTCCCTATCAAGTCCCATCCCCTTCGCAATGTGGGGCATGGACTTACTAGGGTCCTTCCCTCCGGCTCCGGGTCAGTTCAGGTTCTTGGTCGTAGCCATTGACTACTTCTCGAAGTGGGTCGAGGCCGAGCCCCTCGCCACTATAACCGAGAACAAAGTGGTACAGTTCTTCTGGAAGAGCATCATATGCAGGTTCGGCGTCCCTCATGTCCTCGTAACGGACAACGGGACTCAGTTCACGGGCGCAGCGTTCCGGGCTCTATGCGACGACCTGGCCATTCAGCAGCGCTTCTCGTTCGTCTCCCACCCTCAGTCGAACGGACAGGCAGAAAATGCTAACCGGCAGATCCTCGCAGGCATCAAGAAAAGGCTCGACAAAAGTTCCAAGGGTTTATGGGTCGACCAACTCCCCAACGTCCTATGGAACTACCGCACGAGCAAGCGGACCCCCACAGGCGAGTCCCCTTTCAACCTCACCTATGGGTCCGAGGCCGTGATACCTCTCGAGGTCGGATTACCTTCCCCTCGGCTCACAGCCTATGACGAAGCGCAGAATGCCAGGGACCTCAGAGCAGACTTGGACTTGATAGACGACCTGAGGGAAAGGGCGTCGATTCGGCAGCAGATCTACCGAAGAAGAGTTGAACTGGCGTACAACAAAAAGGTCCGACCCGCCAACCTTAAGCAAGGAGATTTGGTCTTGAGAAAGCTAGCTATATCCCTCCCCAGCCAGAAGAGCAAACTAGCTCCGAACTGGGAAGGGCCATACAGGATCACGAAAGTTGTTCGGCCTGGAACATATCGCCTTGAAGACCTAGAGGGCAGAGAGCTTCCGAGGACCTGGAATGCTGACCACCTCCTAAAATACCAAGAAAGCGCTCCGGCGCCGATCTAAGTATCAGGAGATATCGAGCCATTCCAGTCCTCCGACTTGTAACCCATTTTCATAAATTGTACTATGTAAAACGGTTCGCCGTCGATTATCAATAAAGAAAGCTCTTTTGTGTTTGTGAATTCGCATGTTTCTCTCCCCTCTTACCACCTACTTTTTAAATAAATGATTTCAACCAATGGTTCGGAGTCCACGTTCGGCTCGACCTCACCTCCTCGGCTCGTCCCCAGACGAACCAGGGGTAGACCGTCGTTCGGAACTGCTCCCACAACTGTTGAACTACACCGATGGTTCGGAGTCCAACACTCGGCTCGACTTTACCTCCTCGGCTCGCCTCCGAGCGAGCCAGGGGTAGATCGCCGTTTGGAATTGCTCCCACAACCGTTGAACTACACCGATGGTTCGGAGTCCAACACTCGGCTCGACTTTACCTCTTCGGCTCGCCTCCGAGCGAGCCAGGGGTAGATCGCCGTTCGGAATTGCTCCCACAACCGTTGAACTACACCGATGGTTCGGAGTCCAACACCTGGCTCGACTTTACCTCCTCGGCTCGCCTCCGAGCGAACCAGGGGTAGATCGCCGTTCGGAATTGCTCCCACAACCGTTGGACTACAACGACGGACCCGGAGTCCAACACTTAGCTCCCAGTCCACCCAAGCTTGCTTCGCGGCAAACCGGGAATGATCCGCCCCTCCGCTCCGTCAGCGGAGGGACACCAAACCTACGTTCGGCCACATAATCCGAGCTCTCCTACATAACAGCCGAAGCCCGAAGCCCTACGCCTTGGGTCGGCTACCGAGCAAGTGCCTTCCCGAGCTCGCAAACGGAGAAAAGTCACTCTCTCCTCAACTTTCGCGCATGATCTCAATCAGACGGCCCAGATCTCGCCGAGGACACTAAAAGACAAGATAGTGTTTTCTTGAGAAATGTGCCCGTCTTGAGATGCGCGTCGTCATCCAATGGCTCAGATTGCGCTACGTCGCTCGTCCTGCCGAGACCCCCTGTCTCCGGACGGATTCCGAGCAAGTGCCTTTCCGAGCTCGCAAACGGAGAAAACACACTTTCTCCTCAACTTTCGCGCCTGATCACGATCAGACGGCTCAGATCTTACCACCTGCGCTAAACGACAAGATAACGTTTTCTTGGGAACTGAGCCGCCTCGAGATTCGTGCCTACTTTCAACGGCTCAGATCTTGCCGCTTGCGCTAAACGACAAGATAGCGCTTTCTTGGGGACAGAGCCGCCTGGGAAGTCGTGCCGTACCTTGTCAGAGTCACTAAACGACAAAACAGTGTACTCATAGGAGCCCGTTTGGTTCAATACTCTCGCCGAGGGAACTAACACGCTCGGTTCAAAGATCTCGGCGTAACCAACACAGATATAGGCAAAGCAATGAAAGATATTTTATTAAACAACCAGGCCATAACACAAAGCACATCTTTTCATGGTTACAAAGCGTTGGGAAACAAAATACACGACGCCGACCCACTACACTTAGCCCTCATATGGAAAAATCTTCACTAGACTGTTCGGCCGACTGTTCGTCCCCCTCGGTTGGTAGCTCCCCTGCATCGTTCCGGAGCTTCGCTACCACAGTCTGCAAATGACGAATCTCCGAGAGCAAATCATCCCGCTCGGCTATAATCTTCGACTGGGTATGCCGAATACACTTGACCCGAAGAGCATTGCTGAACGCGGTTTGCAAATCCTCGTCCCCTTCTGCAGGGTTCAGCTCGGCGATCCTATTCTCCAGACGCTGGATCTCGGCTTCCCGTAGGTCGAGGACGGACAAAAGGTGAGCCTGCTCACTCTCAGCTCGGCGTACCTCCAGCTCGACGCTCCTGGGGCTCAGAGCCGCCATCCCTGAAGTGGCTTCGGATTCAGAGTCATCATTCGAGCCGTGCATATCAGCATATGAATCGGCCGCCTCGAGCTGAAAAAAGGGGAAAATGAACAACAAGATTTCAATATACTTCCGAGGCACCACACTTGAAGAATTTTCCAATCATATTCAGACATAATGGTTCCACAATACAACAAGACCGAGTCTACAACAACGTTTTACAACAAATCAGAAGGGACACGAAGTGACATAGTCAGGTTCTCTTCGGAAGGGGAATGCTTCGGTTTAAGGAAACACGAGGATGACGAGGCCTGCCCTCCGAGCTCGATCCTAAACCAACAAAGCGCGACCCCCTTTGCTGCTGGCTCTAACTGCGGCGCCGACCGAGGCCCTGCTCGACGAGATGGCCGCACTGCTCTGAGCGTCGGCTGGACTCCGTCTGGTCACAGGCGAGCGTGTCGCGAGTTCGTAAAACGTAATCCCCCTCTCGCTCTCTTCACGAGTGCACGACGTACTGCGGACGTTAGCCCTCTCCGGCGCAGGCTTGAGCGACGCGACCTCTTCCTCCAGTTCAATGATTCTGTCTCTCAAAGCGTCGTCCTTCGCCGTCTTCTTCGGACGAGAGGGTCTTGACGAGCCAGAGACGGTGGCGCCATCGGTCGCAAGCCGTCGGAAGTGGGTAACCTCGATCCCCCTATCTATCGTGATCCTTCTGAGCCTATCGACTTCGGCCAATAGCCTCTTACGCTCGGTCGATGCCTTCTCTAGCTCGGATGTCAGTTTCTCTTCCGCCGCCGCGCGTTCTTTCTCCGCTAATTCCAAGTGTTGGACCTCGGCCAAAAGGTCGTCATTCTTCTGCTCGGCGGCAGTGAGCTCCCCACGGAGCCGCTCGACTTCGCCTTTGGGACAAGGAGCTTGGGGGTACTTCCGCAGTTGCCACAGCTCGCGACAGTACCTCCGCAAAGCTGTCCTCATCTCCTCCAGCTGGCCGAGCAGGAGAAACCGCCTCTGTCGGCTGTCCGAGAGCTCACACTTCGTTTTGGCCAGCTCCTTCCGAAGGTATACAACCTCCGTGATCGGACCGAACTTCACCTGAAAAGCGGAGATAAATCCGATGGGACAATACACGGAAACATCTACAACTAGTTACGCACAAATCCGAGGCTCAACACTTGGACAAATTTTGGCCAAACAAAATATTTTCATTCAAAATCGAGGTGAAAGTTTTACACAAGCGGTGGCCAGTCCGCAATGAGGCTTACAAAAATAAATAAAGCGACAAAAGACTGAAAAAGACAACCGAGTCAGGGGTCGACATTTTTGCCGCTCGGGTCCGTCGACCCCCCGGCCTTGTCCTCGCCATCGCCCTCGCCTCCCCCTTCGCTCCAACTCTCCTCCTCGGAGTCGTCCTCCTCCTCGCCCTCGGCTTCGGTCTCCCCTGGGCCTTCGACAGGTTCCGTCTCTCCCTCGGGGCCGAGCAGACCCTCGGTAATCCCTTCCTCCCCTTCCACAGGGTCGTAAAAATGGTAGGAGGACGTGTCGAAGCCCGGGTTCTTGGCGGCTACGTGGAGCAGGGCTCGACCGTAGGCATCCTCCATGTTCTGGATCATGTGCTGCGCGGCCTCCTCCTGCACGGCCTTCCTCACCTTCTTCACCTTCTTCAGGTGCTTGGCCTTGATCCTCTCCGCCCTCTTCCGAGCCTTCTCCGCTTCCGACCGGGCGTTGGCCAACTCCTCCTTCAGCTCGGCTGCCTCCTTCTCCTTCGCCTCAAGTTTGGCCGCCGCGTCCTTCGACAGCTGAATGGCGTTGGCCAGCTGCTGCTCCAGCCCCTTCACTTCAGCAGCCCTCTTCGTCGAGAGAAGCTGCTCGGCATCAAGCAGCTGCGTAGCCTTGACGCGCTCCGCCCTCTCCCGCTCCCTCTCCTGCTCCTTGTTCGCAAACTCCTCGACCAGGAAATTAAAGTGGCAGAGGGTCTGAAAGAGAACAGCGGATTAAAATCCGAACCCAAAGACTTAGGAAAAATTTGGATAAAGGAGAGCTCAGCCTACTTACCGACATAGTATTCCGAGCGATCTGCATCACGGCGTCCCCTGCTTGCCCGGCCTTCAGGGTCGCTCGGTCCTTTGGGGTCGGCAGATGCCTCACCGCCTCCATGCAGATGTTGCCGTCGCCCAAGAAGCCGTCGACATTCATCACCTGCCAGTCGGGCACGAAGATCTACTTGTGACGCTCGGTCAGGATCTTCTCCGCATCGGCAGTAAGGGGTGGAACTGGGAGGGACAACACCTCCTTCACGCCGAACGTACCGCTCGACGAACCGGGAGCATCCACCTTCGGGGTCGGAGCCGACACATCCGAAGTAGGGGGATCGAGAACGCTGATCTCCCCCTGCTCGAGGACCGCGACCTTCGGTCGGTCGGCAGTCTTCTCGACCGAAGGCTTCTTCGAGGCCCGGCTGTCCTGAGGCCCTGCCAAAGGCCTCTTCTTCTTCGCCTCCTGCTCCGACCGGCCCTTCGCCACCAGAGCTTTGTAATCCAGCTTCATCGTCTCTGCAAAAGCCGAACGAAAAAACTTAGAAAATTTTTTGTGAACCACAAACAAAGAGTATAAATACCAGAAGCATACTAGGGTCGATCGGACTGAGACCCCCACGGAACAGATCCTCCTCGGTGATATCCTTCCAGCTTAGCGCTGGCAGGGCGAGAAGCTTCTTCTGAACCTCCGCCTCCTCATCACTCAGCGCCGCCTCCTTCTTGGTCCGCTTGGGCAGACCCTCCTTTGCCCAAACTGTCGGTATCACCCACGGCGAAGGAGCTCGGATGAGGAAGTACTTCTCCTTCCAATGTTTGATCGAGTCCGGATTCTCGATCAGCTTCACGCCCGGCCGGTGCGTAAGATAGAACCTTTGTTCGTCCCGCCTTGGCTGACAGGGTCGGTAGAGACTCCGAAAGAGGAACATACTCGGCTTACCGCCGACCTCTTAGCATTGGAGGACGAATGCCATGACGTGCCTCCATGTGTTCGGCATCAGCTGGGCGGGGCTCAGACCGTACCATATCAGAACATCAACCACGAACGGGTGGAGGGGGAAGCGGAGTCCGGCAATAAGGGAGTCGACCGGAAAGACGCACAGGTCCAACGAGGACTTTGTGTTGGCTCGGAAACCCGGCCCGGGGAGAAGCAGTCCATACTCGCCAGGGATCCGGAAACCCTCTCGGATCATGTGAAGGTCACCCTCAGTAAGAGACGAGATGGTATGATCCACCTCGGACAGCTCCCTCGGCTCGTTCTCCTCAACCAACTTAGCCGTACCTTGGGTTACTCTCTCCAAGGTGTCCTCGGCGTAATCCCGTACGCCCCCCACGCTCGACAGAGAAATGGGCTGCCGACCGAACGCTCCCGCCGTCTTCGGCGTTTCCACGATCGTGACCACGGCCTTCCCCTCCCGAGACACCGCCGCAACCTCTTTAGGTAGCTCGGCCACTTCGCCCTCTCTGTCCGGACGAACGACATTCTGATCGCTCGGCTCCACTACCTCCTTTCCTTTATCCCCTCGGCCAACGGCTTGCTCCGAGGCGGGGGTCTCATCCGTGATCTTAACCATTTTTTCTAAAAGAGAAGGGAAAGAGACTGACCTTGAAGTGATAGGTACGGTCGGAAAGTTCGCCGGAGACAGGGAACGCTACTGCGACAGCTAGCAACGCCACCAGAGAGCGGAAAAACTTCGAAGGCGAGGTAAAAACTGAAGAGAGAGAGAGTAAAAGTGAAAAATGATACTTGGTCTAAGGGGGAGGTGAAGATTTATAGTAAAAATGGAACGTCCCTTGGACTTCCAAACGAAAGTTTGCGACCTTTGGGCTGCTCTCGAAACGTCGCAAAGGCCCAGCACAACTGCCTTCCTTACCAAGTCAACCCGCTCGGTGCAATGGGATCTGAATCCGAGCCACACGCAGTCCGAGCTAGATTGCCAGATTGCGCAGACTCTGGTCGGCCTCCGAGCAAGTGCCTTCCCGAGCCTGCAAACGGAGAAAACTCACTTTCTCTTCAAACTTCGCGTAAAACCTCGATCAGACGGCCCAAATTTCGCCGAGAACACAAGACGACAAGATAGTGTTTTCTGGAGAATTGTGTCCGTCTTGAGATGCGCGCCATCATGCAACGGCTCAGGTTGTACCACGTCGCTCGGACGCCTGAACCCTCGGACACCCACCTATGTCTAGAGGAACCAGGAAAAATTTTGATTCAAAGTTTTAAGGCACCGCCCTCGGCGAGCACCCCCCAGGTCCTGTGTCTCGGTCGGTATTCCGCCGACCCACAGGCCCCAGTCGAAAGCAAATCAACACTCGGAGATTGGGAGAAGCAAACCATTCCGAGCCAGTCGATTGCAACTGCAAAGGTTCGGCCTGCTCTGGCAACCGCGCCTTCACAGTTGCAAACAACTTGCCCGGAACGCCCTTCATTTCTTCCGGAAGAACGACCGCTCGTCCTTCCGACAAACTCACCCCTCGGATTCGGACATGGATGACCACCTCTCCCACCAAGATCTCTGCCGACCCTGACACCCGCTGCGGAGCAAACAAAGTAGGCAGAAGATCTTGGTGGGAGAACGACCACCCGTCCCTCCGAAGCAGCTCACACCCCGGGTCCGGACTATGGTCGTCGCCACTACTGCCTCATTCTCCCCCGCTCCTGACATCCCCTTCGGGACCGTAAGGAATGGGAGAAGAACGAGGCAACAGGGCAACCACCCGTCCTTCCGAAGTAACTCATCCCTCGGATCCGGACTATGGTCGTCACCACTACTGCCTCGTTCCCTCCCCCCCCCCCCCCCCGCTCCTGACATCCGCTTTGGGGCCGTCAGGAACGGGAGAAGAAAAAGGCAAAAGAACGACAACCCTCTCGGACCTCGAAAGACAAGTTACCCAAGGCCAATGCCCCCGAGGTTTGAAACTCTACATTTGGTGCGATTGAAATGACAAAAGGAGTGGAGTACTTATAAGCTCCCCTCCAAGGTTCAGCCATTATGACCCTCGGAATTCGAAACGCCACGCATTAATTGAAGGAGTTATCCTTAATGAACTTGGGAAAGCGGAACGCCGCGCAAACTCCGAAGCACCATTAATGCCCTTGGGAACAGGATCGTCTCGAGACAGAGTGCGCCACATCGCCCAACCTGTCGAGACCCCCTGTCTCCGGACGGATCCCGAGCAAGTGCCTTTCCGAGCTCGCAAACGGAGAAAACATACTTTCTCCCCAACTTTCGCGCCTGATCTCGATCAGACGGCCCAGATCTCGCCGAGGACACTAAACGACAAGATAGTGTTTTCTCGAGAAATGTGCCCGTCTTGAGATGCGCGCCGTCATCCAATGGCTCAGACTGTGCCACGTCGCTCGTCATGCCAAGACCCCCTGTCTCCGGACGGATTCCGAGCAAGTGCCTTTCCGAGCTCGCAAATGGAGAAAACACACTTTCTCCTCAACTTTCGCGCCTGATCTCGATCAGACGGTCCAGATCTCGCCGAGGATACTAAACGACAAGATAGTGTTTTCTTGGGGAATGTGCCCGTCTCGAGATGCGCGTCGCCATCCGACGGCTCAGATTGCGCCACGTCGCTCGGACCGCCGAGACCCCTCGCCTTCGGTCGGCAGCCGAGCAAGTGCCTTACCGAGCTCGTAAACGGAGAAAAAAGACACCAAGCTACTACAACCGTTGGATCTCTCAGAAATTCGTGCTTCTAATGACGAACGGTCCAGATTGCGCCACGTGCGCTAAAAGACAAGATATCATTTTTTTGGGAGACGCGCCGCCACCCGATGGCTCAGATTGCGCCACGTTGCTCGGAACGCCGAATAGTCTCCGGTCGGCAGCCGAGCAAGCGCCATCCCGAGCTCACAAACGGAGGAAAAATCTGCCTAGCGCTGGAGGCCAATGGATCTCTCAAAAATCCGCGCTCGTCCATGATCAACGGCCCTTATTGAGCCACGTCATAAATCAGTATTAAAAATCATTTTTTATTTATTTAAATCGCTTTATTTATTTAAAATTTTCGAAAAATTGCTAAAAATTCGGGAAAATTAACTAAAAATTCTGGAAAATAATTGAAATTTTGGGGGTATATTTTTGAGCCCCTGAACGAACGATTATCGCCTAGAATGTACAGTTAAGGCCCCCGAACGATTAGTAAACACATCGCAAAATTAAATAAATAATCTGAGAAAAATAGATAAAAGACACCTAATACTCGATATGGCTAGGAGACAGCACATGGCATCGAAAAGGTTACCTCACTACCCCCTTTAAGATCCTGAGTCCTCCATATGGACTCCGATACAACTCCGCTAGCCAACAAAACAGTCAAACTACTCCTCAAAGGCTGATCACGCTCAGTCTTTAGGAGTGGGGGGCTCGTGATATGGCTAAAAATAGGGTTAAATTGGAACCGTCCAGATTGGGCACGAATCTTGAAGCTCGGGGGTAAAAAGGTAACTTCACATACAAGCGGATCCAAAGCGGGTACTGAATCTCCTTCTCGCAGATCCAATAACCCGCGAATGGACCCACACCTATTGGGTACGGGTCCCGACCCGAGGCGAACCCAAACCAACAAGAGACAAATCAGGCCAAGTCGATGGCCTTGATTTTCTCTCACCGGGGATCAAGGAAAGATTTCCTAAAACAGACTGAGGATTTTGTTCCCAGCTGTTACACAGGAGATCAGACCCTTAACGGCTCCCCTGGCGACTATAAATATGACCCCTCTACCACCATGACCAGGTTAATCACTTTTTCACCACTTTAAGCTCTTTCTTAATCTCTTCTGATTACTGACAAGAGCGTCGGAGGGTGCGTCGCCGGAATCAACCCCGGTGTTTCGCACTTCCTTGCAGGTTGCGTCAGGAGCAAGAAGGCTGAGTCAACTGTTCAGGTTTTTCTCGGACTCACAAATTCTATCTGTTTACCCCCACACCGAAATCAGCGGTAACACTAATGCAAATTCCCTTAAAAATGCCTTCCTATCCACTATTGATTCCATTGATAAACTTGAGGAACTTGGTCCCATTTCGGAATCCCTTCGTTTCGAACGTGCATCTTGTAAAAGAGAATATGCGTCCATCCTCCACAATGACCACATTAAATGGGTCCAGCGGGCTAAGTTCTGTTGGTTGAAGGAGGGTGATGGCAACACCGCTTTCTTCCACAACTTCACTTCGCATCGTCAGCGATGCAATCGTATTTCCTCTATCATTGACAATGGTGATGATCTCACTTCTGATTCTGAAATTCATGTTACTTTCCTTCGTTTCTTTAAAGATCTTTTGGGATCTCAGAAACAACACTCCATTCATCTGTATAGGACCCAATTGTATGGTCAGCAGACGCGTGATCAATCTAGTTTGGAGGAATCTATTTCCTTTGAAGAGATTAAGTCAACAGTGTTTTCACTTAAAAGTGATTCTGCTCCTAGACCGGATGGGTTTCCAACCTTCTTCGTCTAATGTTTTTGGGATAGTCTTAAAGACGAACTTTGCAAGATGTTCTCTGATTTACATCAGGGTACCTTCTCCTTTGAAAGGATCAACTATGCGCACATCGTTCTTATCCCCAAAATCATGGGGGCCAACTCGGTCTCCAACTTTCAACCGATTAGCTTGCTCAACACGACCTTCAAGGTCATTATGAAAGTTCCTTCAACCCGTCTGGGTGCTATTATCTTTCCTTTGGTTGACCCAGCTCAATCAGGTTTTATTAAAGATTGTTTTATCCTTGACAATGTGGCGGTGACCCAAGAAATCATTTCCGAGTGTCATAGATCCAATTCCTAGGGTATCCTGCTGAAATTAGACTTCCAAAAAGCATATGATAATGTTAGTTGGGATTTCCTCTTCGAGATCCTCTTTAATCATGGTTTTGGTCTGAAATGGATCGCCTAGATTAAATCTAGTCTCTTTGCGGGTACCTTGTCCGTTATTATTAATGGTACGGAAGGACACAAGTTCAGGTGTAAGCGTGGTCTTCGCCAGGGTGATCCTATTTCTTCCTTCTTATTTTCTCTTGTGGTTGATGTGTTCAGTAAGTTGCTCCGCAATGCTTGGGAGGCTGATGTCATTGAAGGTCATGGGGGTTCTCAAAGCTACCGTGGTGTGCTGAACCTCCAATACGTCGACGATACTATCATTTTTGCCAAACCCCAATAGGTGCACCTTACGGAATCTGAAGTTACTTTATATTTTTGAAAGTGCCTCTGGTTTACCTATTAATTTTCAAAAATCTTCGGTTCTTTGGCTTGGAGGGTCTCAAAACCGCCAAGTGGAAATTGCCAATTTCTTTAACTGTGCTTCGGGCTCCTTTCCTATCCAATATCCTGGCATTCCATTGAGATGGGAGAAGCTTCATAAATCGGATTGGATGCCGATGATTGAAAAAGTTGAGTCTAGGCTGAACTTTTGGGCTGGTAAGCACTTATCGCGCGGAGGCAGACTCATTCTCGTTAACTCCGTCCTCTTCTCTATTCCTTTATATATGATGTCTTTCTTTTATGTTCCGGCTTGGGTTGTTAGGAGGATCGACCAGATCAGAAGGAATTTCTTCTGGTCGGGTGCCGATGTTTATAGAGCTGGTACTCACATTTGTAACTGGAAGTTGATCTGCACTGCTAAGGCAGCTGGTGGTCTTGGGGTCATCAACCTCAGACACCAAAATTTAGCCCTACTGGGCAAATGGTTATGGAGATGTCTGAAATATGATCATTTGCCTTGAGCTCGCCTTATCACTCTCAAATGTTTCACTCGGCATCGGATTTGGGATTTTCACCCTTCGCTTTCACGTAAGGCTTCGCCTTTTTGGAAGGGGGTCTGGAAAACTGCCAGCCCTTTTTGTTGTGGTGTATCCCACGAGTGCGCAGATGGCACTAAGACCAAATTTTGGGTTGATTTATGGTTCGGTAACATTAAGCTTGCGGTGGCCTTCTCTTCGCTCTTCCAAATGGCATCTAACCCCTCGGCCTCGGTGGCAGACTATGTTACTATCATAAATAACCAAAAGTTCTGGCCAATTCCCTTAAGTAGCACTGAGCTTCATGAGCTCTTTCGCTGTCTCAACCTGTACTCCTGGCATCCTTCTGACGATTTCAAATAGCGATGGACCAGTTCTGGTTCCTATACAGTTAAATCTTTCTACAATTTCCTTAATTTGGGGGGTATCTCATCCAGGCGTGCTAAGTTCTTATGGAGTAGTTGTGCTCCCCTGAAATCTAAAATCCTAACCTGGCTTGCGCTTAACAACAAGCTTCTTACCGTTGAGGTTCTTAATAAAAAAATCCGGCTCTAGGTCAATTATGCGCTTTGTGCTCTTTAGCTCATGAGGACGTAGATCACCTTTTCTCCAGTGCAACTTTATTCGACCGTTGGATGATTACTGCTCTGGCTTGGCAAGCTCCTTCTATCCTAAACAAATTTTCTTCCTGTTGGATGCCTCAATATCTCAGGACAGAGTTTCGTAATTTGTGGGTCCTTTCCATCATGGCTATCATTTGGGTGGTTTGGTCGGAACGGAACAATCGGATTTTTGCTTACCACTGCCTCGATCGACAACATTATTGATAACTTTTTATTCTTAACTAAATTTTGGTCTTCCACTTTATCGCATGATAAAGTGGAAGCCTAACATTTAGGTCGCCTGGATGAGGCGATCGGTATTTTTCGTTCTACAAATATTATCTCCATTTAGCTTTTTTCTACTCTAATCTGTTTTCTTTTCTTTCTGTTTCTTTGCAGAGCTGAGGTGGAAGTGGTGCTCCCTTACCTCCTCCTCAGGGGGTTTTTTGTTCTCCTTTTGATCGAAGTCGACGAGCTCGGACTTCCTCCTTGCTTCTCTATTGTGCTAGTGCAGTTTATTTTGTTCTTACTTTTGTTTACTCGTGCTTTCCTTTACGTTTTGATGGTTTGGATGGCCTTTCTTCATGGCTGATGTTGCTTGTCTGTTTAACTTTCGAGGCCTTTGTGATTATTTTGGTTGGCTGGTCTGTTCTCTTGTGGTGGTAGCAGTTTTGCTCCAGGTTTGGGTTTTGTTAGCTGTGCTGCCTTTAGCTTTGCTCTATTGTTTCTGGCTTTGATTTTTTGTGGCCTTACCTAGACGCGAGTAGCTTTTAGTCAGGCCTTTCATGGCTGTTGCTGTCCTTTCTATGCTTCGTTGGAAGCTATTTTTCAGTTGAGTTATGTTCATGGCTGTGTGTTGGCTGGTTGTAGTCGGGCCTTTCATGACTGTTGCTGTCCTAGTTGTGCTTCGTTTGAAGCTATTTTTCAGTTGGGTTATGTTCATGGCTGTGTTTTGGCTGGTTGTCTGTATCTTCGTGCTTTCCTTTCTTCTTGCGCATTTCTGCGCTTATTTTACTATTTGGTTCTCTTTCCTTCTGTTTGCAGCGGACAAGCGTGTAGCTCTCTGTGGAGGATCCATTTGCTGTGATCCTCCATCCGGAGGCTTCATCGCTGTCCTTGGAGTTTCTATCCCCGGTGTCTCGCCAGGTTTTGTTTGGTTGTTTTCGACTGTTTGCAGGTCGTTTCTTCTCATGTCGTTGGAAGGTTTTGTGCTCTTTCGATCCCTGGAGCTTCGTAATGCTTGTTCCGTCTTGTGTTCATTGTGCCCCCTTTCTATTGAGGTGCCCTGCACGGTGCGCTGTTGTTTTTCTCCAGCCGTTGTTTTGGGTCGGCTGTCTTTGAGTGTTTCTTCGCCCTGCGGCCCTACTAGCGCTGTTGTTGCTTTCGGATATCTTGCGTTTTCTGGTTCAGTGGTTTGCATTGGCAATGTACTCTATTGCGATTGTATTTGAGTCCTTTTTTTGTGTTGTTATTGCTCGATAGTTTTACTCTGGATAAAATTGTTTCTGTTTGTAACCCTCCTTTTTTATCTATATATATTGGGCTGGAATCTTTCGATTCCATCCGCGTTATCAAAAACAATTAATTATTTTTCTTGAAAAGAAAATGAAAAGTTGTGTGCTTACCATTCACTGCCATAGTCCAGCCACAAACAAAGAAATAACGCATAGCATTATACTTATCAGTACTGCATAAATGTTAGTTTCATCAGTGCATGAAAACCAATATCAAACCTTAAACACAAAAATCGAATATTCAAACGCTTAACACAGAAGTTTCAATTCTGCAAAAGAAACACACAAGAAACACACCCGTGAAAATTGCCAGCATTCACCAATTACCATGCAGCAGAGGAAGTCTGCGGTGGTGGTGGTTCCAGGTGGTCGAACATATCAGATGGGAAGTCATCAAAAAAACTATCTGTCATTCCTGATTTTTCTTCCGTCTTCATATTTTGCTTACCAATTCCTAGATTGAAATAGGGAAGACCTTCAGGGAGCTGAAAACTCCAGTCCAAGAATCCAGGGACAAGGTCTTGGCCCTCCAGAAAAAGTGGGAAGTCGACTTCTGCATTTGGTGGGTAATCGAAGTGGAGTTGCGGCGGGTCCCAGTACTCCAATGGGGGATCAGGAGGAAGAGACAGAGTTGTAGGGTCCTGTGGGTAGACTACTAGGCTTTTCTGGTTCAGTATCTCTGGAATCTGATTTATATTCGTAGAATCTTGACTTTCGATGAACGAAGATTGGCTGCATTGACCAGCGCAGGATTCTTCGTCGAATGGCATATGATCCAAGCAAGCAACCTAACAAGAAGCATACTTATTAGCAAGCAAAAAATATATTGCAGACTTCATGAAAGCAATTTCAGCTTATTTTTCCTTCAGTGGCGAAGTAATTTTTGTGTTCCATATTTGCATTGTTACTCTTCAATGGAATTGGGCGAGTTTCCAAATTTTTACTGATAAATAGAGAAGAAAGATATTGTAATTCGTATTTGAGGAATTCAACTTAAAAATGAAGAAAATTACAAATACACGGGATTATAAGATTACGACCCTGTACCGTTATCACTTTCCTTCCTGTATCCGTATCAGTTGATGAACTAATTATTGATTCCATTGTTCAGAAATCCTTTCTGTCCTAAATTGGGCGTAAGGAGTTTATTGGCTCTAAATTTCCCTTATACAGCTTTGTATAAGTAAAAATTACACACAGAATGTGCACCTTTGTGATATACTGCTTGTCATGTGCTGAAATCTCTGTAATGCGAGATAAAAGAGAGAAAACTAAGTTTGATACTTACAGTAAGGGAATTGGTCAAATAATCATCTAAAGAAACTAAAGTATTACTAACTGATTTAATCTTGTTTGAGAGATGATTCACATATTCCTCAGATGTATCTTACTGACAAAAAACTAACCTGCACAACTGCATGAGAATTGTATGTGATGCAACTTTTATAAATAACAGTATAATAATGACAACCAAATAACAAACTGTATAAAATATAATCTAATTCCACATCCCAGATTAAGATTGCAAATTATTGGCAAGGTAATGTAAATGCAGGGGTACCTCAAATGTGGGCACTTCATTAGGAGCAGGCAGTTTGGCCTGGTTCTTGTTAGATTTGGAGGGAAGAGGGGTTTGAAGGATTCTTGCCAGTCTCTTTTGTCTGGTGCTCCAGAAATTCTTCACATCATTGTCTGTTCTCCCAGGCAAGTACCTAGCAATCCGTGCCCACTTATTGCCGAATCGAGCTTGAAGATCTATTACGATTCGCTCCTCCTCTGGTGAGAACTTGCATCCACTACTTAGATTCAAATAGACAATGAAACAACAGGGCTATTTAAAAAGAAGAATGATGATCGACAAGAGTGAAAGCAATTGTTGGTAAATAATATGGTTTTATGACACTGAATTTTGTTGTATGGTCCTAGGTATGATAGTTTTCAGAAATTGTGAACTTGTTAATGAAGGATCAAGTCTAACAAAAGATGAGGATATTTTATATCTGATTGATTCAAAGATATTAATGGTACATATTTCAGCATGGCAGATATTTACCATCAAGAGACAAGATTCCGACATGGGGCTTGAGTTAGATTAGGTTATGTATAAATAGCGCAGGTCATTAGTTAATGTTCAGAATTGAACCAAAAGTGTCACTTGTGTTGAGTTTCAAGTTAACTTTAGTAATCATCTGAACTTTTGATCAACTAGACAACTGCTTCATGTATATAATTGTCTGATTACTAAACTTGATAATGTATGTTTCTCTTAAATATTGGTTCCAGCTCAAAGTTGGAATTCAATCAAGAATCACATCACTTTCTCCTTTCTCTAGATTGTTTCCTAACTAACAAGATCACACTAAAATTGTGACACTGCGTTCAGATTTGTTACGATCCCAACTTCAATTTTAATAAATGACATTGCAGTCTAGCTATGGGAGTAGAGAAATAAATAAATAAATAGTTCAACCAAGAAAGATAAAATGGTTTTACATCCCTACTTATATATTTCACACAGGCGAATCACGCATTAACAAATAATGATTTTACAGAAAATTTAGTGATCCCAACTTGATCCAAATAGTATAACATCAAATAGAAAATCAACAATTCAATCGTTCTATACACTAACAAATGAGTCTCTATCTCGCCCAAGAGCAAAGTAACGAACTTGGGCAATTGGATCCTCCTAACTGAAACATCCATTTTCGACCATTCAAGTACTAAAGATTGATCGTCCAATCTGAACTTGCAGAGCATAAAACAACTTGGGTCAGTGGATTAATTCCCATCAAAATCCAAGTAAAAGACTAGAAATTGCCATGAATCCAGAAAGCAAAACATAGAGAAAACCGACATTCACTATAGGTCTATCAAGGAACAGAGTAATTCCACTTTTCTTGCTCTTATATCACCGTTGCTAAATAAAGTTAATAAATATTTACTGTATAATCAGTCATATCAAAATGACCCATTCCAATGCCTACATAGTACATAGTACATACCAAACCTAAATATATTACGTGAAACGAATCACATCTACATATCAGTGCATGATTTGTTCTGCAGCATTACTGCAGAACAAATATCAGTGCATGATAAACTTCAAATTAGAGAATTCAGATTGACCCCATTACAATGCCTACATGAATTAAGCAAAACAAAATAACTTACGTTTTAAGATCAGGTTTGAGTTTGTTAACCCAACGAAGGCGACAGGATTTGCCGGTGCGAGGGAGAAGGCCTTTGGATCGAATGGAGCTCCAGTCTCTTGGTCCATGTTTCCTCACATACTCCAACAAAATCTCATCCTCTTCAGCCATCCATGGCCCTTTCCTCATTACTACTCCCCCACCATTACGTTGAACAACTTGCAGTTGTTCTCCGTCTCTGTTATCACCCACAGGAGCACCAACAACTGATTGCATGGATTCAAGTTTGTCAAGCGATTTTTATTTTTTATTAACGAGTGATTTGTTTGGTTGGTTGGTTGTTAACCAACTAAACTTGTTTCCATTTGTTCTTCTGGGATTTGGGATTTTTTGAGGGGGTTTTCTGCTTTAATAGTCTGTCTGTTCTTTGTCCACTATGTCCACTTCCCAAAATTTAGGGGGCTCTAGGAGCAAGGGTAGGAAGCACGGCTATTTTCCGGCTATTCTCTCTCTCTTTCTCCGAATTTCAAATTTCAAATTGGCAAAAGAGAGAGAGAGAGGGAGAGCGCTATGAGTTTTTCTAATTTTAACGAATATTTCAGTTGATATGTTGAAAAAAAAACCCCACGTTCCTTTGCTTCTCTTTTCTAAAATAGTTCATCTCTCTTCTTTGTCTACCAATTTGAATCATTTTAATTTTTTAAAAAAAATTTGCCACAAAAAATATATTGATTTTTCCCGAGTAGGTTATACTCATAAGGAGAAAAATCAACCAACCCTTTTTCATAACTCAAGTCTCCTCATCCTTTAATTTTTAAGTATTCAATTAATTTTCAAATATTCTGTTAGCATCCACAGTGGTTTGTGAAAATTGACAAATTATCATTTTATAGCAAACGATGGTCTGCAACGATTTTCTATTTTGCCAATTTTTAGCAAATTCGCTATATCTATTTCTCATATATGAGAAACGAAATAGCAATAGACGGGATATGTTATCCCGTCTGACATCGGACGGGATAACATATCCCCTCTCAGGAGTTTTCCTTTTTTTTTTAATTTTTTTAAAAAATTGAACGGTCAAGATTCGTCCGGTCGGAAATATATATATATATATATATATATATATATATATATATATATTCTTGGACGGGATATGTTATCCCGTCCTTGAATTGGGGATTTAGTTAGGTGGTTGGTAGGTTTAAGTTTATTAATTAGATTTAGTTAGTTAATTAATTAGGTTTAGGTATTATTATATTATTTATTTTATTTAATTAATATATTTTAATAGTTAATCAGCAATTAAAATTTTTATTTTTTTTTAAAACGAGAGAGACGGTATATGTTATACCGTCCCACGCAATTGACGGTATATGTTATACCGTCCCACGCAATTTTTTTTAAAAAAGTACAGAATATAGCAAACAACCACTGTAGCCTTCGTCGCTATTTGCTATTACTGTAGTAGTCATTTTTGACAAAATGAGAAACACCATTGTGGATGCTCTTACAAATCAATTGTCAAATGCCCGAAATGTCCATGACCTTTCTCTTTTGTTTTCTCTCCTTCATTCTCCACACTTCCTCTATTTCAACACTCTAGTTGTTAGAAGTTGAAAGAAGAGAGAAATCGAAGATCCAATATGTTCAAATTTCGTAGGTAATATAGTTTGTCCTTGTGCTAGATCTATTTCAGTTTCTTGGAGTACCAACTTTAGGCGAGGCCGGCCCCCATCTTGAGGCTGGTGAGGCGGCCGCCTCATGCCTCCATTTTTTTTTGCAATTTTAGTGATCCTAAATTTGTATACCCCTTATAAATATATGCACGTATTTTATGCATAAAAAGTTATATTGTTATTAGGGGCTCCAAAAAATAATTATTTTGGTGTTTTACCTCTGGCTCGGAAACTCAAGGCTAACCCTGACTTTTTTTTTGATGAAACGGATAGAGTCCGAAGACTCCAGCCAGACAATCGAATAAATAATCAATAGTTTACAAGAAGGGTTTTACCAGAAGTAAAACAAAATACCAGAATGAAAGGTCTATATACAGCGAAACGAAAACACCCGACAATAATACAGGACATACAAAAATATGGACAAAGCGGCAGAGGAGCATGCCGCAAGAATACAAACTTAACAGTGCCACGCGCCCCTAGCAGCGCGAGGAGGAAGCCAAGCCTGAGGCTGCGGGCTGAAGAATAGCGCACGAGGGCCGGGCCACCCACAGAGCCCACACTGGCCAAGCCAAGCAGTCGACCGCAAACCAAACAGCAGAAGGAAGTTCCCAAGAAGAGAAAAGAAAACTAAAGAAATACAATAGAGACCTCCATACTCACACACTGAGGAGTCGCATAGACAGTCAGCGGGGCAAACAAACCCCAAGAGCAAGATGGACACCAATTCCACCCTCTAACAACCGCAACAACTCAAGGGAAACCCCCAGAGTACCACAACAACACTGAACAGCGCATATATAACGCGCACAAAAAAAACACAAGCCATGCTGCAAGAATCACAGCAAACAGGAAATAATATACGGCTCAATCAGACAAAGCGCACAACTCAGAAAATAGATAAACATCACAGGAAAGAAAAACATAATAATCTCCAGACAAAGAAGAAGTAGTGAGCGCAGAATAGTGAAATAGTAGCCCAACTAAGCTATACAAACCAGAACCAAAAGAACAGAGGGAAAATAAGCAAACAGCACAACCAGAGACAGTAAAGCATTCCCAAAGCCATCAAAAAACAAGAGCCCTTCGAGATACAAAGAGAAAGATACGGCTTAAGCTTAGCCATCCAAAACATCAGCAAAAGCAACCAAGGAACAGCCCGGAATTAACCCTGCAATACACAATAATAGCAAGATGGAAAGTATGTAAGAAAGATAGAAGCATGAAAGAGAAAAAGCTATAAGAAGAACTATAAAGCTTGAAGATTTTTTAGACAATTAAAAGACTCTAGCAATTTTTGAATAGCCAAAGAGGCGTTCTCTTTGAAAGCTGGGCTTGAAGCCCAGAGATTGAACAGGAATAAGAATTCGTCGATAATAGCCACAATCGATTTGCGTCGATGACGGAATAGCCTACAGTTTCTTTCCTTCCATGTAATCCAAAAGATGGTGTGGATAGCTAAAATCCATGCACTTCGAAACATATTGTTCGAAGGCGTAAAAGACCAAACAGAGGATAATTGGAGGGGAATCACCCTCGTATTCCAAGCTAAGGTACTAATCTTCCAAAGGGGGAGAATGAAAGAGCATTGAGTGAAAAGGTGGTTGGCGTCTTCCGGCAATTGATCGCATAGCGGGCAAAGTTGCCCCTAGGCTAAGTTTCTTTTGTTGAGAATCTCAACAGTGAGAAGTTTGTTATTTAATGCTAACCAAGTATTGATTTTGACTTTAATAGGGACACTGGATTCCCAAATGAAATGCGATGAAGAAGATCGCATTCCTCTAGAATTGAGGAACCGATAAAAAGAGTGAAATGTGAAAACTCTTGACACAGTCCATCGCCAGGAGATTCCCTCGAGAGGGAACCAAGTGTAGCCATTGAGGAGACTTAATAGGTTATTGAACTGTTCTATGAGCGGATAGGGGAGATCATTAAGGAAGGGAATCGACCAGTGCCTAACATTATCAATGAGAAGAAAAGACTCTGCTACCGTGGCAGCTGGGAGCGCAGCTAATCGGAATAAAGAAGGGAAAGCAGAAGACAGTTTGATGTTATCGATCCACAAGTCGGACCACAGACCAACTGTGGATCCGTCGGAGCAGGATCGAGATATGCTACACTGGAAAGCATTAGACGCTTTCCAAATACCTTTCCAGAAAGGAGAGGCATAACGAGAGGTGGAGGGAGGGAATTCCCACCAATTGGAAGAGGATCGATAATTTTTGATGCATCGAATCCAAGGTAGGTGATTAAGGTTGTGGAGTCTCCATAGCCACTTGCCTAGAAGGGCGATATTATGATCCCTAAGATCCAAAACACCGAGGCCTCCTTCATCTCTAGGAGAACATATGAGTTTCCAATTGGCTAAATGCGAGCCAGGGTTATAGACAGAGGAACCCGACCAGAGGAAGTTACTTTTGATCTGATCGATCCTTTTGATCACCCAGGAGGGAAGGAAAAAGAAAGACATCATATATTGGGGCAAAGCTGAGAGAACTGAATTGATGAGGATTAATTTACCACCTCGAGAGAGGACTTTGCCAAACCAAACAGAGAGTCTAGATTCCACTTTGTCAATCAGTGGAATCCAGTCAGCTCTGAGGAGCTTGCCCCACTGAGAGGAATGCCAAGGTAGGAGATCGGGAAGTTGGCGATGGGGCAATTAAAGAAATTGGAGACCTCTGCCTGACGATTGGGGGATCCGCTCAGCCAGAGCACAGAGGATTTTTGGAAATTGATAGATAAGCCTGATGCCATTTCAAAGCAGTAAAGGAGCAATTTCAGGTTACGAAGAGAGTGAAGGTTAGGCTTGGAGAAAATAATAGTGTCATCAGCATATTGGAGATTTAGAACACCTTCAAAAAGGGGAGAAGAACCAAGGCCCTCAATCATTTGCAAGTTCCAAGCATTCCTGAGAAGTCTGCTAAAGACATCAGCAACCAGAGAGAAAAGAAGGGAAGAAAGGGGATCTCCTTGGCGGAGACCGCATTTCACTTTGAATTTATGACCCTCTGAACCGTTGATATAGATAGCAGAGGTGCCGGAGTAAAGACTTGATTTAATCCAGGCGACCCATTTGGGGCCAAAAACCCTGTAGGAAAGAATGTCCAAAAGGAAGTCCCAATTGACATTGTCATAAGCTTTTTGGAAATCTAACTTCAGAAGGATACCCTCTTCTCGGGACCTATGACAATGGGAAATGATTTCCTGAGCACAGGCCACGCTATCAAGGATGAATCGGTCCTTGATGAAACCCGATTGAGCTGAGTCAATGAGGGGGGAAATGATGGCACTCAGTCTAGTCGAGAGGACTTTCATGATGATTTTAAAAGAAGTGTTGATCAGACTGATAGGCTTAAAATTGGTCAACAAATGAGCCCCCACAACCTTAGGGATAAGAACAATGTGAGCATAATTAATGCGGTCAAAAGAGAAGTGACCCTGATGGAGATCCTGAAACAATTTGAAGAGATCATCTTTGAGCCAATCCCAGAATCTCTGGAAAAAGAAAGCAGGGAAGCCGTCAGGGCCAGGGGCGGAGTCGCTTTTTAAAGCAAACACCACCGAATGAATCTCCTCCATAGAGAACGGAGCTTCGAGGGATGAAAGATCGTGGGATTGATTGCCATAAAGTTGGAACCAATCGAGCTCAAGGGTGCGTTGTTTATTCGAACCAATGAGATTTTTATAGAAGTTAAGGATTTCCCGATGGATTTCTCCAACGGTAGAGACCTTACCCCCTTGAACAGAGAGAGAAGAAATACGGTTACAACGTTGCCTATGGGAGGCAAAGTTGTGGAAGAAAGCGGTGTTAGCGTCACCCTCTTTTAACCATCTACTACGAGCCCTTTGAGCCCATTTAGTGTGATCTTGTTGGAGAATATTAGCATAGTCCTGCTTGCAAGAAAAATGCTTGCCTCGGGCTGCTTCCGATAAAGGGCCTAATTCTTCCATCTTGTCGATGGAATCGATAGATTGGAGAAGAAAATTTTTGAGGAAGACAGTATTGTGCTGCCTCTCGGATCGCCAAATTTTGCACCCGTGTTTTATAGCATGAAGTTTTAGGAGAATGTTTCCCAGGCCCGAGGAACCCGTAATAGAAGCCAAACATTCCCCCACCAGACTAATAAAGACTTGGTCTTGCAACCAAAATTTTTCAAAGCGAAATTTGTGCTGGTGGTGGAAAGGGAAATGGGATGACAGAGAAATCGGGCAATGGTCAGAAGAAGGATTAGGGAGCGCTTGAACAGAGAAATCGGCCAACCCTGACTTTAGGCATATGTTTTTTTACTTTATTTTTTTTTGATTTTGTAATCTTGATTGGCGATCAATAGCTTGATTGGGCTTTCAATGTTCGATCAACTAAGATGGTGAGAAATGATGTAATTTAATTTAGGCAAGTGTGGAGAGAGTTGGAAGAGGAAGTTGAAAAAGATGAAGGAAAAAGGGCTGCCCAAACTGAACATAAGAGAAAGAGGAGTATTTAGGTCAATTAACAATCTTGATTGAGGAGGACCACACATACCTCAAATTTTACCTCCAAACATACACGAGCCACTAAAAAACAAGATTTGGATAATATTTTAATCATTTTTTATCTGTCTTTTAGTGGTTGAGATATATTTAAAGTAAAATTTGAGGTATGTGTAGCATTTGTAATCTTGATTTTGCGTACTTTTTTTTTCAATTGAAGGAGTAGACTTAGTTGAGTCATTCTTTGCAGCCTTTGTTTTGGCATAATAACCACTTTTCTTAATGGTTGCAGGTAGAGCTGGTATCGGGTCCTCCACTATCTGGACCCGGACCCGGTACCTCACAAGTCCAAAAATTGGACCCGGACCCGGATTTGCAAGAACCGAGTCCGGATTCAGGTCCGGGTTAAAAAAATTTACACATCAGGTCCCGTAGTAGATAATAAATATTTGCACTTAAGTATTTTTGCACCTGATAGCTTACGATCCTAACAAATTTTGCACTTAAGTCCATGAATTAATATTATATTTACACATCTATCTTCAACAATTACTTTTATATATATATTCCTATAGCCCTATTATTCAGATTCTATATGTTCGGGGGTATTTTTTAATGGGTCGGATCCGGGTCCAGGGTCAGTTCTATTTTGACCGGACCCGGACCCGGACCCGAAAGTGCATCAGTTCTTATTCTAGGATCCAGACCCGGACCTGTATAAATCTGGTCGGTTCCGGTCCAATGCCGGGTCCGGGTCGGGCCGGGTCGGATCCGGGTATTGGGTAAATGTGATAGTGCTAGTTGCAGGTGCTTTCTCTTTGTTATCAAATGTTTTGGGGATGCGGATGTGTGTTTCATTCGGGGCCTTGAGTTCACTCCATGAGCTCATAGAACGTTGTAATCTTGGGCGAACATAGAAAAGGGAATCCAATTTTTGATTTTTCCAGAGTAGAAGACTGATTTCCTGCTATTGGGATAGGGATACTGGATTTTCGCCATTAGGTGATATAGTTCCTAACCTTTTTTCTGAGATTCATTTTGTGGCTCAGGCAAACAAGGTCATCGTTCGTGACCCCTTAACTATCACTCGATGATTTGGGGAGTATATTTGAGTTGATTTGGAGAGGAAATAGAGATGGTTGGGGGGATATGGCCTATTTTTGTAGCATACTTTTGTTTATTTTGCTGGTGTAACTATGTGAGATGCCTAGTCCTATTTATGTTAATGTTTTTTTTTTGGATAGAAAGATGACACTGTCATTGCTTCATTAACGGTAATTAACAAAGCAGAGAAATAATTGAACACAGACTGCCCGCAGGCAAATACAACATCCAAAAGTCCCAAAATAGAGGCTGAAGCCTCAGATTTCTACAATTTGCAACAAAATATAATCATAAACGAGAAAATCTATTGGCAGCCACCCATATGACGATCTGTCCCCTGACCACTTCTACTCCTCCTCCTCCTCCAATCGCAGTCTCTTGTTGTTTCCAATGTGCCCTGTCCATTCATGAATTCATAAATGAGTTTTATGCAGCAATACTAAAAGTCTTTGATTTACACCATGAAAAAAAAGTTCGTTTCGATTTAGCCATAGGTTCCACATCGTAGACGCAACACTAATGTCCCAATCTAATCTATCCTTTTTTCCAATCCTGCTGGACCTAATATAACCCATACCTCCGAACTCATCCCCTGTGCACTCTAAAATCCCGAATCTAGGACCCAAACTTTCCCAGGCTAATCTAGCTTTGGGACAATGAAAAAGGATGTGGTTTGTATCTTCGTCGTGTGTCGGACATCTATTGCATCTCACGTCCACCGAAATTCCTCGTTCGTCAAGTTGACCTTGGAAAGAATCACATCGTTATCCACCAACCAGAGGAAAAACTTTCACTTTAGTTGGAACGCTTATTCTCCAGATGACGTCTGCTGCCTCGTTTCTTCTTCTCCATCGTTGAGTCGTTTGTACATTGAGGAGACTGAAAATCTGCCACTTGACTCCAATAGCCATCGTCTCTCATCCTCTTCCTCTTGACTATACGTCCTTTCTAGGCGGATGAAGTTGTTAAGCCCCTGCAGTTGACTAAAAGTTTCTTGATCTAAATTATCCGTGACTTCTAGCCTTAGCCTGCCGTTACTCCAAACGTCCTTGACCAAAGTATCGATATTAAGAACTGCCTTAGCTGCTGATGGGAAGAGTCCCATGAGTGTATTATCACCGCACCATTTGTCCTTCCCAAAATCTTATATTCTTACCGTTCCCCACTCTGCATTTAGTATGACTATGAAAGACATCCCCCATCTTGGAAATCCCTTTCCATAGCAAGGAGCTCCTACTATATACACTTTTCCCTCCGTATCTGTATTTCTTCCTTGCTCTATACTTGATGAAAGATTTACACCGCCAGTTGTTTCGTCTAATAGCCAACTTCCACCACCATTTACTGAGCATGGCTTTATTCATATCCCTAAGATTGACTATTCCCAATCCCCCGAACTCTTTCCTTTTGCATACTCTCCCCCAGTTAACAAAATGTATTCCTTTACATCCTTCACTTGCCCCTTTCCACAAAAATTTTCTTCTACATTTATCGATTCTCTTAATTACCCATCCGGGTAATTCATAAATAGACATTAGGTAGATAGGAATACTATTGATAACAGAGTTCAGCAGGGTAATCCTACCTCCCAATGTGAGCATGCTCCCTTTCCACCCTGATAATCTTTTCTCAATTTTTTCTATCAACGGTTGCCAATCGTCCCTAGTTAACTTTCCCGGTTTAATTGGAATTCCCAAATAAATTAGTGGAAATTCTCCCATGTTGCAACCTAGCATCTGCTGGATCGAATCAATGGGAATCGAACAGCTTTCACTTAAAAGGATGATACAACTCTTGTTGAAATTGACCCTCATTCCAGACCAGGGCTCGAAACATTTAAGACCCGTACCGATAGCCGTAATATCGTCCTGTGTCACTGAACCGAACAACAACGTATCGTCTGCATACTGAAGGATGGATATATCTTCCTAGATACCTTTGACTTTGATGCCCTATATGACGTTTCTCCTTCTTCTGTTAGCCATCATCTCTGCTAATCTGTCTGCGACTATGGCGAATAATAATGAGGATAGTGGATCTCCTTGCTGTAGCCCTCTTCTACATTTAATTTCTTTTCCTTGCACCCCTGTTTAGAACAATAAACGATTTCCCCCCTCTGACGCACTAGCTGATCCATCCCCTCCACTTTTCTCCGAAACCTCTAAGTAGTAAGACCTCTTCTACATAATCCCATTCTACTGTATCGTATGTTTTTTCATAATCCACTTTGAATATGAAACCATCAGTTTTGTCTATATTTCCTCTGAATATGACTTCGTGTGCTGAGGCGACACTATCCATGATGTCTCTTCCTCTAACAAAACCACTCCTGCGACTCTCCGACAATGTCATTCAACTGTGGGCCGAACCTATTAGCCAAAATTTTTGAAATAATTTTGAAGGACCCGTTGAGTAGGCTGATCGGTCCCAAATCTCCAACTTTCTTTATTTCTGGTCTTTTAGGAATTAGAACAATGTTTGCGTAGTTCAGCCTTCCCATATCTGCCTCTCCCTTATAGAACTCTTGGACCAACCGCATGAAATCTGCTTTGATGACCTTCTAATACAATCTATAGAAGAAAAGTGGAAAACCATCCGGTCCCGGCGCGTTGTCCTGTCCCAAGCTCTTAATGGCTACTAACACTTCGTCTTCAGTGAACTCACTCTCTATACTCTCACTCCCATTAATCCTCTTTGCGTTCTACATATTCTCATTCAATTTGCATCTATGTTCTCTTCTTTTGCCTAGCAGGTCCTTGAAGTTGCCATTAATGTGCTTTGTGATTCGACTCTCATTCTTGCACCAAACTCCGTCGACCTGAAGTCCAGAGATATTGTTACACCGCCTTCTACCATTTGCCACCTTATGGAAGAATTTGGTATTTGCATACCATTCCTCTAGCCATTGAATCCTTGATCTTTGTGTAACGCCCCGAATTCCAAATAAGGCTGAATTCGAGATTTCACAGGATCTTTACTTCACTTCGTACAATTTTATAAGGAAATTTAAAACTTTTTCAATAACATCAGAGTTCAAATACAACTTTGTTTTACACAGCGGAAGAATGAAAGATTACAACATTGAAAACAATAATATAACTTGTACAACTTCATGAACTAATTCATCGATTCTATCATAACATCTTCATAGCAAAGTCCACTACCTGCATAACAACCTGTGGGCATGTCAGTTACTTACAACTGACGAAAATGTTATACTCGGCTATCCTCTCTATGCTGTACATATAACGATCTCATTACTTTATCAAAATCACAAATTTGAATGAACATAAAGTGTTAAATGTGACCATGCTAAACATGTAAGTGTATGTCATGCCTTAATGCCTAATGCACACAATTTATACTAGGATGACACTAATGCACACTTGTTCGGATTCTATGCATTCCATACTATATAGGTCCGAGGGCAAGCGCCTACGTACTCCACAATAAAGGGCTCGATCCCTCGCCATGATAACTACCCGGTAATAAAATAAGATTTAGATCATTCCACGAATATGGGTCCCAGCCCGACGGCTATTATAACAGTTTCCACATCGTGCGAATCATCCCACAAGTGCCCTCTAGCCTCAGTATACGTATATGCATTGGAGACGACAAACTATCCGCCCGACTTCGTCAAGTCCCGGATTTAAATATAAAAAATCTGTCTCCCACAGAGCAACCTCAGTCCGCCGAATGGGTCTATAGACATGGAGATCCACCGCCGACTATATAGAGGCAACCCACTTACGTTTGCCCAAGTTTACTACATCTTCACTTATGTGCCTAGTTATTTAGTTCAAGACATGAATGTGTTATCATTCCTAGAATCAGTTTTACCTCCTACCGGACTTGTTTACAAAATACGAGATCGCCCCACGACAATATCTCAGAATCATAACTCAAGTCTTTCTTTCAATATTGCCGGTAACCGAGGTCTTACTAATCCTTAATCATAATCTTTCATGTACAAGAAACATGGGTACACATACCCTTCTTAAACTTAGATATTCTCAACTTCAATTAATTTCACGACTTAGTCAATGTCTCATTTTAATACTATTCATGATTTACTTTTCTGCTCTTAATTCTTTTTAATCAATGATTCTACTCATGCATTCATCTAATTTAAACTCATGGTCAATTTGAGAACATATAGAAATCTAGAAATTTCACATTCAACATAATTGCATTGTTTTAACAAGTGAAACTAATTCCCACATCGAAATCTTACTTCAAAAAAAATAATTTAACTAAAGAACAAACTCTTACTCTATCTAAAAATGTCTCATTTACTTCTCAAATATACATAAAACTCTTTAAAATTATTTCAATAAATTCTCCATCATATTTCTAAATCACTAAGATTTGTTTCCTCCAATATTTAAATGCATAAAGACTCACTAAAATTCATTAAAATAAAAAAACAAATGTGGCCTTATGGGTTTCGAACCCCCGACCAACTAAGCCAGTGCCCAAGCAATCCGCGTCAACCATAAAGTCCATATGGACTTATTGTTCAGTTTCTTAAACGAAACTTTATACTCTAAGTTTCGGGCCTAGGTAATTAAAAAGCAATAGAAACAAAAATTTTGGCCCAAGGAGTTTCAAACCCAGACCGCTGAGAAGGCCAACACAGCACCCAAACCGCTAGGCCAACTGCGCCTAACGTCAAGGAGCTTGTTTTGTGCTTTTGTTCAACTTTCTGTGATCTCTTTTATTTCATAAATCTCGATTTTCTAATGTGATTGAATCTTTTATTAGACTGAAATAAACTTATAAAAGCTGAGACTAATCTCTAACAGTAACTCATATGTTTCAAATCCATATTGTAGACGATTGATCTTTCAACATTTCTTCTTTTTGGTAAACATGCATAAAGTTGCATCTATTCATTTTGATTAATGAAACCTACTGTATCTTTTATAACCAAAAAAATGAGTTCATTGGTATCCAAATAACTCAAAAAAATTATATTTTCTATCAAGAGATGTATTCCCAACCTTTTTCGTACAATCTATTATTTTCTTTTGTTCATGCATGGCAAAATAATCAACCCTTACTTTTTCTCATTACTCATTTACATAATTTACTACTAATTTTCATCATATACAATAGTATAAATTGTTCTACTTTTTACATCAAAATTTCCATTCATAAAAATATACATTTACCAAACATAAAGTTTTATAAGTATTCTAACATGATTCATCGTATCAACTCTTACATCAAAATCTTCTATTATTTGCTTAACCACACCCATATTATTCTCATTCATAGCATGTTATATTAGCATGAGAGTTACCTACATATCAACATTATCTTATAATACCAATTCATAATTGCTAGCATGACATCTCTACACTTAGAAAGTCAGAAACAGCCCCCCTTAGTGAAGCTTGAACAATTGAAAGAAGGAGAACACCACTTCTAGCTCCAAGGACTCCTAGTTCTTTCTCTCCTAGCAATAGTCTCCAAGCACAAGAACACTACTTTCTTTCTTTCCTTTCTTTCTTCTTTCTTTTGATTATGTTTTTGGTGCAAGAGAAAAGTAGGAAATGGGGGCTCTATTTATAGAATTTTGTGAGGGTCTATTTTGCATATTTTCACACCGAATAACTCTCCAAATTAACTCTTACAACCCTTCAAGTTCTAAACTCCTAAAACCTACAACTCTTCATGCTTCCAACCCTTCAAATTTGCAACCCCCAAAATCTCCAACTCTTCCTCTCCCCCCCCCAGTCCAATCCCGGCCACACCATGGTTAAAAACCAGGTCAACATGTGTGTGTGCATGCACATATGCACATGTGCATATACAAATTTAATACAATCCCATAACTTTAAATATATGCTAAAAGTTGTAACTTGTCATGTAATAGTCCAAGCTCAACTTAATTTTGTGATTTTATTAGTGGGCTTGCTTCATGGGCTCATTTTTAATTAATCATTTAATTATCCTAGCAGGCTCTTCTCCTAATGGGCTAGATTTTAATCTATAGGTCCATGGATCAAAAGAAGGTAATTAAAACTTATGCATGCTACAAATTGTAAAAGAGAATAAACAAATGAGAATAAAAATTTGCACGTGCATCATACGTGTAAAAAAAATAAAAATGCATTTTTAATTAAAAATAAGTTGTGGGGTGTTACACTTTGTCTCCAGTATTGTTCTTCCATGTTTCTGATGTGCAAGATATCGTGTCTATTCTGACGCAACTCATCAAGTTCGGCCTCTATTAAATCTCTTTCTTCCTCCATTAATTCCAGCTGCTGAATCCTCGCCCCAATTTCGTCCTTCCTCTTCTGATTCTATCCAAATTCTGACTTTTCCCACTGTTTCAATCTATTTCTAAGTCTCCTAATCTTTTCGACCCAAGACCCAATCGCCGAGGATGCGACCGTATTAGCTCTCCAAGAATCTTCGATCACCTTACGAGTCCCTTTGCACAATGTCCAGGCCTTCTCGAATCGAAACTGAGCACTTATCGTCCTCTCTCCTCCCCCGTAGTCTAGGGCCAACGGAGTGTGATCAGATGTGAATCTGATCATGGCTTTGGCCTTAGCCAGAGGAAATTTATCTTCCCAATCCCCTGTCACAAAAATTCTGTCTAGCTTTACCAAAATGGGCATTGCCTGCATGTTCGTCCAGGTGAACTTCCTAGTCCTTGCTTCAATCTCTATTAAATCCAGTTCATTGATGGTTGAATTGAAGTTATCTCTATCGATCCTCGTCGCTCCTCGTCCTCTATGCTCATACTGAAAATCTAGTGATATTGCAATCTCCTCCTAATACCCATGGACCCATACATCTATCCCTTATGCCCTTAAGTTCTCTCCAAAACTCACCCCTTTGAATTGACTCGTAAGGAACGTACACCGAGGTGACCGTGGGAATCCAACTATCACTGCATCGTCTAATAACCACCGTGACCGAATAGAGCCCTTGCAATATCCTCTATAATCTCAAAAAGTCTAGCATCCACTCCCAAGGCGATGCCCCCTAACAATCCTCTCGACGGTTTAAACCTCCAATCGAAATTTCCTATACCCTTAATGCTTTGAAACTCTTCCCTAGTCGGAGCTTAGACCCTAGTCTCCTAAAAGGCATAAATGGTTGGCCTATTCCTAACTATAGTATCGCTAGTAAGTTTTTTTTTTTTGCCTTCTGACGCATTTTCCTAACGTTCCAAAAGATGTATAACATGACGACATTTATCACAATCCTAAACTCTAACTCCCTCTACGAGCATCGCATTAGTCTTCCGTTTGCTTACTCTCCTTTCTAATAATGTTAACATGAAATAATTGGTCTTCTCTATTGGACCTCATGGCTAGACCGTAGAGACTAGCATAATATATAAGCGATTCATCATTAAGTAAATTTAAAACCAAAAAATTGCTTGAAGAAATACCTCGACACGCCGAAGCTGGTTCCCTAGTCTTTGCCGCTGCCTTAATCAAGTCTTCTTCACTTGGTCCGTTCGACCCCCATTTATCCATCTGCCGTTTGCTTTTTCGCTGATACTCCACTTTATTCCTGGAGACTCCTCCCCTCGCATCCTTTCCCAACCCATCCCCTGCCAATTCTCTAACTTGCATTACCCACCTTTTGTGCTCAGAGTCGTATGTGCTTCCTCCGCTGTGTAAACCCTCTAATGCTCCAATCTTTCCATCCAAAGAGTCAAGAAGTGTATCATCGGCTGTCTGCTCAAGAGTAATCTCAGATTTTCAGGATAAAATAATATCCATAAGAGATCCAAGAGAGATTCAAGAATATTCAAAGAATGAAAGTAATAAAGAAAGATTGAGAAATCAAGCAAAAGAAGAAGATATTCAAAAAGAGCAGTTGATTGATTAGTGTGCAAGAAAGCTATCAAAGTCCAGCTGCTATCATTCTATATTTGTGAGATTTAATCTGTATAAAATTGATTGATTGATTGATAAGTTTTGGTAAGAATATAGAATGGATTCGGAATGAACAGCGTGCTACCGGTCAACCGCACCTTATGATGGTCGACGACATCGCATTCGACTGTAACTCATGTTACGTAAGAAGCAGTCGACCCTTCATATCTCTACTTTACGTCAGAGAGATGAACAGTTGACTGCAACGAGATTGCAGTCGACCGTACTTTGCGCTGTTCACATTTTTGGATTGTATCATTTCTAATTTTGATCGATACACTTCCCAGTCTATTTAATTGGACGAATCCACTGTGTATTCTTCACCTATTACTTCTGAGAAAAATCTTCTGAACTAATATTTCAACAATCAATCCGAGTGTGTGTGATAACTATTTTGTATTCTTCAGTCAGGATTATTAATAAATGTCCCTCATCTGCTTCGTCGCACACTTCCCTATTGGCGTCGTCCCTTTCCACCCCATCGCCCTCCCCATATTCGCCCTTCTCCTCCTCTGCATCATCGCCTTCGACCCCACAGACCCATCTCCTAACACCTCTGTCCTACCCAAACTGGCCACATCTAAATGAAGAGTAGATGGGCCTATCTCATGTTTCTCTGCCATAAAGGCCTGCCCCTACTCAATGGGCCTCCCCCCATCGCAAAGAAGCCCTCCAGACTCCAAAACATTTTGAAAAACCCCCTTCATGCACCAACTGCTCCATTGTCGCTTGGAACGAAGCCTGCAACTCTTCCCTAGACATTAGAGTTTATCTCTGCTCCATCGAAGACTGAGCTCCTGTGACTACTCCTTTTGATGTCTGCTTTAAAATACCAGCTTTTGGGTTGTCATCATTTTGATTGTACAACGTAGTATCTACTGGACAATGTGCTCGACCTCCTGCCTTGTCAGAGTGCAAAGCCTCGCCAGTCCCCTCGCGCCGCTCCAACGTCTCATCTAACACAGTCCTAGGCCTCTTCTGCCTAGCACTAACGTCCTCTGCAATTTGACATGACCTGTAGATGTTAGAACCGTACTCATCTATAGCTTTGATCCTCTGTGATAGCTTCTTGTTTAATGAATGCTCATGATCTGCCCCAGTTGGATCTAATGGCTGCCCTGCGTCTTCAACCTTCGACTCGGAAATTTTTTTCCTGTCATCTGATACTTCATCTTCCTCTAACGTCGAATTTTTTTCAAAAGAAACATTCTTTTTCTTCTCTACTATAACTTTATCGTCATAATACTCGCCCTCGAACTCTGCCTTTATCATAAATGGAATAGTGGAGATGTTGTCAGTTCCAATTCTAATGCACGCAAACTCTCCCCGCTCCTGAGTTGTAGTGCTTTTGTCCACTTCTACTAGATACCCGAACGCTCGAACTAAGTTTTAAAACCCAGACCTTAACCAACAGTGGAATGGAAAGTTGAATAACCTAATCTAAATATGGGGTGTTCATCACATGAGCAACTCGGTGCCTTGGTTGCTCGGTGCCTCGGTAGCTCGGATTTTAGATTCGAGCTACGTGGCTCAATCAGGATCATCTGATAAAGATCAGGCACGAATCACAAGGAATTAGTAATTTTTCTCCAATATGCAGGTTGGTGCCTCAGTTGCTCGGATTGTGGTTCCGAGCAACGTGGCACAATCATGGCTGTCTGATGGAGATCATGCGTGAATCACGAGGAATTGGTAATTTTTCTCCAATACGCAGCTCAGTGCCTTAGTTTCTCGGATTGTAGATCTGACGTACGTGGCGAGATCTGAGCCGTCTGATAGAGATCAGGCACGAATCACAAGGAATTAGTTGTTTTTCCCCAGTACGTAGCTCAGTGCCTCGGTTGCTCGGATTGTAGATCCGAAGTACGTGGCGAGATCTGAGCCGTCTGATGGAGATCGAGCGCAAATCACGAGAAATTAGTAGTTTTTTCCCCAATACTCAGCTCGGTGCCTCGGTTGCTCGGATTGTGGTTCCGAGCGACGTGGCGAGATCTGAGCTGTCTGATGGAGATCAGGCACAAATCACAAGGAGTTGGTATTTTTTCTCCAATAGGCAGCTCGGTGCCTCGGTAATCGGATTGTAGATCTGAAGTACGTGATGAGATCTGAGCCATCTGATGGAGATCAGGCGCGAATCACGAGGAGTTTGTCACTTAGGCTTCTGATGGGCCGTTGTGGGGTCCAAAAAAGTGTGAAAGCCCACCCGAAACCCCTACTGAGCTATAAGATCTAACTCCTCCCTTACCACTTTCTCATTCTTCATTTTCACGTTCACTTTCATTTTCACCGTCAGTTTTTTTCTCTTGAGTGGCACTGCTAGCGTTTGTGTCCAGGCAATTATCTTTCTAGCGAATTATTCCGATCGTAGACGTCACATCAAGGTAATTATATAACCTAACTTATATATGAAAAGATGTCTAGAGTGTCATCGGGGAGTGAGACCTCCACCTCGGACCAAGAGAGCGACCGACCGCTGGTGGCTTCTTCGACAGTGAGCAAAGGGAAGGAGGTAGCCGGGTCAATGATCGTGGAGGGTGCGAGGGGAGCTGGCGCGCTCGGCAGGCTTCTGCCCTCGTTATCGAACCTTGGGAAGGTGAGGGAGTACTCCGATGACCTTCTTTCCAAGGTGGTGTACGGGATGTCGGCCGCCTACGAGGAGAATGATCCGTGGGAACGATCTGAAGTCGACGACATCCCCTCGGTTCTGACCGAGGCGGAGTACACCTTGCTCCTCCCTGGTCCAGGCTTCCGAGCATGTTCGGAGACTTCGCCCGACACGTGCATCTTTCCCTATGACGCGCTAAATGCTGGTCTCCATCTGCCACTGCCTCCGTTCGTGAGGTACTTTAATGGTACAGACTGAGCTTGATCCAGTTCATGACGAACATATAGCGGCACATCATCGGCTTCATCCTCCAGTGCCAGGAAATAAAGTTTGAGCCTCGGCTTATCTTGCTTCGCAGCCTTTATCAAATCTACCGCATGAGCAAGATGGAGTACCGATACTATTTTTCTCCGAGGAAGGGGGTCAAGCTGATCGAGAATTCGGACTCCATCAAGCATTGGAAGGAGAAATACTTTCTGATCCGAGGGCCCGAGCCGTGGGGTTTCCCGACGAGGTGGAAGGAGGACGTTCTGAAGTGGGTGAAGGCTGAGCCGGTGCTGACCAAGGAGGAGGAGGAGATCGTCTCGAGGCTTGTTGGCCTTCCGACCTTGAGTTGGAAGGATATAACCGAGGGGGTCCTCTTCGGTGGGGGTCTAAGTCCGATAGACCCTAGTACGCTCTGTTTTTTTTAAATTTTAAAACTGTCATTCTCTTCTCGTACTAACTCCTTTAGTTTCTTCTTTTTCAGAGGCCCCCGGTATGGACTTACGAGCGATGTTGGCGAAGTAAGGTGCGGGCGCCGCAAAGGGATCAGACAATAAGAAGAGGAAGAGAACGACGACAGGACCATCGTCCGGTCGGGCTGCCCAAGCACCTTTGGCGGCGACGCTAGTCGTGGACTTGGTGTCTGCCTCTCCTTCTGCCCCCCAAGTGGTCCTTTCCACTGCTACAGCTTCCGACCCATCTACCGGGGTATTCTCCATCGGAGCTGCTCTAGCGCTCGAAGCACCGCCCCTTACCGCCGAGGTAGAGGCCATCCTGACTGAGGAGCACAAGAAGCTTTTTGTCCCCGACTGGAGGGTGATGAAGCACAACAGCATGCAAGCCCTGCGCCACTGCAGACCCCTAAAGATCGAACGACACTGAAGGCGGGGACCGTAGGCGATGATGTGCTCGAGATCGCCCAGGCCACTATGTCGGTAAGTATTCCTGTTGTGTCTTCGGTATTTCTCAATTTGTTGCATTTGATATTCAAATCTTTTTCCTTTGGCTTTCAGATCATGTACCACTTCAGCCACCTGCTAGAGCAGTTCGCCGAGTAGAAGAAGGAGCTGAAGATGTCGAGCGACAGAGATTGGGCTGAGAGAGCTCGAGCTGTGAAGATGTACGAGGATGAGCAACACCTCTAGGAGTCCTAAGCCACTCAGATCGGAGTTCTGGAGGTGGCCTTGGCCAAGGCAAACGAGTGCATTTCTGCGAAAGCGGTGAGGGTGGACGAGGAGATGGCCAAAGCTGAGTAGGAGAGGGAGAAGGCATGTAAGATCTCCGAGCATATGCAAAAGAAGCAGGAGGTAGTAGTGGCCGAGGTGACGAAGGTGATCCAAGCGGAGACGGAGGCCCACATGCTCACAAATATGGAGGAGTCCTACGCTTGGGCAATCAAACACGTCGCTGCTTGCATCCCCGACTTCGATAGCTTGGGATACAACCTGTACGCCCCCATTGAAGGCGAGGAGGTGGTGGCCGTAGCCAGAGCCGAGGTTGAAGGTGAAGAAGATGAAGACGAAGAGTACGTGGCAGTGGTGGCAAACCCGAAGAGGGCACTCGTGAAGGTGCCGAGTGAGAGCACAGAGCAGCACCTCGAGGTGGCTTCCTGACTTTTTTTTGGTCTTCATTTTGTATCGCCTTGTAGCAGACTGGCCACAACATCTTGTACTCATAAACTTTGAATGAAATGAAAGAATTTTTTGACTAAGTGTTATGCTTGCGTCTGAGCTGCCCCGTAGGAGATGTTTAAACGTAGTATCTTCATGTTCTGGTTTTTTCAGATCACCGAAGCGTTGCAAATTATCGAGGTGTCTCAGTTGGCCGAAGTATCACGCCTCTGATCTGGCTTGGGGGTCACGAAGTTGGGCCTCGCTCGGACTCGAGAGAGGCTTTTCAAAGCCAAATCGGAGCTGAACCATCTTAAGCTAACGTTGGCTCGTCGAGATTCCAAGCTGAAGCATCTAGAAGAGAAGGCTCGTGAAGTTCCCCCTGAAGGGGATGCGACGTGTCCCTCGATGGCCTTTAGCCAAGGCTTGAGACTCAAGCACCTTTGTCAATCTCTGTTCGACTTCAGGGCTGAGAGAGATGGGTTAAAGAATGTCGTGCTCGAGAAAAGCTTGGAGGCTGCGCACCTTAGGAGGGCTATCTCCGAGGGTTCTTGTGGGGGTAGCTCTAGCCGAATGCCTCGTCTAAAGATAAGAGTGACAGATGACTCATTGAGGGAATGGGTTGTGGAGCTAGAGGTTGAGAACCATTGCCTACGATGGCTTTCCAAAGGGAGTAACGTCCGGAGCACTTCCTGCCCCCGAGGTGAGTACGCACAGGGGCGGTCATTCCATGAGTTGGCGCTACCTCGCCCCCCATGTTGAGGCACCCTGGGGATGCGCAGAGCAGAGTGGCAGGCTCGTCGAGTGGGGCATCTGCTGGGGCGACACTTAGGCTTCTAGGTGCTGAGGATGCAACTCGGCTCGCTAGTTTGGAGACCTCCACGGAAGTAAGGTTGCAGCACCACGGTGCTTACCGGCTTCGCTTATCTCTTAATAGGAGTATCCCACTACCTAGGAGGGGTTAGGGCAGATCTTTGTAATTTTGTAGTCTTTGTTTCACATGAGTCTTGTATCTCAATGTAAAAGATGAGTTGTTGGTCTACGATCAGACTTGTACCTCAAATTTTAATAAAACAGTACTCATTTCTCGAACTTGTGTGTTTTGCTAGCTTTTGTAAGTGTTAACAGTTGTGGGAGCAATTCTGAATGGTGAGCAACTTTGTACTTGCTTGTTCGCAAGTAGCAAAAGTTGCGTCGAACCAAGTATTGGACTCCGAATTTTGTCGTTTCTAGAATATCAACAGCTGTGGGAGCAATTTCGAATGGTAAACCACTTCGTACTCGCTTATGAGCGAGTAGTTAAAGCGGAATCGAACCAAGTGTTGAACTCTGAGCTTGTCGTTTAGAGAATATCAACAGTCGTGGGAGAAATTTCAAATGGCGAGCTACCTCGTACTCGCTTGCTCGTGAGTAGCAGAGGTCGCATTGAACCAAATTGGACTCCGGACTTTTCATTTAGAGAATATCAACAGTCGTGGGAGCAATTATGAATGGCGAGCTACCTCGTACTCGCTTGCTCGCAAGTAGCAGAGGTCGCATCAAACCAAGTGTTGGACTCCGGACATATCGTTTGGAGGATATCAACGGTCGTGGGAGCAATTCCGAATGGCAAGCTACCTCGTACTCACTTGCTCGCGAGTAGCGGAGGTCGCATCGAACAAAGTATTGGACTCCGGACTTTTCGTTTAGAGGATATCAACAGCTGTGGGAGTAATTCTGAATGGTGAATCACCTAGTACTCGCTTATGAGCGAGTAGTTAAGGCGGGATCGAACCAAGTGTCGAACTCCAAGCTTGTTGTTTTTAGACAGTTTGGCATCCCTCATGGCAAACCAACTAGATTATTTTAGACAAAGAATTCCCAGGAAGTTGCCTTTATTAATGATGACTAAGGTGGCTGCTTCTGAGTTTCAAGCCACTCTTACATTTTGAAAAGAAAAATAACAAGGTAAAAAACACTAAGTAGAAACAGCTCGACTCAGGAGTTGCTTGAAGTTGCTTGGAGCGGTGTTAAGACACCCTCGTGGTACTTCATCAAGTGGTCAGCATTCCAAGTCCTCGGTACCTTCTTGCCCCCCGGGTCTTCGAGTTGGTACGCTTCTGGGCGGATAACTCTGGAGACCCTATATGGACCTTCCCAGTTGGGTGCTAGCTTGCCCTTCTTGCTTGGAAGAGAGATTGATAGCTTCCGAAGCACTAGGTCTCCCTCTTCAAGGTTAGCAGGGTGAACTTTCTTATTGTAAGACTGGGTTATCCTACGTCGGCAAGTCTCTTGTCGGATGGAAGCTCTTTCGCAGATCTCATCAATGAGGTCCAAACAGTTGCGAAGCTGGTTCACATTCTGCTCTTCATTGTAGGCGATCAATCGGGGCGAAGGTAGGCCGACCTCTAGGGGGATGATGGCTTCGGAGCCATATGTGAGGTTGAAGGGGGACTCTCCGGTCGGAATTCTATTTGTTGTTCGATAGCTCCATAGCACGTTGGGAAGTTGTTCGACACATAATTCCTTGGTGGATTTATCGAGCCTCTTCTTTAGGCCACAGAGTATTTTCCGATTAGCATTCTCCGCTTGGCTGTTGGATTGAGGGTGGGATATTGAGGAGAACCGCTGTTGGATGCCGAGGTCGGTGCAAAAGTTGTGAAAAGTTGCCCCTGCGAACTGGGTTCCGCTGTTGGTCACGAGGATACGAGGTATGCCAAACCGACAAATAATGTTCTTCCAAAAGAACTTCTGAACTTTATTCTCCGTAATTGTTGAAAGGGGCTCGGCCTCGATCCACTTGGAAAAGTAATTTATTGCCACAACGAGGAACTTCGGTTGGCCTGGCGCTGGGGGAAATAGTCCTAGCAAGTCCATCCCCCACATTGCGAAAGGGATCGGACTGGCTAAGGAGGAAAGCTGGGCCTGTGGTAGGCGATGGATCAGAGAAAATCTTTGGCAGGAACTGCACTAGCGTACATACTGTTCTGAGTCACCAAGAAGTGTGGGCCAAAAGTAGCCATAATTTAAAATTTTATGGGCTAGGGATCTTGCTCCCAAGTGCGCGCCACACATCCCGTCATGAGCCTCTTTGAAGGCATAGTGTGCTTCTTCAGGGGAGAGACATTTGAGGTAGGGTCTGCCGTCTATCTGAGTATAGGAGCGTTTGTACATGAATCCTTCAATGAGCATGTACTGCTTGGCTCTGGTCCTGACTTTTTTTGCCCCTCTGGGGTTGGCGGGAAGAACTCCGTCTCTAAGGTATTCGAGCAGGGGCTTCATCCAATTCTCCCCATTTGTTCCGAGGTTGTCTTCCTCGATACTGGGTCTGAGGAGGATCTCTATCAGAATGGTCCATTCCAAACCCTGGAGGGAGGAGGAGGCAAACTTGGAGAGGGCATTCGCCTGTGCGTTTTCCTCTCGGGAAACCCGCTAGAGTTGAACGTCTTCAAATAAGTTCAGTAGCGCCTTAACCTGTGCCAAGTATTTGGCCATGTGCTCATCTTTTGCTTCGTACTCTCCTGACACTTGGTTCACGACTAGCTGCGAATCACTGAAGACCTTGACACGTTTGACCCCTACTTTTCGGGCCATGCAGAGCCCCGCTATGTAACAACCCTGATTTTTTGACGAATGTGTCTTGTGAACAGATGAGCGCTACTGGTCATTTCAATTGTATTATTTTTGATTAAAACAATTATTTTCTCATTAATAGCCTACTTTGTGCATACGGATGTATGTATATGAGCGTGTGTGCATGTTGAGTCGGATTTGTGAGCCCGAATGAAACCGAACCAAACCACAACTCATGGACCCAACCCAAAGTGGATCAAGCCATGTTTGGCCGGCCACACTATGGAGGGAAAAAGAGAGAACATGTGTTAGGGTTAGGGTTTGATCAAGAAACACCATCTTTGCTTTGAAAGATGCCCATCCCATCACCACCCAAGGTAGCCTATCTCCAACTTGATGAGACCCCTTCACCTCTTCCCCATGCCCCCCTTTCAAATCCGCCCCCCCCCCTCTCTCTTGGTCTCTTCTCATTTTATAAACACCCTCCACTCCATTCTCTTCTACCATTTTCTTACAAGCTTCTACTTCTTTCCTATAACTCCAAACCCAATTCCAAGCACTCTTAGGTACTGATTTGAGGAGAGAAGAAGGAAAGCCAACGAGAAGAAGAACTAGGAGCTCAAGCAAAGGAGAGGAAGCTAGGATCAAGAAGAATAAAAAAGGAGGTCTTTCTCAAGCAAGAACCAACTACCAACAAGGTGGGTGTTTCCAATCTTTTGATATGTTGTTCTTGGATGTTTGTAATGTTGTTTGATGACTGAAAAAGTGACATGCATGCTATAGGAATGAACTGAGACAACTTTTTGTGTTAAGTATTCTAAACCAGAAAAATGCTGTTAAAGGACTGGATTTTAGGTGTTAGTCCGCAGCTCATTGCATGAACTATACTTCGTATTTTGATCTGAAATTTTTAGAGGATGATCCTATAGGTGTCGTACACCTTCAGTAATTTTTGTGGATTTTAGGATTTTTTTTGCTATTTAAATAAAATACAAACATACATGCTGGTCAGAATAGAAATAAGCAGTTTTTATAGTTACTGTTATGGAAAGATTGACTTGGAACTCACTGCACATACGTGGGTTCGGTCCTCCAAGGCCTGTTAGAGCTCTCTTCAACCTGCTCATGGCTAGATCGATCGGTTTCGGGTCAAATAGGAAGAAAATTCTGCTATCGCTTAAGATAATAAGATAAATAGATAAGCGGGCTTACCACTTCAAATTTTAGTATGTTGTTTTTCAATGTATCTAAGACATACATTTCAAATTTCATGAGATTTGGACCACTGTAGCTATGTCAATTAAATCATGCAAGATGAACTAGATATTTTACTGTGCAGAACTACTATTGATTCTACCCTGTTTTTGGATGATAATCAAAGAGGCATATTTGGAGATTTACTTGATGGAGTCCCTTGATTTTTGAGTATGTTGTAACATTATGTGTCAGGAACTAGATTCTAAAATTTCATGATGATCTGACACCATATGATATTTTAAATAGATTTTCCCCCATTACTATGCTGATCTGATCTGTTATTCTGGAAGTCTGTATACTTGTTGAAGATGGACCCATAACAGTGTCTAAAAGACCTTATCTGAAGATCCTTATAACTAGGGAATTTTAGTACACAAAGAACTTTCTGGAATGGTGAATTAATTCTTATTTGGACAAGTATTCGATTTTATATGATTTTTGTAAGTAAAGATAGAAACACAGTAAATTATGGAGCTCACTGGTTTGCACCAAGTTCATAGAAATAAGTTTGAACTTGTATCTTACTAGCTTAGAGTTGTTGTTTGAGGTCAAGGAAACTTTTATAAATGTAAGGATGAGTTAGGACTTAGGTGATCTAAGTTTCTTGCAAGGGAGTAGCTCATAGTTGCTTGTAGACCCCGAATGGACCAACGTTGTTCTTTGTGTCAAAGTGGAATTGTGTAGGATGTTGGGGTATGGTTGTAGACCACTTTGGGAAGATATTCATACCCATTGTGTGTTTGTACTTGCTGTCTATCTTGAGTAGAAGCACAGGGAGCACCCAACCACAATTTCTCAAAGGAACGGGACCGGGAGTGACTTCGTTAGGGCATAAATGCCAAGTGTGTGCTTGCTGTTTGGTAACTTGAATTGTCGTTCTTAGGACCCTTAGAACCCCGTTTTGGGTATTTGTGGGTTGGGACTTACTCCTAGTGGAGTGTACCTTGTTGGGATACATTGATTAAGTCGGAACCCTAAGAAAAGTCTTGATTAACAACTCTAGATAGGTAGAGGTCACATCGAACGCACTGGAGGGAATGACTCGTGCACCGATGGACTTATTGTACATGGATGGATTCCATGGGTTGTGTTTGGAGCTACCACCTGTCAAGGAGTGTGGAGCGGTAAGTTTTAGCAGAAAGCTATTTTTGTGGGTCGGGCCGAAGTCGTAATCAAACTTTAAGCATCGATGTAGTTGCAGCAATTGGTGGGGACGATTCGCTGTGGGTTCATGCCAAGTATGGGCCAAACTAGAGGGCTAGGTAAGTCCTAATGTGAAAGTATTTAGGTCCATTATTGATAAAGGTAACAAATTGAGGAGAGTCTACAATTGGAATTGAATTAGTCAATCATGGCAATCAAGTTGTTTATTTGAGTTAAGATTTTGGAAATAGAGGATGTATCGCCTAACTCGGGGATGGATGATATGAGGAAATCGAAGAAAAATCAGAGTGTGGCTAGAGGGATAGTTTGGGTAATCAGTTGATAAAACCAACAGTGAATTCTTAACCTTATTCCTTAGTCTTGGAGTAGGGTAGTTGATAGTTTGGTTGGACTAGATCGAGTCTTGGGTGAATGTAAGGATAGGCACTAGCAAGGGTGTTTGTCCTGTCAGGAGGACGAATGGCACCACCACCCCCGACCGAATCTTAGGTTCGTTTAATGCGGATAGGGACCCGGAGCAGGCACCAGAATAAGGAGGTTTCTGGCCCTCCATTGGGGGCTCCGCTGTCTCGACAGAAATATCTTTATGATCCGTAACAACCTTTGGGGAGGTTTGAAGTGTTGACATCATCTCGACTGCAAGTTCTGTTCTAGTGTAAGGAGAGTTGATGCGGAGTTTGGGAAACCCTATATCTGTCGGGTCCTTTGTTGATCAATGTGGGCAGGGGAATTAGACGATATCCCGGTAAGCTAAGCTCTACCGGAAATTGCTATAATTACTCGCGGTGAGCCTTTGTGCCCATACATCAGCTTTTGGTGAGGTTCCGGGGAGACGTAATACAACAATATACTTTTGAGAACAGTCGGTACAGCAGTAGCGACGACTGGAAGTCTCGGGCATAGTAGATAAAACTAATTAGCTGGACACCACTATAGAAAGCAGTGATCTGGCGGTCACACCAGGGGGCCTGCAGCCTCACCATCACTGGAAACAGAAATAGGATAGAGCGCAAGGTTAGGATGCATGACGAGGGATCGAGCCCCTACAATTAGGAGATACGAACTCTTTGGAAAGTATGTAGTATGGGATGCATACGTTTTCATCGAAGTTGATTTTGGGGAAGTATGTAGCATGGGATGCATACGTTCACAAATGAATTGCATTAGAGTAAGTGCATCGTGTGCATTCATTGTATTGTGCATTAGTTTAGGCCATGACATACACCGACACCTGTTTGACATCACCTTCTTCTTTACATCAAATCTTTATTTTGTGGTTGTTGAGATTGGAATCGTTATATTCCGGCGTAGAGAGGATAGCCGGGTATGGCATTTTCGTCAGTTGTAACCAACTAACGTACCCACAGTTATTAGTACAGGACTGTCGAGTTGGGAGCGGGGGTAAAGCCGAAGCGGGGGAAAGCATCCAAGTGAAAGTTACTGTCCAAATTTTATCGTACATTCTTGTATTAACAATCTATTGTAAATATTGTAATCATTGGACATTGTAATGACAACTTAACGTAATAAAAGTTTTTAATTTCCTGTGATTTTTGTTGTGTTGTGACTCATTTGAAGAAAGATCCTGGAAGAGTGTCACGAGTTCCCATGTTAGAAATTCGGGGCACTACATGCTATAAGGGCCTTGTATCCAGCCTCGTTGTTCGATGCACGGAAGCTATACGGTGGGAGTATTGCAGAACGAAACCATCTGGGACGGTCGAGATGACCCCTGGCATACTTTCGTCGGCACACGAGGATCCGTCAACATACACGATCCAGGCCTGGGGGTCTTCATCCGACTCCAAGGGATCGGGAATGGTGCTCTCCACAATGAATTCTGCTAAGGCTTGCGTCATGATAGCGGTTCGGGGCTAGTAGCTGATGCCGTGCTGGCTCAGCTCTGTGGACCATTTCATTAAATGTCCCGATGTCTCGGGCTTATGGAGAATTTGCTTCAGCAACTGGTTGGTAAGGATGACCACCAAGTGGGACTGAAAATAGGGGTGAAGTTTCCTCGCTGCTATGATCAATGCGTATGCCATCTTTTCTACCTTCTGGTAGCGGAGTTCTGCGTCCCTAAGGACCTTACTCACATAGTAGATGGGGCATTGCATCTTATCTTCCTCTCTCACCAGGATGGCACTAAGAGTTTGCTCCGAAGTTGCCAGGTATACGTAGAGAGTTTTGCCTGGCTTCGGCTTGCTCAAGAGTGGGGGGTTTACTAGGTAAGCCTTCAGTTGATCGAAGGACTCTTGCTGTTGTTACCCCCACTCAAAGCCTTTTGCTCCTTTCAGGGCTTTGAAGATCGGGAGGCATTTCTCTCCTTACTTGGAGAGGAAACGCCCTATAGCAGCGAGGCGTCCCGTGAGCCTCTGCACTTCTTTGACATTGGAGGGAGGGGCCATATTGAGTATGGCTTTGATGTTCTCAGGATTGGCTTCTATGCCCCTCTGGCTCACCATAAATCCGAGGAACTTGCCGGACGAGACTCCAAAAGCGCACTTGCTCGGATTCAATCTCATGTTGTGCCTTCTCAAGACCCCGAAGGCTTCCTGGAGGTCACAGACATGCTCCTGCCCGCTGACGCTTTTGACCAACATGTCATCCACATAGACTTTCATGTTGCGGCCTATCTGGTCTTGGAAGACCTTGTTAACAAGGCGTTGGTACGTAGCTCTGGCATTCTTCAGCCCGAAGGGCATTACCCGGTAGTAGTATAAGCCTTGGTCAGTTACGAACGAGGTCTTCAGAATGTCCGGAGGGAACTCCGGATCTCGTTATACCCTGAGAAGGCATCCATAAAGCTGAGGAGCTTGTGGCCGGAGATTGCATCGATCAGAGCATCGATGCTCGGAAGGGGGAATGGGTCCTTCGGACACGCTTTGTTGAGGTCGGTGAAGTTAATGCATATTCTCCCGCTTCCGTTGGCCTTTTTAACCATTACCGCATTGGATAGCCATTCAGGGTAGTTCACCTCCTGGATGAACTGAGCGTTCCAGAGATTCTCGACCTCTTCTTTGATCGCCTATTGGTGCTCGGAAGAGAATTTACGTCGCTTCTACTAGACGGGTTTGACTCCCGGGGTAACACTGAGGTGGTGCATCAGGAACTCTTCTGAGATCCCTGGCATATCAACCGCAGTCCAGGCAAAAAGATCGCGGTTCTTCCTTATACATTGGGAGATGTCTTCTTTGATGGAGGGGGAAAGGGCCTTGCTAATTTGGAACATCTTAGTAGCATCACCTTCTGAGAAGGCAACTTCTTCCAGCTCGTCCACCGGCTCGGAGATAGTCTGGCTACTTCCTTATGGGAGTTCGAGGGCTTCAAGGGAGAGGACCGGCCCTCCTATTGAGGTCATGTAACATTTACGAGCCGCCTCCGGGCTCCCTCTTACTTCTCCCACTCCTGCCGAGTTGGGGAACTTCATCTTCATGTGATAAGGCGATGGTATGGCCTGGAGAGTAGCCAAACCGGGTCGACCTAAGATAACGTTGTAGGAAGCCTTGACGTCTACTACCATGAAGTCCATCGGCTCGGTCCAGGTGACCGGGGTTTTGCCAGCAGTCACATCAAGGGTTATTACTCCCTCGATCGTCACCGGCACCCCGGTGAATCCATGAAGAGTGTAACCAGCTGGCTTGAGCCGATCTTTTGATAGCTAAAGGCCCTCGAACGCCTCCAAGAAAAGAATGTTGACTGAATTGCCGTCGTCCACTAGGATTCGACGTACGTCAAAATTGGCCATCAGGAGGTTTATAACAAGGGCATCGCAATAGGGCATCCGGATGTTCTCCAAGTTCTTGTTAGAAAACGTAACAGGGAACCCAAGACCTTTTGGAGGAGGATGGCTCTGTACGGCGTTCACCTCTCGAACGAAGGCTTTTTGGGAGGAGTTGGAATCTCCCCCCATTGGGCCTCCGTGTATGAGGTGCAGGACGGCCTCGGCTTTGACGTTCGGGGTCTCTGCACATTGTTCGGTTCGCCTGTTAGCCCCCTTTTGGGGCGGAGGTGGATCGGCCTTGTCCTTCCTCACAAACCTAGCGAGCTGCCCTCTCTGAATGAGGGCCTTGATTTCATCCTTCAGGGCCCGACAGTCATCTGTGTCGTGGCCATGGTCCCGGTGGAAGCGGTACCACTTATCCTTGTTTCTCTTCTTCCCCAGGGTGTTCATCCATGGTGGTGGCGGTAGAAGACCTTCCTTTCCTACTTTCATCAAGATAGCCGAGACACTCGCATTGAGCGGAGTAATCTTTTCGAAGCGGGGGAGAGGGCAACGTTGACCCTCGTTGTCTTTTTGGAGCTTCTTAGCTCCTTCTTCTTCTTTAGCAGTCTTTCGTTTTTTTTCGGAAGACGATCCTTCAAAAGTGGGGTGGTTGAGACCTTCTTCAGCTCGAATGTACTTCTCCCTCCTGAGAAGGAGCTCTGAGAAGTCCTGAGGGGGCTTCTTGGCCAGGGAGGCCCTGAGGTCAGGGTTGATGGCATTGGACTGGAAGGCAGCCGAGACTACGGACTGATCCAGGGAGGCAATAGATCTGGCCTCCGCCGTGAACCGCTTGACGTAGTCCCTCAGCCGCTCGCCCTTCCTTTGACTGAGGAAGAGCAAAAAGGTGCTATTCTTTTCGGAGCGGTGGCTGCTCACGAAGTAGGTGAGGAAGAGACCTTCGAACTGGTCAAAGGAGAAAATGGAGGCTGGAGCAAGTCTGGAATACCACTCCCAAGCGGGCCCTTTGAGCGTGGCTGAGAAGGTTTTGCATATAAAGGCATCTGAGGCATGGTGGATCATCATGAGAGTTTTGAAACTCTCAATGTAATCAGCGGGGTCCAACTCCCCGGTATACGATTCAAAGTGTGGAGGCTTGAAGTTCTCTGGGACGGAGGCCTCCATGATATTACAAGAGAACGGGGGTCTGCTCGGACGGAGGTTCCTCGCCCGTTGTTCCTTATCTGTATCGAGTTGGCCAAGGTGTCTTTCCATCTCGTGGAGACAGCGGTAGACCGAGTCCTCCCTTCAGTCATGCCTCGCTGAGCCCCGAGACTTGTCCTTATATCAAAGAGGGCTGGGGCTGCGGTGGCGATAGCTTTGAGTAGGTTGTGGACTAGGGGTGCGACGGCGATGGCTCAGAGCCGGCCGAGGACTAAGAGAGCGGCGGCGATGGTCAGGAGCTGGCCGAGGACTTTGAGAGCGGTGCCGATCGTCAGGAGCTGGCCGAGGATTGGGAGCATGTTGGTCGTTATTGGGGGCGACGTTGAGTGCCTGTAGGACTGCCTCCTAAAACTATTGGAACTCTGCCCTAGTGATGGGGGGCTTCCTGCTCCCGATGAGTGCGAGGGGCAGGACGGCCGAACGGAGAGCGGCTCTTCCTCTAACGATGCTGAGGTGACTATCTCTGCCTCCTGGGAGAGTTGGACCCTTTGCGATCGGTCCTGCGGGGTGAACGGTCCCTCTGATGCTCCCGGTGAGGGTTCCCATTATGGGTCCGCCTCTTGTCCAAATGGATCCGAAGATCAGGCTCGTTCTGTCGGTTGTTGAGAACATCTCGTAGATCTCTCGGTGTTGGAGGGCTATGGGAAGCCATGGAGTCGGTGAAAGTGTTGTGTATGGAGACATGGACCTAATGAAGGGATTGCTTCTGGCGACTTCGGCGAGAGGGTTCTAAAACGGCCACTTGAGCCCCTTGAGGTTGTTGAACGGGTTGAAGGATCGGTTGTTCGACTTGTTGAACCGGCTGGACGGGCGGAGAAAGACCCTCTGGAGGAGGAGGAGGGATGGAAGTTGTCCTATGATTGGAAACCGCGGACTTCCCTCTCTTCGGATGCATGGCTAAGAACTGCTTTTGCTGATGGAGTAGGGTCAGATTGTTATTCAATTTTCCATAGATGGCGCCACTCTGTTGCCGCTGATTTCAGTGTGGGGGCAATCAGATGAATTTGTGAGTTCGTGAGAAATCGAATGTGTCAAACATGACCACTTCCACTATTGTTGACTGGCTTCTCGTTGCTCCCGTTGACCTGCAAAAAGTTCAAAACACCGGGGTTGATCCCGGCGACGAACCCTCCGACGCTCTTGTCAGTACTCAGAAAAGAATATGAAAGAGCTTAAGGTTGGCAAAGAGTGATCACCTTCTAACGGTAGGAGGTAGGGGGTATTTATAGTCGCCGTGAGGATCTGTTTCGAGATAAGAACAAATCTCTACTCCTCGGTGTGGCTTGATAGAAGTGGTTAGAACCATCTCCTAGGGATAAGGATGAATCAAGATTTCTCCCTATCCATATGAACTGGCTCTTATCGGGTTGGGACCCGTATCAAGTTGAATGGATCCGTTCATGGGTTATTGGGCCCTAGAGAAGAGACCCATTTCCCATTTTGGACCTGTTTGTAGATGAAATTACCGTTTTGCCCTGTAAACTTTAAGATTCGTGCCCGATTTGAACGGTCCCGATTTAATCCTATTTTTAGCCATATCAGGATTAATATAGATATATGTGTTATACATTGAAAGAGGATATCACATAAATAAAGGAATTTGGTCAATGTAATTAGCGAAATATTATTGCAAGCAACTATGTTTAAACTCGTTGAAGGAATTCAATTGAGGAAATTCAGGCCTTAGGAACCTTTCATATTTGATTTTCTAGGTTAAGAATTTGCAGTATGTTACAAAATTTTGGGGTCGTTTAAATAATATAGGAAATTTTATAAATTGGTATTTGAATATCCTCCTCATGGAAATGATACTCTTTTTAACCTGTTCTATTTGTCACGGCCCATGCACTTGTGGTAGAGTCTAGGGACATCAAGTTTTTGGCGCTGTTGCCCGGGAGAGTTATTTTCAATATTAAGAAAAAAAAAATTCTTGTATTAATTGAGACAGTATTATTATGTTTTGTTATTCATGTACACTGGCCCCACCCTTTCGAAGCCAAAATCCATCATTTTCCAGGGTTTTTTTGACTGTTTTGTGTTCCTATTTTTCAATTTATGGATTCTGTATTTAGTGTATGCCACGTAACATCAAGCTACTTGAGCTTTTTTATCCAGAAACTAAGAGAAGCCTACGTGAAATAAGGAGGAAACAAAGATTGGAGCTAGAGCAAGAACAAGTAGTAGCCATGTCAGATAATCAAAATCAGAGGGTGTTGCGTGACTATGCCGTGCCGAATGTCAATGGCGCTTAACTCATCATTGTAAGAACTACAGTCATTGCTAATAATTTTGAGATTAAGAATGGTCCCATCCAGATGGTGCAACAGGAGCAATTTGGTGGAGGACCTCTTAAGGATCTACATCCCACCTTGCCAATTTCTTGGAGATTTGTGATTCAATTAAGATGAATGAAGTTAGTGATGATGCTATTTAGCTCCAAAATTTTCCATTTTCTCTAAAGGCTAAGGCCAAGGCCTGGTTGAATTCCAAAGCGCCCAACTCTTTCAACTTCTGGAATGCCTTGTCACAAGCTTTTCTCAGTAAGTATTTTCTCCCAGGTAAGACCGCCAAACTGAGAAATGATATTACCAGTTTTGTTCAGTTTGATGGTGAATCTTTATATGAAGCCTGTGAGTGGTTTAAAGAATTACAGTGGAAACATCATGGTCTTCCTGATTGGCTGATTGTACAGACTTTCTATATTTGATTAACTCATTCAGTCAAGATTACCATTGATGCAACTGCAGCTGCAGGAGGTAATTTAATGAATAAGTCAACAAAAGAGGCATTTGAGTTGTTAGAAGAAATGACCTCTAACAATTATCAGTGGTCTAATGAAAGAGGTATGCCTCAGAAAGTTCTAGGTATGTATGATGTAGATGGCATGAACATGTTGAATGCCAATGTTGATTCTCTGGTAAAAATATTCAGTAAGCTGGGTAATGTGAATTCTCTTTCTAGTCATGTATTGAGTTGTGATTGCTGTGGAGAATCTCACATGAGTTCTGATTGTATACAGGTAGAGCAAGCTCAATTTGTGTCCACTTTTAATATGCATGAGTAGCAGAACAACCTTTATTCCAACACATACAACCCTGACTGGAGGAATCATCCCAACTTTTCATGGAAAGATCAAGGTAACCAAGGTAGCAATTCTAGACCATTCCATCCTCCTTATTTCCAACTAAGACCATCCCAACCAGAAAGTAAACAACCTTGAGAGAGAGAGCTATTGAGAAGTTAGCCAATGCCAGTTCAGAGATATTTGAGAGACTGGAAGCAAAGGTTGGCCAATTAGCGAGTTCCAACATAAATGTGGAGGTGCAAATGGGATAGTTAGCCAGTTCCATAAATTCTCATGGACATGGAAATTTTTCTAGTAAGACAGAAGTCAATCCGAAGGAGCATTGCAAGGCAGTCACCTTGAGAAGTGGTAAGCAACTTGATCAGGTAAGTGGTGAGACTATAGTTGGTAATGAAGTAGACCATGAAGAGGTGAGCAAGAAAGTCGGTGAAGAAGTTGAATACCTAGCTAAGACTGTAGGATAATGGCTCGATTCTGGTATTTGGTATCTGCAGTGTTCGAAAGTTTCAGAGCTTCAGTCGACTGGATGGAGGAGCAGTCGACTGTCCAGAGAGGAGTTTTCGAAGACTGAGAATACAGCAGTAGCAGTCGACTGTATGTGGGAGTCAGTTGACCGTCCCGGAGGAATCAGTCGACTGGTATGAAGACCAGTCGACTGTCGGCGGGTTTTGGATCCAGATTCGGCCCAATTCGAAAGGCCCAATAGTTTCCCTATAAATACACCCGTTAGGGTTTTGTAAATAGTAACACCTTATTCGGATTATGCAGCCGTCATCTCTTGTAAAGGCTTTGTTTGCTCATTGGAGATCATAGTAAAGAAACCCCAACCGCCCCTTGTGGATGTAGGCATCGTTTTGCCGAACCACGTAAATCTTGTGTTCTTGTGTTGCTTGCTTTTCTGTGTTTTCTCGCTGTTTCTTCTCGTTTGATTGTTGGTTTGATTTGTATTCCGCACAACAAGTGGTATCAGAGCTGTTGGTTCGACCTAGAGGGAGATGGCGGGTGATGCAGATGCAACCAAGGATGTTGTGGGATCAAGTTCGTCAAGAATAACGATTCACAACGCAAAATTTGAAGTTGAAAAATTTGATGGGACAAACAATTTCGGGATGTGGCAATGTGAGGTGTTGGATGTTCTTGTTCAACAAGAACAAGATGTTGCTTTGGAAGTAGAAAAACCAAAGGATATGTCCGAAGCAGATTGGAAGAAGTTGAATCGAGTTGCGTGTGGGACTATTCGGCTCTTTATTGAGAAGGCTCAGAAGTACGATTTGATGAGGGATACCATTGCTGCGGTGTTGTGGAAAAAACTCGAAGACAAATACATGAGGAAAAGTTTGGAGAATCGGCTGTATTTGAAGAAGAGACTTTTTCGCTTCACCTATACGGAAGGTATGTCTATGAATGCTCATGTTGAATCATTTAATAAATTATTGGCTGATTTGTTAAATTTGGATGAGCAAATTAAGGATGAGGATAAAGCCCTAATTCTGTTGAATTCATTACCTGAAAGTTATGATCATTTAGCAACTACTTTATTATATGGAAAAGATACTGTGAAATATGAAGATGTTGCAAATGCTCTGTTGAATAATGAAACTAGGAGAAGGGATAAAATGGTTGATAGAGAAACTTCTGAAGCATTGATTGTAAGGGGCAGGACTGAGACCAGATCTGAGTCCAAATCTGGGAAAAAGGGAAACAAATCTCGTTCCAAATCGAGAGGAGTTTCGAAGGACAGGAAAATACCGGCCAAAGATGAATGTGCTTTCTGTCATGAAAGGGGGCATTGGAAAAAGGATTGTCCAAAGCTACGAAATAAGGGAAATTCGACTGCAAATGTGACTGTTGATAATTTAGAAAGTGGCGAGGATTTTTCTTTTGCACTGGCTTCTAGTCCCTCACTTTATCAAGAAGTATGGTTTCTTGATACAGCAGCCTCCTATCATATGTCTTGGAAAAAGGAGTGGTTTACTTCTTTGGAGTATATGGATGGTGGTGTAGTTTTGATGGGAAATGATGCACCTTGTAAGAAGGTAGGAATCGGGAAGATTGAATTGCTAATGCACGATGGTCTTATTAGGGAGCTTTCAGATGTATGGTATGTTCCAGATTTGAAAAAGAATCTGATTTCACTAGGTGCTTTGGAGGCCAGTGGATTGAAATTTGCTAGTGAAGGTGGCATTCTGAAGGTGACTAGCAGATCACTCGTGGTGATGAAAGGGCAAAGAAAGAGGAACTTGTTTTTCTTGCAGGGAAAAACATATTTGGGTCAGGCTGCCAGTGTAACTGAGAAGCCTAAACAGGTTGTTCCCGACTCTACCAGGTTGTGGCATATGCGACTCGGGCATGCAGGAGAAAAGGCCTTGCAGGGGCTTGTGAAGCAAGGGTTGCTTAAAGATGCTAAAGGGTGCAAGTTGGAATTTTGTGAACATTGTGTTTTGGGTAAGCAAACTAGGGTGAAATTTGGTACAGCTGTACATCAGACAAAGGGTATCCTCGATTATGTGCACACAGATGTTTGGGGCCCTACTCAGACACCTTCTATGAGTGGAAGACACTGGTTTGTTACTTTTGTTGATGATTACTCCAGACGAGTTTGGGTATATACCATGAAGCACAAAGATGAAGTTTTGACATTGTTCACAAGTTGGAAGAAGAAAGTTGAAAATCAGACTGGTAGGAAGATTAAGGTTCTGAGGTCAGATAATGGAGGGGAATACAAGAACGATCCGTTTCTGAAGTTGTGTGAAGATGAAGGGATCCAGAGGCACTTCACAGTTAGGAAGACTCCACAGCAAAATGGGGTTGCAGAAAGGATGAACAGAACCTTACTTGAGAAGGTGAGATGTATGTTAGCACAGTCTGGATTGAAGAAGACATTTTGGGCAGAAGCTGTTATATATGCAAGCCACATTGTCAACCGTTTACCATCAGCAGCACTTGAAGGCAAGACGCCTATTGAGGTATGGAGTGGTAAACCTGCATCTGATTATAGTTTTTTGCATATATTTGGTTGTCCTGCTTATTTTCATGTAACTGAAACTAAACTTGATGCAAGAGCCAAAAAGGCTATATTTGTTGGTTTTAGTACTGGTGTCAAAGGTTACAGGTTGTGGTGTCCAGAACAAAAGAAGTTAGTAATCAGCAGAGATGTGACTTTTGATGAGACCAGCATGATTAGCTCGGGACAGTCGACTGGTGGTATAGGACAGTCGACTGGTGAGCAGCAGAAGAGTGGGACAGTTCTCCAACAGGTAAGTAGCAGAATCTCGGGACAGTCGACTGATGTACAGGAGCAGTCGACTGGTGGTCTAGAACAGCAGAAGAGTGGGAGCTCGGGACAGTCGACTGTTGGCAATAATCAGTCGACTGGTAGGAGAGTTCTCCAACAGGTGGAGTTAGAAAAGTTGTCAGTTGAAAATCCTGTTCCTGTCCAAGATGAAGATGATGTGGTTGATACTGAGAATGATGAAGAAGTTCCTATCCAGCAGGAAGAATCAATTGCAGTAAGAAGGCAAAGAAGAGATATCAAACGACCGTCTCGCTTTACAGATACAGTTGCATTTGCTCTTCCCATTGTGGATGATGAAGTTCCCTCCAACTTCAAAGAAGCCACTAGAAGTTCAGAAAATGCAGATTGGAAAGTTGCTATGGATAAAGAGATGAACTCTCTTCATAAGAATAAGACTTGGGATCTAGTGCAACTACCAAAGGGGAAGAAAGCAATTGGTTGCAAGTGGGTGTATACGAAGAAAGAAGGTCCAAAAGGCAGTGTTCGGTTCAAGGCTAGACTAGTTGCAAAGGGGTATGCTCAACAGGAAGGTATTGACTATAATGAAGTGTTCTCTCCAGTTGTGAAGCATCCTTCTATTCGGATTTTGTTGGCATTGGTAGCACAGTTTGATCTTGAATTGACACAGATGGATGTGAAGACTGCGTTCTTACATGGGGATCTAGATGAAGAAATTTATATGTTGCAGCCAGATGGGTTTAAGACAGCTGGGAAGGAAAGTTGTGTTTGCAGGTTGAAGAAGTCTCTCTATGGGTTGAAGCAATCTCCAAGGCAGTGGTATTTGAGGTTTGACCAGTTTATGAAAGTGCAGGGATATTCCAGAAGTGAGTTTGATCATTGTGTCTACTTCAGGAAATTGCAGGATGGTTCTTTCATATATCTGTTATTATATGTGGATGACATGTTGATTGCCTCTAAAAATGCTAAGGAGATTCAAAATTTGAAGAATCAGTTGAGTTCTGAATTCGAGATGAAGGATCTTGGTGAAGCCAAGAAGATACTTGGGATGGAGATAGCTAGAGACAGAACAAAGGGCGTAGTGAGTTTGACACAGAAGCAATATCTTTTGAAGGTGCTGAAACGGTTCGGTATAGATGAGAAAACTAAACCAGTTAGCACACCCTTAGCCAGTCATTTCAGAATTAGTGCTTCTCAGTCTCCAAGTACAGATGAAGAGAGACAGTATATGGCGAATGTACCTTACACTAGTGTGGTTGGCAGTTTGATGTATGCCATGGTTTGTACTCGACCAGATATCTCTCAGGCGGTGAGTATGGTTAGTCGATATATGCATGATCCAGGCAAAGAGCATTGGCAAGCAGCTAAATGGATTTTGAGGTACATAAGTGGCACCACAGATGTGGGTTTGAAATTTGAAAGGGATGACAATATTAGCAGGTTATTGGTTGGATATGTTGATTCTGACTATGCAGGTGATCTAGATAAGAGGCGGTCTACTACAGGCTATTTGTTTACTATGGCTAGGGCACCTATAAGTTGGAGGTCAAATTTGCAGTCCACTGTAGCGTTGTCTACTACTGAGGCTGAATACATGGCGGTTGCTGAGGCCATGAAGGAAGCCATTTGGATACATGGACTTTTGAAGAGCTTGGGAATTCATCGGGAGAAGGTGGAGGTACACTGTGACAGTCAGAGTGCTATTCATTTAGCGAAGAACCAAGTTCATCATTCGAGGACCAAACATATTGATGTTCGTTATCATTTTGTGCGTGATTTGATAAAGGATGCTGATATTCATTTGGTGAAGATTGGAACAGCTGATAATCCTGCTGATATGTTGACCAAAGTTGTTGGGGCAGCCAAGTTCAAGCATTGCATGAACCTGGCTAATAGTTTGCATGTTTGATAATTTGGCATGGGCAGTTGGGATAGTACTTTGCTATTGGTTTGTTGAGTATGTGATATCATACTAAGGTGGAGTTTGGGTTCGTTTGTTGCATTTGGTGATGAGCAGTTGTTTTGAAGTATTTGTGGAGATTGCTTGGGCTACTTGGAAGATTTCACCAAGGTGGAGATTGTTGGATACTTGGAAGATCTCGCCAAGGTGGAGATTGTAGGATAATGGCTCGATTCTGGTATTTGGTATCTGCAGTGTTCGAAAGTTTCAGAGCTTCAGTCGACTGGATGGAGGAGCAGTCGACTGTCCAGAGAGGAGTTTTCGAAGACTGAGAATACAGCAGTAGCAGTCGACTGTATGTGGGAGTCAGTCGACCGTCCCGGAGGAATCAGTCGACTGGTATGAAGACCAGTCGACTGTCGGCGGGTTTTGGATCCAGATTCGGCCCAATTCGAAAGGCCCAATAGTTTCCCTATCAATACACCCGTTAGGGTTTTGTAAATAGTAACACCTTATTCGGATTATGCAGCCGTCATCTCTTTTAAAGGCTTTGTTTGCTCATTGGAGATCATAGTAAAGAAACCCCAACCGCCCCTTGTGGATGTAGGCATCGTTTTGCCGAACCACGTAAATCTTGTGTTCTTGTGTTGCTTGCTTTTCTGTGTTTTCTCGCTGTTTCTTCTCGTTTGATTGTTGGTTTGATTTGTATTCCGCACAACAAAGACACCATCCTCACTATCACCAGTCAAACCTTATGTCCTTCCCATTCCTTTTCCTCAAAGGCATAAGAAGAGTAAAATTGATCAACAGTTTGAGAAAATTTTGAAAGTGTTTATCTAGTTTCACATTAATATTCCTTTTGCAGATGCCTTAGCACAGATTCCTGGCTATACAAAGTTCCTAAAGGAGATCATGTCCAAGAAGAGGAAATTGGAAGATTTCGAGACCATTGCCTTTACGGAGCAATGCAGTGCCAGTATCCAGAATTTGCTTCCACCAAAGCTAAGAGATCCAGGGAGTAGTCTATCCCTTGTACTATAGTGATGTTAAAAATTTTAAAGCTTTATGTGATTTAGGTTCCAGTGTTTCATTAATGACTTTGTCTATGTCTAGGAAGCGTGGATTAAAGAAGTTGAATCCTACTCTACCATTGCTTTGCAGCTAGCTGACCGATCGGTGAAATACCCTTTGGGTGTTCTTGAGAATGTGCTGATCAAGGTAAAGAAGTTTATCATTTCAGTTGATTTTATTTTGTTGGAGATGGAAGAAGACACCGAGATCCCTATCATTTTAGGCTGGCCTTTGCTAGCCGCAATTGGAGTTGTCATAGATGTTAGGAAAGGTAGGCTGACTTTGAAGGTTGGTGTAGAAAAGGTAGAGTTTAATTTACTTGAAGCTGCTAAATATCCTTCTTTTACTTATCATGCTTTTCGAGTTGATGTTGTAGATGAGCTGAACAGAGAGGTTTTTAGGGCTGAAAATACTTAAGAACCTCTTGAGACTTGTTTAGTGAGTGCAGGGACAAGTAAAGATGACAATTTGGTGGTTGTCGAAGTGGCATGTGCATTAGAGGCTACATGTCCTAAGCCGAAGCAGAGAGGTATTCAGTTTGAGGATCTAGGCAAAGGTAAGCCAGTCACTCCCAACATGCAAGCACCAGTTCTGGAGTTGAAGCCATTACCCTCACATCTCAGGTATGCCTTTTTAGGTGAGAACAATACTTTTCCCGTTATTGTGAGTGCTTGTTTACCGAATTATCAACTTGACAAATTGATGTGAATTTTGAGATTGAGAAAAAAAGCCATAGCCTGGACTATATTAGACCTCAGAGGAATTAGCCTCTCATTGTGTATGGATAGAATTTTAATGGAGGATATCCATAAATCTGTTGTTGAAAATAAAAAATGGTTAAATCCTAACATGAAAGAAGTAGGTAGAGCTGAAATTCTTAATTGGTTAGATGCAAGGATTATTTATCCTATATCTGATAGTTCATGGATTAGTCAAGTGCATATAGTACCTAAAAAGGGTGGGATGACTGTGGTGCATAATGAAAATAATGAATTAATTCCCACTAGGACAGTAACGGGGTGGAGAATATGCATAGATTATAGGAAACTAAATAGTGTTACCCGTAAGGATCATTTTCCTTTAACTTTTCTTGATCAGATGCTTGAGAGACTTGCTGGTATGCATATTACTATTTTCTAGATGGTTATTCAGGGTATAACCAGATTCGTATATCATTCGAAGGGCAAGAAAAGACCACCTTCACTTGTCCTTATGTACTTTTGCGTTCCGTAGGATGCCTTTTGGTTTGTGTAATGCCCCTGCTACATTCCAACGATGCATGATGGCTATTTTCTCTGGTTTGTTGAAAAGATCATTGAGGTATTCATGGATGATTTTCAGCTTTTGGATATTCTTTTGATAATTGTTTATATAACGTGTCTCATGTTTTGCAGCATTGCAAGGAAACGAATTTAGTGTTGAATTGGGAGAAATGTCATTTTATGGTGCATGAATGTATTGTTTTAGGCCACAAAATTTCAGCAAAAGGTTTTGAGGTGGACCAAGTAGAAATTTTTGAAAAATTGCCATCACCTACCAATGTTAGACTTTGAAGTTTCCTTGGTCACGTAGGATTTTACTGGCTTTTTATTAAGGATTTTTCTAAAATTTCTAAACCTCTTTATAATCTAATAAGGATGTTGTGTTTGATTTTGATAAGGACTATTTGAATGCTTTTAACAGGTTGAAGCAAGAGTTGGTGTCAACACTAATAATGGCAACCCCAGATCAGAGTTTTCCTTTTGAGCTAATGTCTGTTGCTAGTGATTTCGCTTTGTTTGTTGTTCTCTGCCAGAGAAAAGACAGGAAGTTGCATGTTATATGTTATGCTAGTAGAGTTTTAAATAATGCACAGGTTAATTATGCAATTACTGAAAAAGAACTGCTTGTCCTTGTGTTTTCTTTTGACAAGTTTCGATCTTACCTTATAGGTTCAAAGGTGATCGTATATACGGACCATTCAGCGATCAAGTATTTGCTGCAAAAGAATGATGCCAAACTGCGTTTGATTCGGTGGGTGCTATTTCTTCAAGAATTTGACCTTGAGATTCGAGACAAGAGAGGCATGGAGAATGTGCTGGCAGGTCACTTGTCTAGATTAGAAGGGCAATCAAAAGCAGATGAGGTACCCATTAATGAAAGATTTCCAGATGAACAGTTGTTGTCCATTGCAGTCATCCCCAGGTATGCTGATTTGGTGCACTATTTGGTGAGTGGCATTGTTCTCCATGTTTTGAGCTATCATCAGAAGAATTTTTTGGGTGGGATGTGAAGTGTTATTTTTGGGAAGAACAGGTACTCTATAAACACTATGTAGATGAGATGATTAGAAGATGTGTTCCCCAGGATGAGATGCATGATATCCTTGGCCATTGCCATTCCTTGAAGTGTGGTGGACATTTCAGTACCTCCAAGACAATTGTAAAAGTATGGCAATCTGGTTTTTACTGTCCGACCATGTTTCAAGATGCTAGACAATATGTGAGCACGTGTGATAGATGTCAGAGGGTTGACAACATTTCCAAAAAAGAATGAGATGCCCTTGACCAATATCCTTGAGGTTGAACTGTTTGATTTGTGGGGAATTGATTTCATGGGCCCATTTCCCTCTTCCTTCAATAATCAGTACATCCTAGTAGCAACGGATTATGTTTCTAAATGGATTGAAGATACTGCAGCTCAGACTAATAACTCTCGGGTGGCGAAGAGATTTTTGATTTTTTTCTTCTTTCAAGATTTGGTGTGCCAAGAGCCGTTATTAGTGATGAAGGCTCCCATTTTTGTTACTTGTCATTTGAGGCTTTGTTCAAGAAATACGGGGTTACTCATAAGATGGTACTTTCCTATCATACTCAAACAAATGGGCAAGTGGAACTTGCAAATAGGGAATTGAAGCAAATTTTGGAGAAAACTGTGAGCAATTCAAAGAAGGATTGGGCGAATAAGTTAGATGATGCACTTTAGGCCTATAAGACAGCTTTCTAAACACCTTTGGGTATGTCTCCTTATGGACTTGTCTTTGGAAAGTTTTGTCACTTACTAGTTGAATTGGAACATAGGATCTATCGGGCAATTCAGGAGTTGAACATGGACTAGAAAGCTGCAGGAGAAAATAGATTTTTATAGTTCATTGAGTTGGAGGAGTTTAGGTTGGATGCTTATGAAAATGGTCGGATTTACAAGGAAAAGACCAAGCATTGGCATGACACACATCTTCAGATTGAAAACTTCGAAATTGGGCACTGGTGTTACTCTTCGACGCAAGATTTAAACTATTCTCAGGGAAGCTTCGGTCTAGGTGGCCTGGCCCATTCACGGTAACAAAAGGTTATCCATATGGTGCTGTTGAGGTGCATAGTGAGGTCACTCGTGCATTCAAGGGTAATGTGCAGTGTTTGAAGCCTTATATTTTGGTAATGTGGTGCCTAAAGGAGTTACTTACTCCTTGAAGAATCCTACCTATAGTTGATGGTGTAGAAGTCAAGCTAATGACTATAAACAAGTGCTTATTTTGTTTTAGTTGTTGTTTTGTTTTTGTTTTTTGAATAATGATGGTTGTGACCTCCTTTCTCTTGCTTGTGTTGTGTAGGTTCGGAAAAATCAAGGAAGAAGGTAATTCCTGTTCAATTCAATAGGACATTTGTGTGATCAGTCCTGCTAAAAAGGGGAGTATTAGTCTTCCATTTTTCCCTCCATATTGTGGTGTGAAAATTAAGTTTAGGGGAGTGGATATTTGATTGTGATCAGTACAGCTGCTACTTCCAAATGTTGGGAGGGATCTGCTAGCTTATGTACAAAGCTTTTCAATTCTTTTAAGCTTCTAAGCTTCTGTTTGATGATGATCTTCGTGGTGTTGCTCAGTTGGTGGTAGTGGAGGCCAAGAGGCCCCATGCCATTGCAAAGGTCAGAAATTCTGAGAGTAATCTAGTTGGCACCTCCAAGCCAACTGCCTCCTCGAGATGAATTTCTCTCCCTTTGTTTTGTGTATGTTGTTATTTCCCGTCCTGGTTGTTGTGTTCCCAAATTCCACAATGAAGATCGGATGTTGGAATGTGAGAGGGCTTGGTAGCCCTGACAAACACTCCTTGATTAAGGATGGAATTCAATTTGCCAAATTATCAGTTGTACGTATCCAAGAATCAAAGTTTTCCAACTCTAGTAGCAGAAATTTTGCATCCATAGGGGGGCTTACTATCAATAAGTGGATAATCCTAGATGCAATAGATAGTTGTGGGGGTGTTATGGAGGGCTGGATGATAACCTATATGATATCTTTTACTCAGCTATTGACATTTTATTTATTTTTTGTATCCCTCAGAGAGAGACAGTCAGGTTTAGAGTGGTCTCTAACTTCGGTTTATGCTCCATTTGAGAGGGATGATCGGGATGTGTGCTAACATGAGATAATTCAACGTAGACGCTTCCTTTGACCTTGTTGGGAGCTATGTGGAGACTTCATTGCTACACTCTCTGATCACGAAAGGAACAGAGGTAAGAGCTCATGGAGGGACATGAAACAATTTGTACATTCTATTGCCCTATTGCAACTTATTGATGTACCTCTTTCTAGAAGAAAGTTTACTTGGTCCAACTTGAGAACTAATCCAACCATGGCTAGACTAGACAAATTCCTCATCACTCAAGAATGAGACCCCACCTTCCCTAGTTCCATTCTGTCATCCTTGCCTAAAGTTGCTTCTGATCATTGCCCCATTGTAATTGACACACTCGCCATCCCCCCCCCAAAACCAACTTCTTCGGGTTTGAGAAAGCATGGTTTTCAGACCCCCAATTCCCATGCTTGGTTGCAGGGTGGTGAAATTCTTTCAACTGTAGAGGTTCACTAGTTGATATTTTTGGGAAAAAAATAATGTTTCTCAAAAGGAGGATTAGATATTGGGGCTATAAAAGTTTTGGCATTATTAAAGAAAAGAAGAAAAAAATTGCTAGACACCATTCATGACCCTAGACATTGAGCAGGAGTTCGGGGTGCCAAGTGAAACGGACACATTGCTGAGATTGAATGTTGTTTAGGAATATGTAAGGCTGGTGAAGGCAGACACCACATACTGGAGACAAAGGGCCAGGGAGACATGGCTTAAAGAAGGAGATGCATACTCCACATTCTTCCACTACATTGCTAATGGCAGAAGGAGGAATTTTGTTTACTCTCTAACAGTTGAGAACACTACAAACAGTTTTGATTTTTTTAGTTGATTGGCTTGTACTGCATCCAAACCAGCATGATCTGGGGCAGTTAGACATTCCTTTGACCATGCACGAAATTAGTGCATATAAAGCTCTTGGCCCTAATGGCTTCTCAATGTGCTTCTACCACACCTTCTGTGTGTGTGTGTGTGTGTGGGGGGGGGGGGGGGGGGGGGGGTGGGGATTTAAAGTGATATCATGGACATGTTCAATTCTATTCATGATGGCTCAGTTGACATTTCTAGGCTGAATTATTCAGACATTACTCTTATCCACAAGTGCGATGGAGCTAATAATGTCCAGGACCTCAAACATATTAAACTTCTTAACTGCTATTTCAAGATCTTCACAAAAGTCTTAGCCAGCAGGCTGAGCCCTCTTTTTCAGGATCGTGTGTCATCCTCTTAAAGTGCTTTTCTTAAAGACAAATCTATAGTAGACTGCTTCCTGGTGGCTCATAAAATTATTAACCTATGTTCATGGAAAAGAAGGGATATTCTGATGCTCAAAATTGACATCAAGAAGGCTTTTGATTCTGTTAACTGGAGCATCATAGAGGAAGTGCTTGTGGCTAGGGACTTTGGGCCTAAGTGGTGTGCATGGATTCTCATGGTTCGTCACTCATGTAAATCACACATCCTACTTAATGGAAGAAGGGGAGACACCATTCATTGCAAGAGAGGCCTCAAGTAAGGTGATCATCTTTCACCTATGCTCTTCATTCTAGTTGTTGATGTTTGATATGAGTCAGATGACGTGGCCTCTCCTAGGCCACCAGATCCCCTCAAAAACTGTTCACCCCTGATCATCAGATCAGCCCTAAGCCCCATGGGCTTCTGCCACGTCAGGCCCACGGGCAAGCGAGACCGGACCCAGCCCAAACGGATCCAGACCCGTTTGGCCTGCCTATAAATACCAGGCCCTCTCCCCCTTTTTAAGGTAATCAATCTTTTTCCCTCTAAAAACCCTAGCTACTGTTACTCTTCAGTAACTAACTAGACCGTCGGAGGGCCTGCCACCAGGATCAATCCCAGTATTCCTAGGCTGAGTGCAGGTACACGAGACCGAGCCGAGCCTCCAGATCTGGGCTGAGCCTCCAGATCCGAGCCGAGCATCAAACCTCTACCTTACTCCCACCTATTCCCGAGCCACTCCCTCAGCCGAGGGTCGGGCGTATAGTTGGTACCGAGACTTCCGTCTAAAAAAAAGTTGAGAGAACTCACACCTGGTGCAGCCACCCCCCAAAAACAAACTGCATCAGGTTGGCACCATCTGTGGGAAACCCCTCGGTAATGACCCCAGTCCGATCCCGGACATTGACGTCATCCCCTCAATCCGAGCTCTGAAATGGAACCCAAGGCCAGAAGAGCCATCACCTCTGCACGTTGCCCGGACGCTCCTCCCCAGGACATCCCTACCGACACTCATGGATCCAACCATCCGAGGATCAATGGCGAACCCGGGCCGGGCGCTTCTCACTTGGTCACGACCAACCTACGTCGGCAGATCCAGAACCAACAAGCCATTAGAACGAGGGGAGGGACCGCTTCCAACTCGGTCCCGAACCATCCTACGCACCTATCCCGAGGGTGGGGTCGGAGCTCAGTCGCGCCGACCGAAGGCTGCCGCCCCAACGCGACCCAGCCAGACAAGCTCTAGTCACCCGCAGCGAGTTCCAAGACTTTCGGAATGAAATCCTGCAGGCCATCTTGGGGACCCCCGTGAACGAGACACTCCATCGGTCTCACTCTCAGTCGGACGCCGAAGCCAACGGGTCTCGTAGGCTAACCCGTCCGCCAGAGTCAGAAGAGGATGTCCTGCGATGCCTACAGGAAATAGAGAACTGCCTCAACCACTTCGGTGAGGGCGGCTCAAGGGCAGCCCCGGCTCATAGGCCGACCCGACCTCCTTTCTTCGCTGCAATCTTACAAGCGGAAATACCCCAGAATTTTTGGCCTCCCCAATTCGAGACCTATGACGGCGAGGGTGATCCTGCTGATCACATGGAGGGTTTCAAAACCCTCATGATGATTTACAGCGTGTCGGATCCCCTCCTATGTCGTGCCTTCCCCACCATCCTCTGGGGTCCAGCTCGGGAATGGTTCTCTAAGCTTGTCCCTGGCTCAATCTACTCTTTCGACCAGCTAGAGGCGGCCAACTTTCTTGTCCACTTCGTGACCAGTAGGAAGGCCGAGAAGACAAGCGCGTCCCTGCTAGGCCTCCGGCAGAAGGAGGGGGAGCTGCTCCGACAGTTCGTTCGGAGGTTCACCACTGAGGCAAGGTCCGTCTCCTCCCTCGATGCTGGGGTCACCTCGGCAGCCTTCCGGCACAACGTCCGACACGGCCAGCTAAAGGCGTCCTTAGCCAAGAAGCCTCCCCTCGATTTTCCTGACCTGCTCAATCGGGTCGAGAAATACATCCGGGCTGAAGAGGCCCTACATCCCGAGGATGCCAAAGAGGTTCCAGGGAAGGGAAAGCGCAAGGCCAACGAGGCTGAGCCAACCAAGAAGGTTTCGAGGGACGGGATCGGCATGAAGAAGGTCCCTCTGATCTCGCATTTCGAGAGATACACACCACTAACACAAAACATATCGGCCATCCTACTCGCGATCGAAGACAGGGACCTCGTCTAGATGCCCCCTTGACCAACCAGCAACAAGAAAAGGGACCAGCAGTTCTACTGCCCTTTCCACCGGGACAACAGGCACAACACCGACTACTGCCGGGCCTTGAAAGACGAAATCGAGGTCCTCATCCAACAAGGGTATCTCTGAGAATTCACCCGGGAAGACGTCCAGGACAGGAAGGATGCGAGGAACCGGAGGCCCTCTCCTCCTCCTCGCGCCCCCAAACAGCATCCCGAGCGAGACCCGGAGCCCGAAGAGGCCGGAGGCGAAGCCATTCTACGCTGCATCCATGGGAGGCCCATGGGAGGAGAGTCCAGTACTTCTCGCAAGGCATTTGTCCGAGAGGTAAATGTCATCCGAGGCCTCCCTCCCCCCCCAGGTTCAGCAGCTTCCTGTCTCCTTCTCGGGGGAAGACTTGGAGGGGGTCCGGCTCCCGCACTGCGATGCACTCGTCGTCAGCCTCGACATGGCGAACTACGAGGTCCGTCAGATTCTCGTAGACAGCGGGAGCTCGGTGAACATCCTCTTTCTAGAAGTGTTTGAGAACCTCAAGCTCCCCCGAGATAAACTGAAGCCAGCTGGGTACACCCTGCACGGGTTCTCCGGCGTCTCGGTACCGAAAGAAGGAATCGTGACCTTGGATGTCACTGCTGGTACGACCCCCCACCGACGGACCTAGTCGATGGACTTCATGGTTGTGAACGTCAAAGTAGCCTACAACGCCATCCTCGGCCGACCGGGGCTCTGCTCTCTCCAGGCTGTTTCGTCGCCTACCACCTGAAATTGAAGTTCCCTACCAAATCAGGTGTCGGGGTCGTTCGGGGGAACCAAGAGGCAACCCGAGCGTGCTTTATGACGGTTGTCGGGGGCAGTGTGTTTCCCCTGGATGTCGTTGAGCTACAACCCGAGAGAAGTCAACCGGAACCCGAACCGGCGGACGAACTAGAAGAAGTCTCATTCGGGGCAGAAGACAATTCAAAATGGTTCTGCGTGAGCTGCTCCCTCGCACCGGACCTAAAGTCTGACATGATCGACTGCATTCGCCACAACGTCGACGTCTTTGCTTGGAAGCCATCCGACATGCCCAGGATCTCTGAAGACCGGATCATGCACAGGCTGAACGTGATCCCTAGCTCGAAGCCGATCATCCAGAAGCAACATAAGTTCGCCCTAGAGAGGCAGCAAGCTGTGAAAGCGGAGGTGGACAAACTCTTGTCCGCCCGGTTCATCCAAGAGGTCAGCTACCCCGAGTGTCTGCCGAACATCGTAATGGTAAGGAAGACAAGCGGGAGCTGGAGGATCTGCATAGACTTTACAGACCTCAACAAGGCGTGCCCCAAAGATCTGTTCCCCCTCCCTCGCATTGATGCTCTGATCGACGCAACGTTGGGTCACGAGCTCCTGTCCTTCATGGACACATTCTCTGGCTACAATCAGATCTGAATGTTCCCCCTTGATATAGCCAAGACGTCCTTCGTTATCGACCAAGGTCTCTACTACTACCAGGTCATGCCCTTTCGGGCTGAAGAATGCCGGTGCTACCTATCAGAGGCTCGTCAACTAATTCTTCAAGAAGCAAATCGGTCGCAACATGGAGGTGTACATCGACAACATGCTTGTTAAAAGCCAGCAAGGACAGGACCGCGTCGCCAACCTGGAAGAAAACATGAGGCTCAATCCGGCCAAGTGTGCATTCTGCGTCTCCTCGGGAAAATTTTTCGGGTTCATCGTCAGCCAGAGCGGCATCGAGGCGAACCCTGAAAAGATCCGAGCCATAATCGAAATGGCCCCTCCGAGAAACATCAGGAAGTCCAGTGGCTCACGGGGAGACCGGCGGCCATCGACCGTTTTCTCTCCAAATCTGGGGAGAAGTCCCTCCCATTATTCAAAGCTCTGTGCGGAATCGGAGGCTTTAAGTGGGGCACTCAACAGCAGGAGGCGTTCGCCCAATTGAAAGAGTACCTCGCCAATCCTCTGCCCCTTAGCAAACCAGAGCCGGGCGAGCCTCTCTGGCTTTACCTTTCGGCCTCGGAAAGCGTACTCAGTGCTGTCCTCATTTGGGAAGAAGACGAAGTCCAAAAACCACTATACCATGTGAGCAAGATATGCGAAAATGGAGAAGGTGGCATACGCCCTGGTCATGGCCGCTCGGAAACTCTGCCCTTACTTCTAGGTGCACTCGATTTAGGTCCTCATGGACCAGTCCCTGAAGGCCGTGCTCCATAAGCCCTAGAGCACTGGCCATTTGGTCATGTGGTCGATCGAGCTCATTCAATACGACATTGACTATTAGCCAAGGACGGCAATCAAGGGACATGCCCTCGCCGAATTCATCACGGAATGCACTATCTCCGAGCAACCCGACAGCGGGGAGGCCGATCAGACGTGGGAAGTTTATGTCGATGGCTCCTCCTGCGAAGCGGGGAGTGGCACAGGCATTACTTGCGAGGGCCCGACAACTTCATTCTTCAGTATTCTCTCCGCCTCAACTTTCCAGCCTCTAACAACGAGACGGAATATGAGGCTATGATCACGGGGCTCACCCTAGCACACCAAGTAGGCACCATACAGATCAGGGCCTTCAGCGACTTTCAGCTTGTGGTCAATCAGATCACCGGAGAGTACGAGGCCCACGACGATCGGATGATCCGGTACTTGGCCGTGGTCCGCCAGCTCTTGACATCCTTCGACGACTCCGCGGTGCTAAGGATCTCAAGAGAGCAGAATGCCTAGGCCGATGCCCTGTCGAAGCTAGCCTCCTCGTCCTTTGAAGGACTTAACTGCACCGTTCTGATCGAGGTACTTCTGAAGCCAAGTATTGACCTTCCCTAGACCCTCTGTATTGACGATGGGGCTCAGCCTGACGATTGGAGCACTCCCATCTGGAAGTTTCTAATCAAGGGAGAGCTCCCCGAAAATCGAGCCGAGGCAAGGTGGATTAGGGTCCGTTCGGAAAGGTTCGTCATGATCGGCAATACCCTCTTCAAGCACTCGTACACCATGACGGACGAGAAGCCATATCTCCGCTACTTGACCCCTGACGAAGCAAAGTATGCCCTCAAGGAGCTCCATGAAGGAATTGGCAGGTGCCACATGGGGAGCCGATCGCTCGCCCGGAAGGCTCTGAACCACGGGTATTACTGACCCATGATGTTACAGGATGCCCTGGCCCTGGTCAAGAAATGTGGACCCTGTCAAAGATTCTCCTCGGTAAGAAGGGCGCCACAGGCAAACGTCGACTCCCTGACCAGTCTGACCCCCTTTGCTATGTAGGGGATGGACCTGGTAAGCCCCTTTCCGAAAGCAATGGGCTAAAGGAAGTTCTTGATAGTAGCGATAGACTACTTCACAAAGTGGATCGAGGCCGAGCCCTTGGCCATGATCACCGAGCAACAAACTCAGCAATTCATCTGGAAACACATCATCTGTCGGTTCGGAATTCCACACATGCTCATCATGGATAATGGGACCCAGTTAGGGGCAAAAATTTTAGAAAGTTTTGCGAGGACCTCAGAATCCAGCAATGCTTCTTCGCGGTCTGCCACCCACAGTCGAACGGTCAAGCCGAGTACGCGAACCGATAGATCCTCGACGGTTTGAAGAAACAACTTGACAATTCTTCCAAGGGATTGTGGGTTGACGTGTTGCCAAGCATTCTCTAGGCCCATCGAACGATGAAGAAGATCCCCACAGGAGAATCACCATTCAATCTGACGTACGGCACGGAAGCAGTAATTCCCCTCGAGATCGGGCTCCCTTCGCCCCGTATCATGTCCTTTGATGAAGAAAGCAACTCGGCACAACTGCGTGTCGACCTGGACCTCATAGACAAAGTCAAGGAAAAATCCCCAATCAGAAGGAGAACGGACCAGCAGAGGATCGAGAAGTTCTACAACAAAAGGGTACGTCCCACCAACATCAAGCTAGGGGACCTCGTCCTCCGAAAGCTGGCGGTATCAAATCCCGGCCAAAAGAGGAAGCTAGCTCCAAACTGGGAAGGCCCGTACAGAGTTTTTGAGGTTGTACGCCTGGGCACATATCGCCTTACCGACCCGAAGGGCAAGGCCATGAAAAGACCCTGAAACACGGAGCACCTTATCAAATTTCTTCAAGGGGAGGATTAGCACCTCACATAGCCCTTGTAGATCCCCCTGTAAGCGCCAAAATGTAAACGGCATCCCGTGCCTTGTTTTGTAAAGTCAATATAATGTACATTTACCCCTTGTTTTGGACCCTGCCCTCGGATGGTACCGCGCCACAAAACCTTCTCTTACAAGCTTGAGCTCGGCGCTCGAATGGTACTGCGGGCCACAAAAACCTTCTCCTACAAGCTTGAGCTCAGCGCTCGGAATAGCGCCGCTAGCCACAAAAAGTATCTTCTAAGGTATAGGAGCTGGGTATCGACCTCAAGCAGGGCCTCGGCTTTTCCAAGCCCTGCGACCTAAGCACTCGGCGATGATCTCCGGCTACACTCATAACGGCTTCTCTTGGTATGGGGGCTCGGCATCGACCTCGAGCAGGGTCTCGGCTTTTTCAAGCCTTGCTACCTATACGCTTGGCGATGAACTTCAGCTACACTTATGCTATCTACCCAAGAATAGGTATGGGGGCTCGGCATCGACCTCGAGCAAGGCTTTGGCTTTTTCAAGCCATGTGACCTTTACGCTCGGCGATGATCTCCGACTACACTCATAACGGCTTCTCTTGGTATGGGGGCTTGGCATCGACCTCGAGCAGGGTCTCAGCTTTTTCAAGCCCTGTTACCTATGCACTCGGCGATGACCTTTAGCTACACTCATGCATTCTACCTAAGAACAAGTATGGGGGCTCGGCATCGATCTCGAGCACGGCCTTGGCTTTTTCAAGCCATGTGACCTTTACGCTCGGCGATGATCTCTGGCTACACTCATAACAGCTTCTCTTGGTATGGGGGCTCGACATCGACCTCGAGCAGGGTCTCGACTTTTTTAAGCCCTATTACCTATGCGCTTGCGATGACCTTCAGCTACACTTGTGCTATCTACCCGAGAACAGGTATGGGGGCTCGGCATCGACTTTGAGCAAGACCTTGGCTTTTTCAAGCCATGCGATCTTTATGCTCGGCGATGATCTCCGACTACACTCATAATGGCTTCTCTTGGTATGGGGGCTCGACATCGACCTCGAGCGGGGTCTCAGCTTTTTCAAGCCCTGTTACCTATGCGCTCGGTGATGACCTTTAGCTACACTCATGCTATCTACCCGAGAACAAGTATGGAGGCTCGGCATCGACCTCGAGCAAGGCCTTGGCTTTTTCAAACCATCAGTCCTTTACGCTCGGCGATGATCTCCGGCTACACTCATAAAGGCTTCTCTTGGTATGGGGGCTCAGCATCGACCTCGAGCAAGGTCTTGGTTTTTTCAAGCTATGCGACCGTTATGCTCGGCGATGATCTTCGGCTACACTCATGCTATCTACCCGAGAACAGGTATGGGGGCTCGGCATAGACCTCGAGCAAGGCCTTCACTTTTTTCAAAGCCATGCGACCTTTATGCTCGGCGATGATCTCTGGCTACCATAACTGCTTCTCTAGGTGTGGGGCTCGGCATCGACCTCGATCAGGGCCTTGGCTTTTTTAAGCCCTGTGACCTATGTGCTCGGTGATGACCTTCAGCTACACTCATATTGTCTACCAAATCCAAAAGTTTTTATTTTAGGTTTAGGGCGCTCGCCTTCGGCAAATGCCCCGAGTCCCGAACCTGTGGATTGACCCACCTCTCACCCGCTGGCAACTCTGGGTTAAAAGCCCTTAGAGTTGAAACCCCGAATTGTCAGAGGGTGGCAGGAAAGCCACCGATCCGAGACTCTCGGCCGAAAATTCTATCCCCGGGTCGTCAGTTGACCCACTCTCACCCACGGACAGCTCAGGGTTAACGGCCCCTAAAGCCGAAACCCCAAATTGTGTGAGGGTGGCAGGGGAGTCACCGACCCAGGACTCTGCCAAAAAATTTTACTTTGGGGGTGCCCACCTTCGACAAGCACCCCGAATCTCGCCCCCGGATCGACCCACCTCTCACCCATAGACAGCTCGAGGTTAACGGCCCTCGGAGCGAAAACCCCGAATTGTCAACAGGTGGCAGTTGATTCAATCTCGATTCCTGATAAAAAAGTGACAAGGGGGGGTGAGGATTATATAGCCCTCGGAGAGGCGCATTTATGACATCGGGGAGTCCAAACGGTGGAAGATGACGCGTCGCCATTATTTTTTATCGGAAGACAAAACGTCCCTCATAGAGTACTGTCTGCAAGGAATTGCGGTTCGGTTCCCGAGCGAACCACAGCCTGACCACTCTTTCTGCCTCGGCGGCGACCTCCAGCAAGGCCATACTCGGCAATGACCTCGAACTACGCTCCTGCCTGCCTCACTTAATAAATTATCAAGATTAAAGAAATCAAAGTTTTATTACTCACAAGGCTCCAGAAACGGCCACACAATACAATAAAGATATTACAAATCGCTCTGCTTAGAAGGCAAACTCAGTGCTTCCCACGGGGTCCTCCGCATGCCCCGCCTGTTCGACGTAAAAAGACACCTCAGCCACGGAACTCTGCACATCAGCAGGCCTCGCCTCTTCCAGATAAAAGGTCGGAGAAAGACCTAATACGGAATGGCCTGATCCCCCTTGCGGAACGGCGCCGAGCATGAGCTTCAGCCTACGAATCTCCAACTCCTTCTCCACAACAGACTTGCGGAGAAAGGAATCTGAAGCCGACCCCCCGGTGGAGGCATCCGAGGTTGACCAGTTCGTCTCCACTCTCCACCAATCCCGGTCGGCTAGGGCCTTCCTTAGTCGAGCGAACTCTAGGCCGATCTCCCGAGACTTATTCATGAAATAGTTTACCGCGGCCTCTCGATCACGAGCCTGCTTATAATGGCGAGCCAGCACCCTCTCCTTGGACCCCTGCTCATTTCGAGGCTAGGAGTCCTCGGCACCGAGGTTCCTATGCATCTATTAAGAAGACGGGAAAGACAAGTCACAAAAGAGACAAAAAAACCACAAGTCATAAAGCATCGGCTGAAAATTTCCTTTTATAAATTTAAAAATTCACATTACAAAAGGCAGTGGCCAGTCCGCATAAGGCAAATACACAGTCAAAAGAGAAAAAATCCTAAGCTACTGATTAGGGGGGACGACACCTCTTCGTCAACACGGTTGCCCCCGACCTCATCTTGATGAGGGTCCCCCCTTTCCTCCTCCTCGCCATCGGGTGTGGGCGGGTGCTCTGGCTGCCAGTTGTAGTGAAGGTGGTGATGAACCCAATAATATTCACATTTAGGAGCAATAATCTTAATGCAATTGGACATTTAAATGCTCTATATATGGTATTTTACTCTTATTTTCTCTTTTCCATAGGAAACAGCCTAAAACAGCAAAACGAAGCAGATTCAGGATTTTGAGGATGATACACAAAAACTGCAGAGCATAAGTCGACTGGTTCTTCAAACAGGCGACTGGACAGAGAGGTTGAAGCTACTCGGTACAGTTGACTTACTCCAAAGTCAGTCGACTTGACTGATGAATTACGAATCTACAGATGTCTCGGCACAGTCGACTGATTACAAAACCAGTCGACTGGTATTCAGCAGAGTTAGAAGATAAGAACAGTTGAAGATTCATCCTCATCCAAATCCGAAGCAAGAACCCAGGTCGTCTGCGAATAACAACTCTTCATTAATCAAGTTAGAGAACCAGGATTGGCAAGTGAGAAGATCGACTCAATCTATATTCGATGAGTAAAGAGATAGAATTGAAATCTGCAGATGTGGGCAAAAGAAATTATAAAAAGGCTGGAATAAGGAGTTGAGGGTATCGCTTAATCTCTGAATCATCAATCGTCAACCAACATGCATTATTCTATCAGCATCGAAGAAGGAGATCAAGTACACTGAAAGGAACGATCCAGTCGACTGAGTGATAGCAAGTCGACTTCTCGGGCCGAACATCATCAGTTTATTTCTTCTCTTTCTAGTTTTTATTTTAATCATGTATTCGAAACTGTTAGTCAATAAAAGTCTTATTATGTGGAACTAATTTCATAGTTGGGTAGATTGAAACCGTAGTCATGTAATGCTTATATTCTTCTAAACGCAACTCTATTACTTATTGATTAAACCTGATTGTATCGGTATAAATTTATATGAATCAAACTTGTTCAGAAGTTCTAAAGGCAGTCAACTGAGAGTGACAGCAAGTCGACTGCCATGCAGAACCTGAGATTATCAAGTTTGCGTATTATAAATCTGAATCTGTTATATGAGCATAGAGACGACCTGTATCTCGTGCTCATAGCTTGTAACACAGGAATCTTTAGGGGTTCTTGGTTTAATCAACTTGAAGGATCTAGATCTGATACCAATTTTTAGAACTTCGAGTGTTTGTTCGTTTCCATTGTTCCTATATTTTCTTTAAGTGCAACTTAGTAGATACCATACTAAATACTTAAGGAAAGAAACGAATTGGAGTAGATACCATGCCTAATTCTTGGCCTAGGGAAACATTAACTTTAAGAAGTAGATACCATGTCCTTAAAGGAACAAACATGAGTAATTAGAGTCGTATAGAAGGTGACTTAGCATTATTGACTATAGGTGGAAATCAAAGCTCAACTACTTAATAGATATTTGTGATTCAGAACCACTTGATCTAGTTTTAATCTTGTCATTTCTTTTAGAACAACACTTTAAGATTCTTATTTCTGTTTTATTGGTTAGTAAGTTAATTTCTACAATCTCTGTGGGATCGACCCTTGCTTGTCATTACGCTTCTATAAACGATTCGTACACTTGCGAGGTTTTAATTTGTGTCTAGTTTATCTATTTATTTAGATCATCTAGATTGCACAACAGGTGGTCGACTCGAGCGTTCGGAAAGACCAGAATGAAGTGCTCCTTAGCCAGGACGGAGGCCTCGTTCTGGGCCAGGATCAAAGTGTCCGCCATCGTGATTTCCATCTCCGCTATGGCGAGCCACGCCTTCTCAGCCTCCGCCTGAGCCTTAGAACGGAAATGCTCCAGCTCGTTCTTATGATGGTCCGTCAGCGAGGCCATCTGAGCTTGGACGATCGCCTCGGCGTTCCGGGCCTCCTTCAGCTCGTCCTAAAGACGAGTTAGCTCACGGAAGTACTTGTCGGCGTTCTTCCTCTCGACTAGAGTCTCCTTCTCCATGCACTTATGGAAGTGCTGCCCATGAAGCAACGCCTGGCCTAGAAAGAACAAGTTAGAAAAATCCAAATTCTAAAATCCTACGCACATGGAGAATACCAAAGACTTACCGAGAGCTGCGCCTGAGCCCACCTCATGTAGGTTGTCCCAGACGTCTCCATCGCCAGAGTCATCCGATCTCGCTCTGTGGCGTGATGCTTCTGTAACGACCCGAAAAATAGCATATGGCTATTTTGCATCGAAATCCGTGCACAATTGAGAATTGCATGCGACTGTATTTTTTCTGATAATAATTATTTTTCAATTGAGAAATATAAGATATATTGTCGATTTTATTTTATTATTATTTTCGTATTAAATTATTTTTATACGGATTATCTACGAAGTAGTTTACTGTATTTTTGTATTGTGTAGAATGTTAAAATAGAGAGTTGGGCTTTATTTGGAAATGTAGTAAAGCTAGAGGGCTTATACGAAACATTCCCTTAGATATTTTCTATCTATTATTTTCTATTCCCCATTTTTACAAAAAAACCCCTTCTCTCTCTCCCCTTCCCTTCTCCTTCTTCCTTCTCTTCTTCTTCCCGATTTCAATCCCAAACCGAACCCAAAAAAGAAGACCCCAACCCTCCTCCCTTCCTCCTCCCGTTCGTTCCATCCCGATCGAATGAAACCCCGAACCCACTTCGACGATCGGAAGAAGCCCCGACCCCACCCCCTCCATCTTCCTTCTCCTTCCCTTCTTCTTCCCCTTCCTGGTTCGATGCCAACGCCAGAGAACCTCGCCCCGACCCCGACTTCCTCCTCCCATCTCCTTCTCTCCGTTCACACCCAGCCGACGAGAAAACCCCCCCACTCCCGTCCCCTTCTTCTTCTTCTTCTTCTTCTCCGTCTGTTCGATGCCGAACCCAAAAGAACCCCGACCACCCTTCTTCTCCCCCCCGTTCGTCCACGCCCAGCCAAAGCAAAAAGAACCCCGACCCTCACCTTCCCTCTTCCTCCTTCGTTCTTCTTCTTCATCCCGATCAAAACAAACCCAAACGAACCCATCGACGGTTCTTCCCCACCTCAAAATCCACCTCCATTCCTTCGTCAATTTCGAATTTAGTTGAGGGTTAGATTAATGGAGGAATTCTCTACATGGTGGTGTTGTCGGATTTTCGATTGGATGTCGGAAGGTATAAACCCTAACTATTTTATTGTATAGAATTTAGTTGAGTTAAATTTTATTGAGTAAGAATGTTGTGGTAGAGAGATTTTGAGACGTTGGAAATTGTAGATGGGAGAAATTAGTAGGTTATTAGAGAAATTGTGAGTTGTTAGTAAATTAGGGATTTGAGTTTGTAAAAGAAAATTGTAGGGATATGAATTAATTCTTGTATAGAAATAGAAATTTGTAGTTGGACTATTAGATTATTTGGGAGCGATTTTAGTAATTAATTGAGGATGAAAATACCGTTGGTATTAGATCATCACGTGCATCACGCGTGTATATCCCAAGTGTTCAGTAAGCACTTGTGGGATATTTGGGATAGCGATTATTTACTCTTGTGATTAGTTGAATTATTTGAGTTTTAATTGCTTGAAATTTGGTGATAGGATATATTCACAACCTTGGACGCGAGATGGCACGGCGCTTGGATCTTCGCAAAATATGTGAGTACTATTTTATTATATGTATTTCTGTGATTTTAGAAATATGTGAGTTGGTTTATTATATATTTTGTGGTTTGAAGAATATGTGAGTTATATTAGTTGTATATTTTCGTGGTCTAAAGATATATGGAAGTTAATTTATCTACGTATTTTTGTGGTTTAAGAAATATGTGAGTTAGTTTGTTTATATATTTGTGTATTTTTGTGGTTTAAAAATTATGTGAGTATGATTTATCATATGTATTATGTGAGTTAATTTATTGTGTGTTATTTTGCGTTAAAGATATATGTGAGTTATATTAATTATATATTTTTCTTGGTTTAAAGATATATGTGAGTACTAATTTATTATATGTATTTTTGATTATAAAAATATAGTGAGTTAGTATATTAATATATTTTCGTGGTTTAAAGATATGTGTGAGTTATTTTAATTATATATTTTGTGGTTAAGAATATGTGAGTGTTGATTCATTTATGTATTTTGTGGTTTAAAGAAATAAGTAAGTATCGATTTATTTACGTATTTTTGTGATTGTAAAAATATGGTGAATTTCACTATTCTTGAGTATATAAAAAACCTATATAATGGATGAGTTATATTTAGATGATGATATCAAAATATGGGTGTATGGTTTATATACGTATTTCGATGTCTTGAAGAAGTTCGAATAAACTAAAGTATTGATATATAAATTTATGGATCAAAGGGATCCCATAAAAAGTATGAATGGTAGAACTTGAGAAAATAGCATAAAGATGAGTGTTGTCTATGTCAAAAAAAAGAGGAACCCATTCATGCTATGTGACATTCTAGTTGACTTATCATGTTGAGTTAGTAAGTAGGACTACCATGCTTGAGTTGTATTAGATCCATGCTTGAATTGTTGTAGAAAGAAACCCATGGTTAAGTTGTAGTAGAATATCATGTTTGGGTCGATTTTAGAAAGAAACTCATGTTTGAGTCGATTATAGTAGGTATGCCATGATGAGTTGATTTTAGAAGAAACCCATGCTAAGTTGATTATAGTAGATTCTTTTGTTGCTTCTAATTATAGAAGATCGAGTTTGCTAGTAAGCACAGTTGGTTGCTTGTAGGTTTGATTACCTGTATGGTTGGTTGTGTGTGTTGTTGTCTCATACGCGGCTCGACTGGCCCATATGTAGATGCTGGTCTCATACGGAGCTTATTTGGCTCGTATGTGTGTTGTTGTCTCATACGCGGCTCGACTGGCCCGTATGCAGATGTTGGTCTCATACGGAGCTTATTTGGCTCGTATGCATGTTGTTGTCTCATACGCGGCTCGACTGGCCCGTATGTAGCTGTTGGACCCATACGTAGCTGTTTAGCTCGTATGTGTTTTTGGTCACTCGTATGTAGCTTCTTAGCTAATACGCAGTTTGTTGTGCTCGTCTAGGGTGATATCATTGCCCTAGGGCTATCGACCATCAAGACGTGTGTTTAGCTTACTCCTAAGGGACTGTGGACGAGTCACTTCGCGGGTGCCGTCAGATCTTAACCGTTGGTTGATTGCGGACCGGAGTGTGACGAAATCCAAGTTCAGGTAGTAGCATGCGAATGCGTTCGTATTGCCGGGGTCTTGGGTCGATAGGCCATGAACCAGATCCTGAGGGATTCTGGTAAGTCTAGGTTGAGCAGCCTAGTAGAGTTATCTTGCGAGGTCTAATTTAAGGCCTAGCATATTGTGTTTATACTATTGTCATCCCTAGGATTGTTCGAGTCAGGCACATCATTAAAGTAGTGACTTATAAAGATCATTTTACTTAGACCCTTGCCGAAAAGAGAGGAGTCGGTTGTAGGGGGCGCCTTACGACCAACTTGTCCCTCGAGGCAGGCCTTAGGTGGTGATATTGGGTTGTACCTTCCCGTCAAAGGGATACGTACGGTGGCGTCTCACGAGTTGGGAGCACGGTTGCGTATCTCGTCTGTTAATTCCTGAAATACCGTGGCTGGGGTGCCACAGGATGCAATGTGCAGTCCTGCGCTTGCGAGACCCCGGGGGTGCCACAGGGTAGGCTTCGCGCTACCCTGCGCTTGCGAGACCCTATGATTTTGGATTTTGGAATGAGGTTCGGTTAGCAGGGTGGTAGTGGCAACATAGACACCATGAGCGTACTGCCTTGGTAGCACTGACCACGTCTGCAACCTCACTAGTCACGTGGTATTGTCAGGAACAGGTTGTGTACAATTAGAAATTCATAACGCGGGTTCAAATCCCTATATATGGAGAAACGGCTTGAGATGGGGCGCATGTATTTATGGGCTGCATGTTGCTTCGGAGACTTGCTGGCATTAGAATAAGAGCATCATCGCATTAGTAATCTTGCATTAGAATAAGAGCATTGTTGTATTGGCAATTTTGCATTAGAGTTTAAGTCATAACGTACACAGGCACAAATTATAGGTACACGTGTCTTTTCCATTCGAGAAATTGTGAGTGTGATAGTGAAGTAAATTAATAACCAAGCTATGGGCTTGGGATGTGATGTGATATTACCCAAGTTGGGCTTGGGATGTGCGTGATTATTACCCAAGCTATCGGCTTGGCGTGTGATATGTTATTACCAAAACTATGTTGGGATATAGGGTACACTATGATAAAATGCAAGTAAATGGTAAGGTGCAATGAGATGTTAGGTTGGACATGAATGAATGTGGTAGTATGAAAATGAAGACATATGTTTATGATGGGATACGTGAGATAAGGAAACAAAATCAGTATTGTTTTATGAGATTGGTTATTCAAATGGTTACTAAATATAAGTAGGTATGAGCGGGTATAGATATACATACAGGTGATGACTCAGAGAGTATTGATGTAAAATCTCATTTATGATGTTTACATATTCAGATGTCAAGTAAGAATTGTTTATCTTGGAAATTGTGAGTTCGTTATGTTTTTACTTGTAAGTTTAATTTATTTACTTATTTTAATAAATTATACTCACACCAGAAATGGCTAACCCCTTAGTGTTTGGGGGTTAGGGAGTCCCTGGACTACACTAGGTCCCTACTGTTACAGGTCCTCAGCAGTGCAGAGGTGAGGTGTAGGTACAGGTTCCGTGGAGTGGAGCTCCAGTTATAAATTGTTGTTATGTTTTATTTGTAAATAGTAAAGATTTATGCTTTAAATTGTATTTTTGATGTATAAGTATGAGCATGATGATGAAAAGTATAGTGTGAGGCAGCAGGATATGGTTTTGACCCGTAACCATTTCGTGTGGAGTGCCAGGCGTCATGGTAGGTTTTTACAGGTAAATTTCTAAAAACTTACTACGTTTTCATAAGGAATTTATGGTTTTTATTTGATAATTGTTATACCGTTATGAGTTTGGCCCCCAGAGCATATATATATATTGCCTGTGTGATGATGCTCATTTTGGCCTGGGGAGCCCGTATTTTTATTGCCTGTGATGTAAGCTACGGAATTTAGAGCAAAATTCCGTAAGCTTTTCTGTGTTTTGGGCAAAAAATACAAAGGAGACTCTGCCCAATTTTTCTTTGAAACATAACCATTTTAGTTTATGTTTAAAGTGATATAGAAATTGGAAGAATTGGGTTTGGAGTCAAAAGGAAAAGAAAAGGGGCAGGCAGTACAGTTTAGTAGTACAAACTGATATTTGTAATTACTGCATAGTAACCTTGTGTTGGAGAAAAGATTTTAATTTTTCCAGTTTTTCTGTGTCTCGAGACTAATTGAAGGAAGGATCTTGGCATGTGTCACGGTTTCCCAGCAACGGGGAGATCGGGGCGTTACAGCTTCACCGCCTCCAATGCCATCGGGCCCTCGAGTAGGGTATCCCCTACCTTGACCCCCTAGTTCAGGACGTGCGGCCTCAAGCCCTGCCTGCCCACCATCTCCGCGGCGTCAGGGCGAAGGGACGGGAGCCTCTTCTCCTGAACCTTGGCCACCTTCTTACTACCGGAGCTCGACCCAGTTCCTTCTCCGACCTCGACGAGTAGCGATGCCTCTTCATCCTCTTCGGGGACGGCTGCACAGGCACCTGCATCGGCCCTTTACTGGAACTTGCGGCCGAGGTGCCTCTTCTCCTGTTCGGCCCTCTTCTCCTGATCGGCCCTCCTCTTAGCGGCTACGGCCAGCAGGGCCTATCGGTTGTCGAGCTACTTGGCCGTCATCTCTGCAAAAAGAGAGAAAAAGAATAAATGTTAACACGAAGGCATGAAGATGAACAAATTCGGAACAAAAACATAGTAAGGTCGGCTGGGCTCAGTCCGACTTGGGCCAGGTGCAACTCCATGATGCACAGCCTCGCTATGCTGTGCCCTCCCATAATCTTCTCCACCATCGCTCACTCTTTCTCAGAAAACTCACTCCACTTCGAGGGCTTGTAGTTCGGCTTACTAAAATTCCAAACCGTTCGAATCTTCCAAGTCCTCTCACTCCGGACAACGAAGTACTTTTCCTTCCATCTTTTGACGGAGTCTAGATGACCATACATCACCTTCTTGTGGGGGCACGGCGAGAGGTAGAAAATCCCCTCCAAGTCGCTGAGCAAGCTCATCCCCAGGATGGCACGAAAATACGTGAGCCTCGGTTTAACACCCTTCTCCTGGCACTTCAGAACGAAGCAAACCAGGTGTTTCCATGAGTTGGGCCCATACTGTATCGGGTTCAGACCCCCCCCCACTTCACAACCCTCACAATGAACGAATGCAACGGCAGCCTCAACCCCGAGATGAAGGCATCCTCGGGGAACATGCAGAAGTGGGACTCCAGCGCGGTAGTCGGACGGATTCCAGGGTTCGGCATCAAGAGCTTAAATTCCTTCGGGATGAAGTAAGCTGCCCTTACGACGTGCAAGTAATCCACCCTCAAAGCACATTTGACGCTATTCATCTTGATCATAGGCCGACCCGTGTCCCGCAGTAGTGAAGTGAACGCAAGAAGCCCCTCTACGTCCTCAGGATACATCCTGATCGATCTCGGGTTCGTTACCGTCATGGGGCCAAATGCAAACCCCGACTCGGGTCCATATTTATCTGGTGAGCCCGGGGTATCAGAGCGAGTCAACTCCCTTCTTTGCCTACGGGGGCGAGGTTTCCTCTCCGGAGATGGGGTCGCTAACAGAGGCAGAGGTGGAAGACCTTCCTCTTCCTCGACTGCCTCTCCTGTGGTTCCTCCTCCCTCTTCTCCCCGACCGTTGCCTCCCTCGGCTCCCCGGACGGGCTCCTCCTGGTTGTCCTCAACAAACCCCCTCCATCATGGTCTCCTTCTTCATGCTCCTCCTCCTCGACAAACCCCTCTCCCTCAGGGTCTCCCTCTTCGTGCTCCCCCTCCTCAACAAACCCCTCTCCCTCAGGGTCTCCCTCTTCGTGCTCCCCCTCCTCAACAAACCCCTCGCCCTCGTGGTCTACTCCTTCGTGCTCTCCTCCTCCATAGGCTTTTTACCCGGCCTGCAGGATAGTAAAGGTTGCACGTCATACACTACAACAGCCTCGCCATCTGACTGGACCTCCTCCTTAATTCCATAATCACATAGAGACCAAGACGTCGATGCTGACTGGACCTCCTCAGAACGAACTGAAGTTCTTGCCTCGGAGCCGGACTGAGAGCTCGACATTAGGATACAAAAATACTAACCTGGTGTCCTGAAAAATAGGAGCGTCGCCAAAAAAACGGTTGGCAAAGACTTTGAGAGAGATTCCTGTTATCTGAAAGAGAGAATGCAAAGTGGGGGAATGAGGGTGAGGGGGGAGAGCTCCGTGATTCTGACCCTCGATGCTCGGCTCAGCGAGCTTCAACTCCTCAGATTGACGACATTCCCTTGCTTTTCCAACAAGTGAGGGGGCTCGTCTTCCGACCCTCGACGCTCGACTCAGCGAGCTTCAACTCCTTAGATTGACGATGTCCCCTTTCTTTTCCAACAAGTGAGAGGGCTCGTCTTCCGACCCTCGACGCTTGGCTAAGCGAGCTTCAACTCCTCAGATCTCGAAGCCCCCTTGCTTTTCCAACAAGTGATGGGGGCTCGCCTTCTGACCCCCGACGCTCGGCTCAGCGAGCTTCAACTGCTCAGTTTAACAACATCCCCTTGCTTTTTCAACAAGTGAGGGGGTTCATCCCCCGACCCTCGACGCTCGGCAAAGCGAGCTCCTACTCCTCGACACTCGGCACCCCTCGTGACTCCAAGAGGGGATCCCCTTCATCCTACCAAGCCGGCCTCTCCAGGAAGACACGGATCCAGTTCTTCGCCGTACACACCCCTCTGCTGTTCCTTCAAAGGTAAAACCACTCCCACATGGCTGGATTACCCAGCCCTCTAGGAGTGGAGGGCTCCTGATATGGGTCAGATGACGTGGCCTCTCCTAGGCCACCAGATCCCCTCAGAAATTGTTCACCCCTGATCATCAGACCAGCCTTAAGCCCCATGGGCTTTTGCCACATCAGGCCCACGGGTAAGCAGGTCCAGACCCGGCCCAAATGGATCCAGACCCGTTTGGCCTGCTTATAAATACCAGGCCCTCTCCCCCTTTACAAGGTAATCAATTCTTTCTCCTCTAAAAACCCTAGCTACCGTTACTCTTCAGAATTAACTAGACCAGAGGACTTGCCACCGGAATCAATCCTGGTGTTCCTAGGCCGAGTGCAGGTACACGAGACCCAGCCGAGCCTCCAGATCCGGGCCGAGCCTCCAGATCCGAGCCAAGAATCCGACCTCTATCTTACTCCTGCCTACTTCCAAGCTGCTCCCTCAGCCGAGGGTCGAGCGTTTAGCCGGTACCGAGACTTCCACCTAATAACAACTTGAGAGAACTCACACCTAGTGCAGCCACCCCCCAAAAACAAACTGCATCAATGTTCTAGCTCAGATTCTTCAAATGGACAGAGAGAATGAAATATTCTCACCCCTATGTATCCCTAGCCCCCTCTCTGATCTCTTTGCCCTACAGTTTGTGGATGACACCCTTCCTTTCTGCTCAGGGGATGAACAAGAAGTTATTCATCTTATGTTCCTACTTCACCTGTTTGCTGATGTTTCTGGCCTTGAGATCAACTTCAACAAATGCTCATTAATTTATTTTGGCAATTTCAGGGCAAAATAAGTAGTGTTCTCTCATATACTTGAATGTCAAGAGGAGAAGCTAACTGTTAAGTATCTTGGCATGCCACTGGCTAGAGGCATGCCCAAGAAGAGGGCCTGGATGCCACTCATTGCAAAAGTAGAAAGGAGATTATCTTCATGGAAAGGTAAAATGCTATCTAAAAGAGAAAGACTTGTTCTTATTAATTCAGTACTCTCAGCACTCCCTATTTACTATGCTTCTTTCTTCAAACTGCCAATGTAGGTCATAAAGAGACTTGATCAAATTAGAAGCAGATTCCTATGGGATGTGACAGATGAAAATTGCAGGGGCAAGGCCAGCATAAGGTGGCAGAGATCTTGTCAACCAAAGAACTAGGGAGGATTGGGAAATTTGGATCTCAACATCTTCAACCAGTCTCTACGGATGAAATGGTGGTGGAAACTGATATCTAAACCTCATAATCTTGTTAGCAAGACACCTCATTCTCTATATTTTGAATCCAAATAGCAGTTCCTACCATCTCCCCTTATCAACATCTGCTTTTTGGTTTGGTCTGTACCCTCTAATTCACTAGTTATTCTCTTATATTTCTTGGAAGATTGACAATGTCTGCTCAATTCAATTTTGAAAATCTAATTGGCTAGATGGCCTAAGCATTGAACATAGCTTCCCCAAGCTGCCTCAGGATGCTTTGGATATTCAGGCTCCTCTTCCTTCACATGGCTATTGTGCTGATGGCCAATGGGTGTGGAGATCCAAGTTAAGAAGGGTTTTGGTAGGTGATCTGGTTGAAGAAAAGGTAAGATTAATGAATATTCTTACAAACTTCTCTCCATCAGATGACAGAGATATTCCTAAATGAAAATATTCAGCAGCGGGTTCATTCACTGTCAAATCTGCCTACATCTTCTTCATCAACAGAGGAATGATCTTCCCCTATGCTGTAGCGACTTGAAGGACATATGCCCCTCTCAAATGCAAAATCTTCCTTTGGATGTTAGTTGGAATAAGCTAGCCTCCAAGGGAAACTTATGGAGAAGCGGTTCAGTTGGAGATGAGGCATGCACAACTTGTGCATGCTCGTCTGAATCCTGCTTCCATAGTTTTTTTTTTTTTGCTTTCCCCTGGTCAGAGATGTTTGGCTTCACTTTTGCACCCTTCTACACATCACTGCACTCCCCACTTTACTTCACTCTTGCTTCTTCTCTTGGTGTTTTGCTCCATCTAGGCCTCAAATTGGATATGTGTGGTGTTTGTTGGTTACTTGTATTTGTTGGGTGCTTTGGCTAGAGAGAAACAATAGGATCTTTCTTGTAGCATCTTCTACAATTGAAAAGCTCATAAATGATGTAAATTTTCTCTTTACTTCTTAATTCATTCTCCTTAGTTGTAAGAGGACCAAGATATTTGATGCACTTTGAGCACAGGAAGTCCAGAGCCTACTCCAAACTCCAGCTACCTATATTGTAGCTTTACCGACAGTGAGAGTGGTGGAGATCAACGATGACGAGCCACAGTCTTTCCACACCTGACAAGCTTGCACACTCCAGTCTCCTATAGTCCTCGCTGCATTTTTTGAAGCACTCAGTGCTTATTTTTTTTATTTGTTGTAGCTACTTTCTTTTGGACATGTAATAACTCTAATACTGTACTCCTTTACTTGTTGTTTCTGCTGGTTTTCGGGCACTCTGAGATAACGGGTATTTAAGGGAACTTGATCATGGGGATGTTTAGGTATGGGCTTAACTCTAGAGCAAGTAGAGGTGTACGATAATAGTCCTCTACCCTCCTTTTGCCCTAGGCTTGAGCGTCATCTCCTCCACTCTCCCTATCTTCGCCCTCCATTGATTCTTCTCTTGTGCCCCTAGCCGTTGCATTGTATACATCATGTCTTAATATATGCTAATCTATATTTTGAGGTAGGGTATCTATAACTCATGTATTCTATTTTCTGTATTTCTGTACTGTATTCTTTCTCCCAATGCATCCCATCTGTTTGTACTATTTCTCTTTCCTGAAACATGTATTTATTCTTCTTTCCCTATATATATTCATCTATTGTTTGTCAGCTATGATTTGACCTTTTGTGATTCATTTGTCTACCAATTATTCTGTCTCTGGATGATTTAATATTTCTGATCTATTGCATTTCATGGCCTAATTGCTTATTTATTTGATTTTTCCTTATTGGATCTGGTTTTCTACGCAGTTTACCCTAATTGAACCCTTTTACCCGTCCTACTGGATCTTAAACCGCAACCCAATACCCTCTTCTTTGACCCAGTCTTTCCTAGATTTTCTTCACGTCTGTATCTGTCTAACAAGAAGATCATATTTCCCCCCCATCTTTTCTTGATTCTCCAAATCCCTACTTGCCAAAATCTCTCATTATAATTCCCAACAAAATTTGTTACTCATATCTCAAATTTCTATCTCCTAAACCCTAACCCTAATCACCATCAATCTCTCTCTCTCTCTCTCCCCCCTCCTCTTCCCGCTGTGCCGCCCTCCTTCCAAGCGTCGCACGCCCTTCTCCTCCCCTTCTCCTCTTCCGAAGCCAGTCAGCGGCAACAGCCAGTGCCAGTGCAAGCATCCCCCGGCTGTCCCCTCCCGTTGCCGCTCATGCCGCCAGTCCGGCCATCGTGTCACCCTGCCATCGTCGTCCCTCATCGCAGAGCACACTACCCCCCCTCTGCCTTGTTTTGTGTGTGCATGCGATTGATCTTCAAGAGCATCTAGCCATTCGATTGTGTTCGTGATTGTTCATGATCATCTTGTTCGAGACCCGTTTGTGTTATTGTGTTCGTTGCCGGGAATCTATTCCCGTTATTCTTATTCTCTCGTCAAATTCATTGACTATATAAGGCAAGTAACTTGTATTATTTTGTTGTATATACAAGTATCAAATACCGCCTGTAGTGTTGCTTTTGTTTCTAGATTCGTTATTATGAAAAATCCTTGTTAGATCTCGACTCTATTTGTTGATCCATCCGTAGTCATCATATTTGTCACACACACGACATGAAATTAATTTAGATCTAATTTGATTCTTGATGCATGTATGTATGTTGTTCGTGATTCATGATATGTTGTACACTTGTTACATGCTTGATGTGTTAGTTGTATTATCTTGTGGCAGACTTGTTAAACACCCATACCATGTTGTTTTGGACATCTATTATACCATGTTTTGTATTTTGTTATAATATGAATTTGTTGCATATGAACTATTTGATTTAATGCATGAGCAAGATTTCTGTTTTGCTGCTGTCCTGTTTTGTTTCAGTATTTTAGACTCTATTAAGGTCAGTAAAAAAAATTAATTTGTGAATATAAATCATAGATCTCGTTGTCTATTTTCCAGAATTTTTGACAGATCTCAGTTTCGATTTGTGAGTTATGAGTTATTATTGTTTTACTACAGATGTGTTGAGAATTCCAGCATCTGTTTTATGTGATTTCTGTGTAGTTATTCATTTTCAAACTGATGGTAAATGTAAGATTTGGATCTAATATTTTTCTGGGTATAACTAGACATGGCTAGGTTAACCCCAAATTTTTGGAGATTTATTTAAGGCCATTTATAAACTATTCTATGCTTGTGAACAAACTACTATATTTCCCAAACTGCATGCTGTTCAGTAAAGAACCATATTTTTAACCTGATTCTAGTTGCTTTTGATTAAAACTTCGTGAAGAAAAAATGTAGTCTACTGCATCTATTTTACGACCCTTTTGATGGATTTGGATTTCGAGTTATACTTTGTAATCTATCGTTGTTTTAGTACTGCTGTGTCTAAGGTTCCAGATTCATAAACATGTTGTATCTTGCTGTTTTCCGAATTTGTTTGGCTATGCTATCTGAATTGGAATATTATGAAACATTATTTTATGATACTAGACATATTAGGGAATACCCCAGATTTTTCTTAGATTTAATCAGTATGTTTTTTATGCCATTTTCATGCTTATGAATATAACCTTGTGATTTTTGGCTGAACAAGATTTCTGCATCTAATTCTGTTTTGAGCCCTGTTTCTATGGTTATTATATGACTTGTATATATGTGCTGGATTCGGCTGAAAGACTAGTTTCTAGATTTTCTGACGGATCCAGATTTGCATGTCTGTGGCAACGGAAATCTCAGATTTGGTACGGTAGTGTCTTGCTGTCCAGAACTGGAAGTTTCGTTGTCCTAGCCTTTGATGAGTTGTTTGTCACCTGTTCGTGTCCTTATCCAACTTGTACTTGTTCCTTGTTATCTTACCATATTTCTTGCCTTATTTCTGCGCGTCCATGCTTGCTTTAAATAATAATAACAAGAAACCAAGTCAGGGTTAAAGGAAAAGATCTAATAGTGAGAATATAGAAATGTGTACTCAGAAGGGGATCCATAGATCCTACATGATACTTGATACTTGATACTTGACACGTGATTACTTGACACTTAACATTTGACACTTGATACTTGGGACGTGATTACTTGATACTTGATACTTGATACTTGTACCTGAGTACACAGTCCTCTATGATCCACTATGAAATTTAAACGCAACTTGTTTGAATGTAGCAATCATGTGGTAAAAATTTGGGACGCATAAAGTACTACATAGATAGAAATAGATACAAGACTTGAAAATAACATGATCACTTGCTCGTACTTATTACTTGTACATGCCACTTGCCACTTGTTACTTGATACTTGCTTGCATGCTACTTGATTCTTGTTACATGTCACTTGCACTTTACTATCTTGCCGTGTCACTTAATCCTAGTCTTGATCAGAGTTAGTTTCTCTATTTGTTGTAACATTCCTTTCATGCTTACTTCTGTACTTGCTTCCGCCGTTACTCTATACTTGTCTATCTGTTTTCTGTACTTGTTGCCTGCACTACAAGCGGCTCGTAACTTGTAATGACAGGCGTTTTGTTTCTTTTTCCTCTTCCTGCAATTTATTAAACTTGCAAACTTTGGTGACCAGCTGCCCGAGGGAATAGGTGACCTAACTTTCTAGTTGGCTGAAGTTCTTGCTACAATTTGTTTCTTGTTGTTTTTGAATAAATGTAATTGCTACATGGATTATCTTGTATTGGGCATTTTGTCCCAAATTTGTGTTTTGTTCCAGACTTGGTTATTTGAAGATTAAGTATTCTTGTTTTCAAGTAATCCTGTTGGTTATGTTAATTCATTTATTCATGCGTGGTTGATTATTTCTCTTGTATATCTCTTGTTTATTTTTGTACCTGTTGTAAAGATCCTTACAGCTTATGAATGGTGAAAGCCATTCACTGGACTTGTGTCGCGTATCCGTATTCTGTATTCCTTTTGGGAAGCGGGGCATGACAGTTTCCCCTACCTTTTCTTGGTAAGAAAAAAGGATTATTGAAATACACCTTTCCTTACAATGTTGTGTGAGTTGCGTGACTACGCATAAAAGATGAGTGTGATGCTTTTCTTGTATTTATCCCCTTCTTAAGTAAATAGAGTGACTAAGATTAGACAATTGAATAAATAAATGTGTACGAAGTTCTATCTATTCCACCATTGTGCTTAGTAACAAGGAGTATTTATCACCAATGTTCACTTTTATGTCAAATGACAACTTGAAATATGAGTATGCAAAAGCACTCTAAGAATGTGACTTGTTGAGTAACTGGGTGCATCCATCACAAATGGTTATTGTCATTTGTTTTTATGGTTTTCCTTTTGCTTGAGGACAAGCAAACATTCAAGATTAGGGGTATTTGATGGGGGAATCTATTTCACACATTTTCGTAGTCCTAATTGTTTTGATTCAAAGTGTTTTGTATGTTTCTTAGCTCGATTGTCTAGAATTTTAAGTTTGTTTAATTCGTGTGAATTCTTTGAATTTTTCAGATGTTTAATTATTGAATTAGGTTGAAATTGGGATGATGTGAAGAGACAGAAACCATGCTTAAAATGTCTATGAAAAGCCCAAAACCCAGTTTCGGTTTTCAATCTATATCTGGAGTTGTAGAAATTAGAATAAAGCAAGGCTAGGTGCGTTGGAAAGCTAAGAACGAGATCTAAAAGTTTTGTGAAGAAACAAACTCCAAATTGTGTCGTTTTGATACTCCAAATCGAGTTGGAAGTCGGTAAACCAAGAATTTAAGATTTTCAGCAACAGATTTCTCCATATCTGTTTCGAAACATATAATTGGTTTTGAGTCAACCAAATTTTTAGCAGAAAATATAGAGGATAAAAGGCTATCAAGATATAGCACCCCAAAATTTTTTCTCCCAAAATCAATTCTTTCAATTTCTATACCACTTTAAACATAAACTAAAATAGTTAAATTTCAAATAAAATTTGACAAAAATTCCCCTGAAATTTCTGTCCCGAAACACAAAAAAGCATACGAAATTCTGCTCTAAATTCTGTAGCTCACAACACAGGCAATATAATCACGGCTCCCCAGGCCAAAATGAGCAGAAACACACAGGCAATATAAATATTATGCTCTGGGGGCCAAACTCATAATAGAATATTTTATATCAAATAAAAACCATGAATTTCTTTGAAAACGTAGTAATTTTTTTAGAATAGAAAAGGGCTTATAAAATATACCACAGAGTCCGCTACTCCACAACGAGATGGGTATGGGTCAAAACATACCATACTACCACACACTATACTCACCATCGTCATCTACATACTTATACATCCAAAATACAATTTAAATTATAAACTTCACTATTCAAATAACTAAACTATACAAAAAATTTAAAAATAATAGAACCCACTCATACTAAAACCTCCGCCTCCTCTGCACTACTGAAGACCTACAACAGTAGGTGGTCTAGGGTAGTCCTGGGACTCCCCTAACCCCCCAAACATTAAGGGGTTAGCCATATCTGGTGTGAGTATAATTTACCAGTTAGTAAATAAATTAAACTGTATAAAGAAAATAGATTGAACTGACAAATATCAAGATAATATGATTCAACCTGAAATCTGAACATAAAAACATCATAAATACGACTTTATATCAAAGTACTCTCCAAATCTGCACACATCTATATATCTGTAATTTAACACACATCACTATATGCATCACACTAATATCACATATAACTTTATTTTACATTCACATAATATTATATCATACCTATATAATTTCTTTATTTCTTGTATTCTTTTCCATCCCACAATTTTTTTGAAGTACTCACACTAAATTCTCACACACAATTCCTTCAAAGTTAATCTCATATATACCACATCATATCAGTTCACGTAGATAATTTCTTAACTTTATATTCAATAACATAGCACTATATTAATTCACATATATAATTCGTTTACTTATCATATTGAATCACATACATAACACTCCTCGTTTCATGAATAACTTCACATCACCATTTCTTTATTTTAATTTCTAATTAAATTATGCAATTACCTTGTTTTACATACTTAGTTAACCACATACTTCATTTATCATTTATTTTCATCGCATAACATTACACTCATTCGATCCTATAACGTTTTGATATTTATTCTCATCATATTAATTCTCATCACATAACTTCACATTAATTTAATCATATATTATCACATTTCTTTTTATCGCATTTTATCACATATATTAGTTCTACCGTATATCATCACATTCATTCGTTTTCCTCGCATCTTGTTCACATACATTCAATCTCATAATAACACAATCATTTATAACTTATAACACATGTCATAATATCTCTTAATACGTTAACTTTCATTCTCATTATATTTTACAATTTATCTTCTCTTCCTTCAGATTTCATCTAACAAATTATTTTAAATACTCATTCTCAATTTATCATATATTTCACTTTATAACTCATTTTCATCCCATCATACAACTTTAATTACTTATCATTATTACCAATAGTGAATCATACTTTCATTTTCATTTATATCTAATTTTACAATTTTCTTTAACTTCTTGTCGGATAACCCACCGAAAATATCACATCATAACCCAAAGCCGATAGCCTGGGTAATAATCACCGCACCTCAACTAGAACTTGGGTAATCTAACATCACATCTCAAGCCGTTAGCTCGGTTATTAATTTACTTTAATTTTTCTTTTTATCTTAAAATTTACCTTACTTTTCATTTCCATTACACAATACCAATATCAGATTAACAACACACCAACTCACCCTGGGAGTTGTGCCAAGGCAAGTAGTTCCCACCATTTCCGTGGAAATAGCGGGTGGATAGTTCCTCGACACAATTCCAAGGTGCATCAACTCATATCATACCGTATTTTACTTTAACAACCATTCTCATATTACAATTTCTTCATGCTATTCATATTAACACATAGCTCTATTACTTTTTCATTTGTATAATACACCCACATTTTCTTTTACTTTTCATATTAATTTCAATTCATACTCTTTACTTTCTCGTTTCCACTTCACATTAAATACTTTATTTACTTTCTCATTCTCATTCACACTTCACTTTCTTTAATTTCTCATTTTCGTTTCACATTTATTTATTTTATTAATTTGTCGATCAATGAGCTACAGTATCCCACTATACTGAAAGTCGACAGCCAAGTAAACACGTAGACCTCTGCCCCCCCGGGGTCTTATGCGTCCGAGGCTACGTCTTCCTCCCAGCCTATGCCAGCGAGGGAAACACTAACCCCAAGAAGAACTTGGGTACTTTCTCCCAGCCGAAGCAAGAAGGGAAAGACAATGACCCCAGATAAACTGGGTACTTCCTCCCAGCCGAAGCCAGGAGGGAAAAACACTAACCCCAGATACACTGGGTACTTCCTCCCAGTCGAAGCTAGGAGGGAAAAACACTAACCCTAGATAAACTAGGTACTTCCTCATGACAGCTGTCATCGAGAGAATAACCGGGCCTCAAGTCGATAGCTTGGGCGATAAAAACACGTACCCCAATCATAGTTTGGGTAATAATACTTACCCCAAGCCGGTCCTTGAGTATTAGGAGGTCTAGCCCAAACCCCCAGGATTTTTGTAGGTACTGGTCAACAAAATTTAATTATTATTATCATTTTTATTTCATATTTTCATCTCATTTTATCATCATAAAGCATCTCATCTTTTATTTCAATAAATTGCCACATCTTCAACATTTACCATGGGAATTAATATCTCATTTTATTAACACATATCATCTCATCTTTCTTCTCAACTTATTAACACATAAACGATGTTCATCATATGATTTATCTTTTCATTGTATCACATATAGGCAATACCACGTTGTTTAACATATAAAAATCATCACATCATATTATTGAATATCACGAATGCACTATATTATTAATTTGTCATCACATCACGCATTATGAGTACCATACAATTTATTACCTCATTAACACACATTTGCATACACCCGGTTGTTTAGTTTATCAAATTATTACACCACTTTAATTTCATATCATGAATGCACTAAATGATTTATTTTGCCACATTATATTATATTACCGCCCATTAGTTTTACTTAAAACATCACTACATTATACCTTCACTCACTCATTAGTTTCATCGATTAAGCTAACATAACTCATAATCACCCATGTATATATCACATACATACACCCAATAGGTCGATACATCGTAACACCATATAACAAAAAAAAAATTAACAAATAATAATTCTGTATTTTCAGTAAATCTTCATTTAGCAGAAACTCACACAATCACTTCATACCGTCCAAAATTCTGTCACAACATAATATACACTTAGCATAATCATACTCACTGATATGGCTAAAAATGGGGTTAAATCGGAACCGTCCAGATTGGGCACGAATCTTGAAGCTCGGGGGTAAAAAGGTAACTTCACATACAAGCGGATCCAAAGCGGGTACTGAATCTCCTTCTCGCAGATCCAATAACTCGCAAATGGATCCACACCTATTGGGTACGGGTTCCGACCCGAGACGAACCCAAACCAACAAGAGACAAATCAGGATCCATAATTTGGCCAAGTCAATGGCCTTGATTTGCTCTCACCGGGAATCAAGGAAAGATCTCCTAAAACAGACTGAGGATTTTGCTCCCAGCTGTTACACAGAAGATCAGACCCTTAACGGCTCCCCTGGCGACTATAAATAGGACCCCTCTACCACCATGACCAGGTTAATCACTTTTTCACCACTTTAAGCTTTTTCTTAATCTCTTCTGATTACTGACAAGAGCGTCGGATGGTGCGTCGCCGGAATCAACCCCGGTGTTTCGCACTTCCTTGCAGGTTGCGCCAGGAGCAAGAAGGCTGAGTCAACTGTTCAGGTTTTTCTCGGACTGACAAATTCTATCTGTTTACCCCCACACCGAAATCAGCGGTAACAGATTGGCGCCGTCTGTGGGAACAACTACACGAACAGCCTCAGCTTCTTCCTCGTCATCCTCTGCAGCCATGCCTCCGAAGAAGGTCAGATCTAGAGGGTCGAACCGTGTGGCCAACACCGCCGACCCTACGGAGGAAGCCCCTATCAATCCTATTCCACAGTCCGATCTTCCTCCACCGGCCCAGCAGGTCCCACCTCCTCATCCCAAGCAGCAACCCAACAATGGCCCTTCCGGCCATAATGCTCGGAAACAGAAGCAGCCCCTCAATTCGGAGCATGTTTCGGCCCATAATGGGTCCTCGGACTCAATGGCTTCTCATCATCCCGACCTCCGCATCACACTCCTGAACCGCCAGAAGGACGACGACCTCCGCACCCACCTTGACGAGAGGCGGGCCCGAGAGGGAGCTTCCCGCCAGCGTCAGGGTGAGCGGTCCCCTCGTCACCGAGACGGCAGAAGGTCCCCGGACCGCAGAGGCCGAGCGGCGTCTCCCGAACGCCGAAGGAGGAGGCCGCATTCCCCTGGGGATCGGCGTCATCCGAGGGACCGAGAGGCGCCTATCAGTCGGGCCGAATTCCTCCAATTTCAGGAGACCGTTCTGCAGGCTCTCAACCTTCGGCAGAACGTCCAGAATGCTCAGAGGGCTCCGACGCCCCCGAGGGACCCCAGTCCTCGCCGCCAAACCCGAAGTCCTTCCTCGGCTCCCAACCGCCAGCGGCAGCAATATAGTCCTCGCCGATCCCAGGACTACCGGCGCCAGAGTCCGCGCTCCCCCTCCTATGAAGAGGAGTCCGGGGGGTCATACGATTACCAGCGAAGGGACGATGCCCTCATCCGCCGTATCCACGAGGTGGAAAGGCGTATCGGCCGCATGGACAGGGAGGAGGAGTCCCGAGCAGGAACCTTCCGTCCCAGCTGATCCCCCTTCTCACGGTCGATCATGGAGGCCCACATACCGAGGAGTTTCAAACCGCCACAGTTTGAAACATACTCAGGGGAATCCGACCCGGTCGATCACGTCGAAAGCTTCAAGACCTTGATGCTGATCCATCAAGCTTCCGACGCGGTGCTCTGCAGAACCTTCCCTGCCACCCTCAGGGGGTCGGCTCGGGAATGGTATTCCAGGCTCGCCCCCTCCTCCATCTTCTCGTTCGAGCAGTTTGAAACACTGTTCATTACTCACTTCGTGAGTAGCAGGCGAGCCGAGAAGACAAGTCTCTCCCTGCTGAACCTGCGGCAAGAAAGGGAAGAGAAGCTGCGGGACTATGTGAAAAGATTCACCGCAGAGGTAAGGTCTATCGCCTCATTAGACCAGTCGGTGCCAACCGTGGCGTTCCAGTCGAACGTCCTCAACGCAAACCTCCGATCGTCCCTAGCCAAGAAGCCACCGCATGACTTCGCCGACCTCCTCCTGAGGTGCGAGAAGTACATCCGAGCAGAGGAGGCTGAAGCCCTTCCGAGCTTCGGAGGGCCCTCTACAGGGTCGAAGAGGAAGGCGACGGGGGAAGAGGGGTCCAAGAAAGCTCAGAAGGACAATGGCGGTCAGCGTCGCCCTCCCCCCAGGTTCGAGAAGTTCACTCCCCTCACCACTAACGTCTCTACTATCCTAATGGAAGTGGAGAAGGAGGGGGTCATCCCTCCAGCTCCGAGGATGCACACCCCAGCGAAGAGGAGGAACAAAGATAAGTGGTGTCGTTACCACCGAGACCACGGCCACGATACGAACGACTGCCGGGCCCTGAGAGATGAGATTGAAGCCCTCATCCGGAGGGGGCAGTTGGCCAAATTCGTGAAGGCTAACGATCGGACGGATTGCAACTCTCCTCCACCTCGGGGGGCTAACAAGCGCTCCGAGCGGCGCGAGAAGACACCCGAGTTCGAGGAGGAACGGGTTCTGCACCTGATCCACGGAGGCCCCATGGGGGGCTCCTCTAATTCCTCCCAGAAGGCCTTCGTCCGAGAGGTCAACTCGGTCCACAGTGCCCCTCCCCCAAAAGGTCTCGGCGTCCCTGTGTCTTTCTCCGATGCCGACCTCGAAGGGGTCCGAACCCCGCACTGCGATGCCCTCGTCATCGACCTCCGCATGGCCAACTTCAAGGTGCAGAGGATTTTAGTAGACAATGGGAGTTCGGTCAATATCCTCTTCCTCTCGGCCTTCCGAGGCCTGCAGCTGTCCCGAGACCGTCTCAAGCCGGCCGGTTACACGCTCCACGGGTTCACGGGGGTCCCGGTAACCGTCGAAGGGGTGATAACCCTAGACGTTACTGCGGGAAGCACCCCTACTACCCGGACCGAGCCGATGGACTTTATGGTCGTCGACGTCCCGGCAGCATATAATGTCATTCTAGGCCGACCCGGCCTAGCCGCCCTGGAAGCTGTCCCCTCGGCATACCATTTGAAAATGAAGTTCCCCACTCGGTCGGGAGTAGGGGAAGTTAGGGGAAGCCAAGAAACAGCCCGGAAGTGCTACATGACTTCCACCGGGGGACCAGTGCTCTCGCTCGAGACACTAGAAATCCCCGAGCCGAAAGCTCGGCCAACGTCCGAGCCGGCGGACGAGTTAGAAGAAGTGCTCTTCTCGGACGAGGATCCGAGCTGGAAGTTCCTCGTCAGCAAATCCTTGCCGACCGCACTGTGCTCGGACCTGGTTAGATGCATCCGGGATAACCGCGATCTGTTTGCATGGTCGGCTGCGGACATGCCCGGCATTTCCGAAGAGCTGCTCGTCCATCGCCTAAGTGTCGAACCGGGGTGCAAACCGGTCCAGCAGAAGAGGCGAAAGTTCGCTCCCGAGCGACAGCAGGCCATCAAAGAAGAAGTGGATAAACTGCTGAAGGCCAAGTTCATACAGGAGGTAAATTACCCCGAGTGGCTGTCGAATGTTGTAATGGTCAAGAAGTCTAATGGCTCGTGGAGGATATGCATTGACTTCACCGACCTGAACAAGGCGTGTCCGAAGGACCCATTCCCTCTCCCGAACATCGACACCCTTATTGACGCCACCTTGGGCCATGAGCTCCTCAGCTTCATGGACGCCTTCTCGGGGTACAATCAAATCCGAATGTTCCCTCCGGACATTCCGAAGACCTCCTTCGTCACCGACCAAGGCCTCTACTGCTACCGGGTAATGCCGTTCGGCTTGAAGAACGCAGGCGCCACCTACTAGCGCCTCGTCAACAGGGTCTTCCAGAGCCAGATCGGCCGAAACATGGAGGTGTACGTTGACGACATGCTCGTCAAAAGCATCCGAGGCACCGATCATGTAGCCGACCTCCAGGAGGCCTTCGGCGTGTTGAGAAAGCACAGCATGCGGCTGAACCCGAACAAGTGTGCGTTCGGGGTCTCCTCGGGAAAATTCCTCGGCTTCATGGTAAGCCAACGAGGAATCGAAGCTAACCCCGAGAAGATTAAGGCCATATTAGACATGGCCCCGCCTCGGAACATCAAGGAGGTGCAGAAGCTCACCGGTCGGCTCGCTGCTATCGGTTGGTTCCTCTCGAAGTCGGAGGAAAAGTGCCTCCCCTTCTTCAAAGCTCTCAGGGGGGCTAAGGGTTTTGAATGGGGCCAGCCACAACAGGAGTCGTTCGACCAACTGAAGGCATACTTGGTGAACCCCCCTCTGCTCAGCAAACCGGTCCCGGGCGAGACCCTCTTCGTCTACTTGGCTGCTTCCGAGCAGACCCTAAGTGCTGTCCTGGTAAGAGAGGAGGACCGGTCCCAAAGGCCCATCTACTACGTGAGCAAGGTGCTTCGGGATGCCGAGCTCCGCTATCCGAAGATTGAGAAAATGGCCTACGCCCTAGTCACAGCGGCGAGGAAGCTTCGGCCATACTTTCAGTCCCACTCGATCGTCGTCCTCACCGACCAACCTCTGAAGCAGATCCTCTACAAGCCTGAGACCTCGGGCAGGCTGATGAAGTGGTCCATAGAGCTGAGCCAGCATGACATCACTTACCAGCCTCGGACAGCGATTAAGGCACAGGCGCTCGCTGACTTCATCGTGGAGTCCACTATCCCTGAGGTCGAACACATTCCGAATGGACCCCCCATTTGGACAGTCTTCGTGGATGGATCCTCTTGTAATGAAGGAAGCGGCACTGGCATCATTCTGAATGGCCCTGACGACTTCGTCCTCCAGTATGCGATCCGTATGAACTTCAAGGCCTCAAACAACGAGGCAGAGTACGAAGCACTCATCGCTGGGCTCGGACTTGCGCGAAGTGCTGGGGCGCAGCGCCTCCGAATCCACAGCGATTCCCAGCTCGTCGTGAACCAAGTCTTAGGCGAGTACGAAGCTCGAGACGAGCGGATGGCAAAGTACCTTGCTAGGGTTCAGGACCTCATGGGCCGGTTCGAGGAGGCGCTCATCCAGCGGGTCCCTCGGGAAGAGAACTCACAGGCCGATGCCCTCTCCAAATTGGCCTCGTCCTCACTTCATGGTCTCGAACAGACCGTGCTGATCGAAGTCCTCTCTAAACCGAGCATCGAAGACGAGACACCTGGCTCGGCGGAATCGTTGCCGGTCATGCTACAAGATAACTGGATGAAGCCTTTAGTGGAATTCCTAAGGGACGGGCTCCTGCCTGAAAACCCCAAAGAGGCTCGCCGAGTCAGACCCCGGGCCGAGCGGTATGTCTTGATCGAGGGCATCCTATACAAACGCTCTTTCTCCCAAATAGATGGCCAACCGTACCTAAGGTGCCTCTCTCCGGATCAGGCCGAATATGCCCTACAAGAGCTCCACGAAGGCATCGGAGGGGCACACTCAGGGTTTAGGTCCTTGGCCCGAAAAGCTTTGAATTATGGGTACTTCTGGCCGACCCTCCTTAAAGACGCCGAACGACACGTTCGGCAATGCAGCTCCTGTCAGAGACACTCTAGCATCTGATGCCTCCCTCAGGCCAACCTCGCCTCCCTATCAAGTCCCATCCCCTTCGCAATGTGGGGCATGGACTTACTAGGGCCCTTCCCTCCGGCTCCGGGTCAGTTCAGGTTCTTGGTCGTAGCCATTGACTACTTCTCGAAGTGGGTCGAGGCCGAGCCCCTCGCCACTATAACTGAGAACAAAGTGGTACAGTTCTTCTGGAAGAGCATCATATGCAGGTTCGGCGTCCCACGAGTCCTTGTAACGGACAACGGGACTCAGTTCACCGGCTCGGCATTCCGAGCTCTGTGCGACGACCTTGCCATCCAGCAGCGCTTCTCGTCCGTCTCCCACCCTCAGTCGAACGGACAAGCAGAAAATGCAAATCGGTAGATCCTCGCAGGCATCAAGAAAAGGCTGGACAAAAGTTCCAGGGGCTTATGGGTCGACCAACTCCCCAACGTCCTATGGAACTACCGCACGAGCAAGCGGACCCCAACAGGTGAGTCTCCTTTCAACCTCACCTATGGGTCCGAGGCCGTGATACCTCTCGAGGTCGGGATACCTTCCCCTCGGCTCACAGCCTATGACGAAGCACAGAATGCCAGGGACCTCAGAGCAGACTTAGACCTGATCGATGAACTGAGGGAAAGGGCGTCGATTCGGCAGCAGAGTTACCGAAGAAGGGTTGAACTAGCGTACAACAAAAGGGTCCGACCCGCCAACCTTAAGCAAGGAGATTTGGTCTTGAGGAAGTTAGCCATATCCTTCCCCAGTCAGAAGAGCAAGCTGGCTCCGAACTAGGAAGGGCCGTATAAGATCACAAAGGTAGTTCGGCCCGGAACATATCGCCTCGAAGACCTAGAGGGCAGAGAGCTTCCGAGGACCTGGAATGCCGACCACCTCCTGAAATACCAAGAAAGCGCTCCGGCGCCACTCTAAGTATCATGGAGTATCGAGCCATTCCAGTCCTCCGACTTGTAACCCATTTTCATAAATTGTACTATGTAAAACGGTTCGCCGTCAATTATCAATAAAGAAAGCTCTATTGTGTTTGTGAATTCGCATGTTTCTCTCCCCTCTTATCACCTGCTTTTTAAATTATGATTTCAACCAATGGTTCGGAGTCCACGTTCGGCTCGAACTCATCCCCTCGGCTCGTCTCCGGACGGACCGGGGGTAGACCGTCGTTCCGAACTGCTCCCACAACCGTTGAACTACAACGATGGTTCGGAGTCCAACACTCGGCTCGACTTTACCTCCTCGGCTTGTCTCCGGACGAGCCAGGGGTAGATCGCCGTTCGAAATTGCTCCCACAACCGTTGAACTACACCGATGGTTCGGAGTCCAACACTCGGCTCGACTTTACCTCCTCTGCTCGTATCCGGACGAGCCAGGGGTAGATCACCGTTCGGAATTGCTCCCACAACCGTTGAACTACACCGATGGTTCGGAGTCCAACACTCGGCTCGACTTTACCACCTCGGCTCACTTCTGGGTGAGCTAGGGGTAGATCGCCGTTCGGAATTGCTCCCACAACCGTCGAGCTACAAAGATGGTCCCGGGCTCCAGCACTTGGCTCCCAGTCTGTTCGAGCCTTTCCAGAGGATCGATGCCGGAGCTTCGGTCGGCCATGTAATCCGAGCGATCTTGGCCACTTGCCGAAGACCGAAGCCCTACGTCTCCGGTCGGTCACCGAGCAAGTGCCTTCCCGAGCTCGCAAACGGAGAAAACACACTTTCTCCTCAACTTTCGTGCACGATCCCGATCGGTCGGCTCAGATCTTGCCACCTGCGCTAAACGACAAGATAACTTTTTCTTGGGAACTGAGCCGCCTCGAGATTCGCACCTCCGCTAAACGACAAAATGGCGCTTTCTTGGGGACAGAGCCGCCTAGGATTTCGCACCGTACCTTGTCAGAGTTGCTAAACGACTAAATACCGTACTCATGGGAACCCGTTCGGTTCAAACACTCTCGCCGACGGAAATAACATGCTCGGTTCAAGGACCTCGGCGCGACCAACACAGTTATAAGCAAGACAAATATGCAGTGCGATGAAAGATATTTTATTAAACAATCAGACCTCAATACAAAACACGTGGTTATAAAGCGTTCGGAAACAAAATACACGACGCCGACCCACTACACTTAGACCTCATATGGAAAGATCTTCACTAGACTGTTCGGCCGACTATTCGTCCTCCTCGGCTGGTAGCTCCCCTGCACCGTTCCGGAGCTTCGCTACCACAGTCTGCAAGTGTCGAATCTCCGAGAGCAAATCATCTCGCTTGGCTATAACCTTCGACTGGTTGTGCCGAATACACTTGACCCGAAGAGCATTGCTGAACGCGGTTTGCGAGTCCTCGTCCCCTTCTGCAGGGTTCAGCTCGGCGATCCTATCCTCCAGAAGCTGGATCTCGGCTTCCCTTAGGTCGAGGACGGACAAAAGGTGAGCCCGCTCACCCTCAGCCCGGCGTAACTCCAGCTCGACGCTCCTAGGACTCAGAGCCGCCGTCCCAGAAGAGGCTTCGGATTCAGAGTCATCATCCGAGCCGTACAGATCAGCATATGAATCGGACGCCTCGAGCTGAAAAAAGGGGAAAACAAATAGCAAAGTTTCAATACACTGCCGAAGTCCAACACTTGAAAACTTTCTAAAAAGATTCGCATTCAGACATAATAGTGTTACAGACGGCCGAACCGACCCTACAATTAGGTTTTTACAACAACCAACAAAAATGAAAAGCGACATGATTAGGGCCTCTTTGGAAGGGGAATGCTTCGGTTTAGGGAAACGCGAGGACGACGAGGCCTGCCCTCCGAGCTCGACCCTAAACCAACGAAGCGCGACCCCCCTTCGCTGCTGGTCCTAACCGCGGCGCCGACCGAAGCCCCGCTCGACGAAACGGCCGCACTACTCTGAGCGTCAGCTGGACTCCGTCTGACCGAGGGCAAGCGTGTCGCAAGTTCGTAAAATGTAATCCCTCTCTCGCTCTCTTCGCGGGTACACGATGTGCTCCGGACGTTGGCCCTCTCGGGCAGGGGCTTGAGCGACGCGACCTCCTCCTCCAGTTCGATGATTCTATCCCTCAAGGCGTCGTCCTTTGCCAACTTCTTCGGTCGAGGGACCCTCGACGAGCCCGAGGCGTTGGCACTATCGGTCGCAAGCCGTCGGTAATGGGTGACCTCGATCCCCCTATCTATCGTAATCCTTCTGAGCTTGTCGACTTCGGCCAATAACCTCTTGCGCTCGGCTGACGCCTTCTCCAGCTCGGAGGTCAGCTTCTCTCCCTCCGCCGAGCGTTCTTTCTCCGCTAACTCCAAGTATTGGACCTCAGCCAAAAGGTCGTCATTCTTCTGCTTGGCGGCAGTGAGCTCTCTACGGAGCCTCTCGACTTCGCCTTCGGGACAAGGAGCTTGGGGGGACTTCCGCAGTTGCCACAGCTCGCAACAATACCTCCGCACAGCTGCCTTCGTCTCCTCCAACCTTCCGAGCAGGAGATACCGACTCTGTCAGCTGTTCGAGAGCTCACCCTTCGTTTTCGCCAACTCCTTCCGAAGGTATACAACCTCCGTGATCGGTCCGAACTTTACCTGAAAAGCAGGGATAAATCCGATACCCAACACTTGGAAACATCTACAACTAGTCACACGCAAATCCGAGGCTCAACACTTGGATAAATTTTGGCCAAACAAAATGTTTTCATTCAAAACCGAGGAGAAAGTTTTACAAAAGCGGTGGCCAGTCCGCAGTTAGGCTTACAAAAAAGAAAAAAGACTAAAAAGAGAGACAACCGAGTCAGGGGTCGACCTTTTTGTCGTTCGGGTCCGTCGACCCCCCGGTCTTGTCCTCGCCATCGCCCTCGCCTTCGCCTTCGCTCCAGCTCTCCTCCTCGGAGTCGTCCTCTTCCTCGCCCTCGGCCTCGGTCTCCCCAGGGCCTTCGACGACTTCCGTCTCTCCCTCGGGGTCGAGAAACCCCTCGGGAACACCCTCCTCCCCTTCCACGGGGTCGTAGAAGTTGTAGATGGATGTATCAAAGCCCGGGTTCTTGGCGGCTACATGTTGCAAGGCTCGGCCGTAGGCATCCGCCATGTTCTGGAGCATGTGCTGCGCGGCCTCCTCCTGCACGGCCTTTCTCACCTTCTTCACCTTCTTCAGGTGTTTGGCCTTGATCTTCTCGGCCCTCTTCCGAGCCGTCTCCGCTTCCGACCGAGCATTGGCCAGAGCTTCTTTCAGCTCGGCAACCTCTTTCTCCGCTCCCGACCGAGCGTTGGCCAGCTCCTCCTTCAGTTCGACAACCTCCTTCTCCGAAGCCCCGAGCTTGGTTGCCGTATCCTTCGACAGCTGAATAGAGTCGGCCAACTGCTTCTCCAGGCCCCCCACTGCAGCAGCCCTCTTCGTCGAGAGAAGCTGCTTGGCATCAAGCTGCTGCGCGACCTTGACGCGCTCCGCCCTCTCCCGCTCATTCTCCCGCTCCTTGTTCGCCAACTCCTCGACCAGGAAGTTGAAGTGGCAGAGAGTCTGAAAAAGAACAACACGTTAAAGCCCGAACCCAAGAACTTAGAAAAAATCTAAGGAAGAAATTTGGATGAAGGAGAGCTCGGCCCACTTACCGACATGGTATTTCGAGAAATCTGCATCACGGCGTCCCTTGCCATCCCGGCCTTCAGGGTCGCTCGATCCTTCAGGGTTGGCAGGTGCCTCACCGCCTCCATGCAGATGTTCCCGTCGCCTAAGAAGCCGTCGACGTTCATCACCTGCCAGTCGGGGACGAAGATCTGCTTATGAAGCTCAGTCAAGATCTTCTCCGCATCGGTAGTGAGGGGCGGAACTTGGAGGGACAACGCCTCCTTCGCGCCGAACACACCGCTCGACGAGCCGGGAGTATCCCCCTTCGAGATCGGTGTCGGCACATCCGAGGTCGGAGGGTCGAGGACCGGCGCATCCGAGGTCGGAGGGTCGAGGACCGGCGCATTCGAGGTCGGAGGGTCGAGGACCATGACTTCCCCCTGCTCGAGGACCATGACCTTCGGCTGGTCGGCGAACTTCGCCACCGAGGGCTTCTTCGGAGCTCGGCCATCTTGAGGCCCTGCCGACAGCCTCTTCTTCTTCGCCTCCTGCTCTGATCTACCCTTCGCCATCAGAGCTTTGTAGTCCAGCTTCATCGTTCCTGCACAAGCCGAATGAAAAAACTTAGAAAAATTTTCATGAACTCAAAGCAAAGAGTATAAATACCAGAAGCATACTAGGGTCGATCGGACTGAGACCCCCTCGGAACAGATCCTCCTCGGTGATATCTTTCCAGCTTAGCGCTGGCAGGGCGAGGAGCTTCTTCTGGACTTCCGCCTCCTCATCACTCAGCGCCGCCTCCTTCTTGGTCCGCTTGGGCAGACCTTCCTTTGCCCAGACCGTCGGTATCACCCACGGCGCAGGAGCTCGGATGAGGAAGTACTTCTCCTTCCAATGTTTGATCGAGTCCGGATTCTCGATCAGCTTCACGCTCGTCCGGGGCGAAAGAAAGAACCTTTGTTCGTCTCGCCTTGGCTGACAAGGTCGGTAGAGGCTCCGGAAGAGGAACATAGTCGGCTTGCCGCCGACCTCTTGGCATCGGAGGACGAATGCCGTGACGTGCCTCCATGTGTTCGGCATCAGCTGAGCGGGGCTCAACCCGTACCATGTCAACACATCCACAACGAACGGGTGGAGGGGAAACCGGAGTCCGGCAATTAGGGAGTCGACCGGAAAGACGCACACGTCCGACGAGGACTTTGTGTTGGCTCGGAAACCCGGCCCAGGGAGGAGCAGTCCGTAGTCGGCGGGGATCCGGAAACCCTCTCGGATCAGACGAAGATCGGTCTCGGTAAGAGACGAGATCCTATGATCCACCTCGGACAGCTCCTTCGGCTCGTTCTCCTCCACCAGCTTAGCCGTGCCTTGGGTGACTCTCTCCAAGGTATCTTCGGCATAGTCCCGAACGCCTCCCACGCTCGACAGAGAAATGGGCTGCCGACCGAACGCTCCTGCCGTCTTCGGCATCTCCACGATCGTGACCACGGCCTTGCCCTCCCGGGACACCGCCGCAACCTCCTTAGGGAGCTCAGCCACTTCGCCCTCTCTGTCCGGACGGACGACATTCTGATCGCTCGGCTCCACTACCTCCTTCCCTTTATCCCCTCGGCCAACGACTCGCTCCGAGGCGGGGGTCTCATCCGAGATCTTAACCATTTTTTCTAAAAGCGAAGGGAAAGGGACTGACCTTGAAGTGATTGGTACGGTCGGAAAGTTCACCGGAGGCAAGGAACGCTACCGCGACAGCTAGCACCGCCACCAGAGAGCTGAAAACTTCGAAGGCGAAGTGAAAACTGAAGAGAGAGAGTAAAAGTAAAAAAATGAGACTTGGTCTAAGGGGGGTGAAGATTTATAGTAAAAAGGAACGTCCCTTGGACTTCCAAACGAAAGTTCGCGACTTTTGGGCTGCTCTCGAAACGTCACGAAGGCCCATCACCATTGCCTTCCTCACCAAGTCAGCTAGTTCGGCGCAATAGGATCTGAATCCGAGCTACACGCAATCCGAACTTGTCGGCAACAGGGTCCGGTCAGAATCCGAGCAAGTGCCTTCCCGAGCCTGCAAACGGGGAAAACTTACTTTCTCCTCAAACTTTGCGTAAAATCTCGATCAGACGGCCCAGATCTCGCCGAGAACACTAGACGACAAGATAGTGTTTTCTGGAGAAATGTGCCCATCTTGAGATGCGCACCATCATGCAACGGCTCGGGTTGCACCACGTCGCTCGAACGCCTGAACCCTCGGACACCCCACCTATGTCTAGAGGAACCAGGAAAAATTTTGATTCAAAGTTTTAAGGCACCGCCCTCGGCGAGCACCCCCAGGTCCCGTGTCTCGGTCGGTATTCCGCCGACCCACGGGCCCCGGTCGAAAGAAAATCAACACTCGGAGATCGGGAGAAGCAAACCATTCCGAGCCAGTCGACTGCAACTGCAAAGGTTCGGCATGCTCTGGCAACCGCGCCTTCACAGTTGCAAACAACTTGCCCGGAACGCCCTTTATTTCTTCCGGAAGAACGACCGCCCGTCCTTCCGACGAACTCACCCCTCGGATTTGGACATGGATGACCACCTCTCCCACCAAGATCTCTGCCGACCCTGACACCCGCTGCGGAGCAAACAGAGTAGGCAGAAGATCTTGGTGGGAGAACGACCACCCGTCCCTCCGAAGCAGCTCACACCCCGGGTCCGGACTACGGTCGTCGCCACTACTGCCTCATTCTCTCCCGCTCCTGACATCCCCTTCGGAACCGTAAGGAACGGGAGAAGAACAAGGCAACAGGGCAACCACCCGTCCTTCCGAAGTAACTCATCCCTCGGGTCCGAACTATAGTCGTCACCACTACTGCCTCGTTCCCCCCCGCTCCTGACATCCACTTTGGGGCCGTCAGGAACGGGAGAAGAAAAAGGCAAAAGAGCGACAACCCCCTCGGACCTCGAAAGATAAGTTACCCAAGGCCAATGCCCCTGAGGTTTGAAACTCTACATTTGGTGTGATTGAAATGACAAAGGGAGTGGAGTACTTATAAGCTCCCCTCCAAGGTCCGGCCATTATGACCCTCGGAATTTGAAACGCCACGCATTAATTGAAGGAGTTATCCTTAATGAACTTGGGAAAGTGGAACGCAGCGCAAAACCCGAAGCACCGTTAATGCCCTTGGGAACAGGATAGTCTCGAGACAGAGTGCGCCACATCGCTCAACCTGCCGAGACTCCCTGTCTCTGGACGGATCCCGAGCAAGTGCCTCTCCGAGCTCGCAAACGGAGAAAACACACTTTCTCCTCAACTTTCGCGCATCTCGATCAGACGGCCCAGATCTCGCCGAGGAACTAAACGACAAGATAGTATTTTCTTGAGAAATGTGCCCATCTTGAGATGCGCGTCGTCATCCAATGGCTCAGACTACGCCACGTCGCTCGTCCTGCCGAGACCCCCTGTCTCCAGACGGATTCCGAGCAAGTGCCTTTCCGAGCTCGCAAATGGAGAAAACACACTTTCTCCTCAACTTTCGCGCCTGATCTCGATCAGACGGCCCAGATATCGCCAAGGACACTAAACGACAAGATAGTATTTTCTTGGGGAATGTGCCCGTCTCGAGATGCACGTCGCCATCCGACGGCTCAGATTACGCCACGTCGCTCGGACCGCCGAGACCCCTCGCCTTCGGTCGGCAGCCGAGCAAGTGCCTTACCGAGCTCGTAAACAGAGAAAAAAGACACCGAGCTACTACAACCGTTGGATCTCTCAGAAATTCGTGCTTCTAATGACGAACGGTCCAGATTGCGCCACGTGCGCTAAAGGACAAGATAGCGTTTTCTTGGGAGACGCGCCGCCACCCGATGGCTCAGATCGCGCCACGTTGCTCGGAACGCCGAACAGCCTCCGGTCGGCAGCCGAGCAAGCGCCATCCCGAGCTCGCAAACGGAGGAAAAATCTGCCGAGCGCTGGAGACCAATGGATCTCTCAAAAATCCGCGCTCGTCCATGATCAACGGCCCCGATTGAGCCACGTCATAAATCAGTATTAAAAATCGTTTCTTATTTATTTAAATCACTTTGTTTGTTTAAAAATTGCGAAAAATTGCTAAAAATTTGGGAAAATTAACTAAAAATTCTGGAAAATAATTGAAAATTCTGGGGTATATTTTCGAGCCCCTGAACGAACAATTATCGCCTAGAATGTACAGTTAAGGCCCCCGAACGATTAGTAAACACGTCGCAAAATTAAATAAATAATCTGAGAAAAATAGATGAAAGACGCCAAATACTCGATATGGCTAAGAGACAGCACATGGCATCAAAAAGGTTACCTCACTACCCCCTTCAAGATCCTGAGTCCTCCATATGGACTCCGATACAACTCCGCTAGCCAACAAAACAGTCAAACTACTCCTCAAAGGCTGATCACGCTCAGTCTTTAGGAGTGGGGGGCTCGTGATATGGCTAAAAATGGGGTTAAATCGGAACCGTCCAGATTGGGCACGAATCTTGAAGCTCGGGGGTAAAAAGGTAACTTCACATACAAGCAGATCCAAAGCGGGTACTGAATCTCCTTTTCGCAGATCCAATAACCCGCAAATGGATCCACACCTATTGGGTACGGGTTCCGACCCGAGACGAACCCAAACCAACAAGAGACAAATCAGGATCCATAATTTGGCCAAGTCAATGGCCTTGATTTGCTCTCACCGGGAATTAAGGAAAGATCTCCTAAAACAGACTGAGGATTTTGCTCCCAGCTGTTACACAGAAGATCAGACCCTTAACGGCTCCCCTGGCGACTATAAATAGGACCCCTCTACCACCATGACCAGGTTAATCACTTTTTCACCACTTTAAGCTCTTTCTTAATCTCTTCTGATTACTGACAAGAGTGTCGGAGGGTGCATCGCCGGAATCAACCCCGGTGTTTCGCACTTCCTTGCAGGTTGCGCCAGGAGCAAGAAGGCTGAGTCAACTGTTCAGGTTTTTCTCGGACTCACAAATTCTATCTGTTTACCCCCACACCGAAATCAGCGGTAACACTCACCATATATCAATATCATTATATAAATATATCACATCCTAACATACATAACTAATCCATCATCAATAAATTTATACCAATTAATACATTAAGTACACGAGTATTTAATCATCATATTTTCACACCAACACCGAGTACTAATTCACATATATACACACACCTTATTCGTAATTCATACCAACAATTCAATTTATGCTAAAATTCTCTTAAAACATCATATACGAAAATAAAATCATATTCACCTACTTTCCTGCGTAGACTCGTCACCACGCCATCCCGCCTCCGAAGTCGCTAACATCTTCTATTATCAAATTTCAAAGCAATTAAGGCTCAAATCATCCAAACCAGTCACAGGAGATATTAACACTAATCCTAATATCACACAGGCATTTTATTGAATGCCGGGGATGCATGCGTGCGATGCACGTAATATTCAATTTCCTATAGATTTTTATCCCTAAACAATTACTAAAAGCACCCCCAAATATTCTAATGGCCCAAAAAAATTTCTACTACTATGAAAGAGATTAATCACACATATATACTTCCCTTTTTATAAATCCAAAACCCTAATTTATATGCAACTTACAAAATCTCCAATAATTTGCTAATTTCTTGACCCTAGCATAAAAATGATCCTCTAACCAACCCTATACTCCATTTCTAAGCAAAAGAAATTAAAAACATACGAAATTATACAAAAAATTGAAAAGAGATATACCGTCACTAAGTCCTTTCTCCAAATCGACTCCACGACTAGCTAGAGCACCCTCCACTTAGTCTACCCCTCAATTTAATTGAAATTTCGTGAAGAAAAACTCCGGATTTTGGCTTGGAAAAGGGACGGGAAAAATGGGTTCGGTTTTGGGCGTGGGCGAAACAAGGAGAAGGGAGAAGAAGGAGGGGGGAGGTTTGGAAAATAATAATAATATAAATATATATATAAAGGAATATTAACAAATAAGCCCCCAAATCTCCAAAATATTTCAAATAAACCCCAACTCTGCACTTTAAAAATGCTAACAATACAAAAGACATAAAATTATCTCATAATAATCTTCCAAAATTATAAAATAAGAATAACCAATATTACTTCACATAAAACTCAACTCATAACTCCGATATATAAAAAAATACTGATTCAACACTAATATCCATACCAATATGTATATTTAAAATAAAATAAAACAAAAATAATTTTCACAACTCCAGATATATATAAAAACAGGTATTTTCAGTATTTTAAAAATTCGAGGTGTCACACTAGATATGTATAAAAAGGGGGAAACAAAGGGAGAAGAAGAAAACATACAATAAAGCAATAGAGGAAGAAAATGGAGAATGAAGCTCACGATTTCTAAAAATATAGAGTTATTCCTTTCTCTCTCTAATTTCTAGTTGTTGAATTGTTATTAAGGATGTTGAATTCAATTTTATGTTTGAAAAATTGTAACTCCTGTTTCCCATGTTCTGTATTTTGGATATATTTTCTTTTATTGGGTATTTTTTTCACCTTGTACTTTTCTCTGGTACTTTTGAGCCTTGTATTGGATCTCCAATTCCTTTCTATAATTATCTATGTGATTTTCCACCTTTATTTGATCTTTTTGATTCAATTGTCTCATATTATTTCGTCTCTGTTTGATCAGGCCATTGTTTTTTATCCTCATTATTTTAATTGATCATGACCTATTTTATTTATTCATTTTGTTCCTATTCTATTTTCTTGGTGGATCCATTTTTTAAAAAACCCTAGATGAACCCTATTCTATTTTATCCCTATTGGATCTTGGATCCACTACCCGTAATCCGTTAGCCTATACCCACATTCATCTAATCCCCTTCAACCCGAAAGCCCCCCTGGTATACCCAAAACCCACTACCAGTGCACCCTAACCCTAATAATTCTGCATATATATTTACCATGCTTGTATCCCCTTTTCACCCCGTCGAAAACCCTAGCCGCTCTTCTAAACCTCATCCCGATCTCTCCCTGCTTCCCCCCACCTCGCCTCGTCTGCACCCAAGCCCCAGCCCAGTCATCCTCCGCAGCGACGTAGCAACCCCAGTGCCACAGCGCCCTTCCCTGTGTCGCGCTGCCCCAGCAACCCCGATGCTCCCCTCTTCTCGCCGATAGTAGCATCGACACCACAACCACCACAGCCCGGCGACCCCCTATAGCGAGCTCCCTAGCGTCGCCCCGTGCCATCCTCAATCGACAGCAGCAGCGCTAGCCAGCCTGGGCGACAGCAGCCCCCTCTCGGCCTGTGTCCCCTTTTGTCGTCGTTTCCGTCGTCGTGCTGCCGCCGTCCGCCACCTCTCTCTATCGACGCAATGCACCACTGTCGTGCTTGGCCTTTGTGTGCGTGTGTTGATCCGAGTTGTGATCGTGTGTTCGTTCGTAAGTCATTCATGGAGATCGTTGCCCGGAAATCCGTTTTCATTATTCTTGCTTTTTTTACCGTACCCGTCTTCATCTATAAGGAAAGTAACTTGTATTCTTTTTTTTGTGTAATACAAGTACTAAATACCGCATGTAATGTAGTTGTATTCTAGAGACAATTCTTGTACAAAACTTCTATTATATCTTATTTCTATTGTGTTGACCCACCCTAGTTGTCTCATTACACACATGACATGAAATAACTTAGGGATAACCACTTCTTGTTGTATACATGCATGTTGTTTGTGTGATGTCGTATGCTTTGTTGTGTTAGTCATAGTATAACTTGTTGTAGACTTGTTAAATACTCTATACCATATTGTTTGGACATCTAGTACACCATATCTCATGTTTGTTATGATTTAATTGTGTTTCATATGATCTATGTTGATTTTATGCATGAGGAGTATTCTGTCTTTTGTTACCCCATTTTTTATCAGTATTTTAGACCCTATTAAGGTCAGTATATGAAAATTATTTGTGAGTGTGAATTATAGAGAATTCTGTCTACTTTCCATATTTTCTGACAGATCTCAGTTTCGATATATGAGTTGCAAATTATGACTATTTTACTACAGATGTGTTTAAAATTTCAGATCCTATTTTATATGAATTCTGTATTGTTATTTATTTGTATACTGATGCTAAAGATAATATTTTGATCCAATATTTTGCTGAGTACAACTAGACTTGATTGGGATTAACTCCAAACTTTTGTGGATTTAATTGATAACTTTTATGCACTATTCTATGCTTGCAAATAACTACTATACTTGCAGAATTTTCATGCTGTTCGGTAAAGAAACATAATTTCGACCTGATTCTACTTGCTTTCTATAAAAGCTGTGAATATGAATTGTATCCTATTGTATCTATTTTATGACCCTTTTGACGGATCTGGATTTAGATTTATATTTTGTGAGATATTGCTGTTTTAGTACTACTGTGTTTATGATTCCAGATTTACAAAACTGCTGTATCTTGCTGCTTTCTGATTTTAATTGAGTATACTATCTATATTGGAAAATTATGAAACTTTATTTTCTGTTACTAAACAAACTAGGGAATACCCCAGAATTTTTGCGAATTTAATTAGTAAGTTTTGATGCCGTTTTCTATTTAAGAATACAAACTTCTCATTTCTGGCTGAACACGTTTTCTAAATTCAATTCTATTTTGAGTCCTGTTTTGTGAAATACCATATGACTTATTTATATATTTGCTGGATTCGTCAAGGAGTCTATTTTTTAGATTTTCTGACGGATCCAGATTTGCATGTCCATGACAACGGGAATCCCAGATTTGGTGCAGTACTGTCTTACTGTCCTGAACTAGAATTTTCGTTGTCCCAATCTTTTATGAGTTATCTTTCACTTGTACATATTTATCTTTCAACTTGTACATATTTATCTTTCAACTTGAACCTATTATGTGTTCACACCATATTATTCTTGCCATATTTTGTACACGTACATGCCTGTTTTATAATAATAACAAGAAACTAAGTCGGAGTTTAAAGGGAAAGATATAATAGTGGAAAATACAGAAACGTGTACTCGAAAGGGGATCAATAGATCCTACCGGTTACTTGGAGCTTGATTACATGACACTTGGAGCTTGAAACTTGCCACATGATACATGACACTTGACACACGATACATGACACTTGCACACTTGACACGGGATACTTGGAGCTTGATGTTTGGGTCACTTGGAGCTTGATATTTGGTATTTGGAGCTTGATACTTGGAGCTTGTCCCTGAGTACACTGTCCTATATGATCCACTATGAAATCTAAAACATAACTGTTTAAATGTAGAAACCATGTGGTACAAACCGGGACACATGAAGTGCTACCTAGATAGATATAATACAATACTTGAAACAACATGATCATTTGGCACTTGCTACTTGTTACTTGTACATGAAACTTGATACTTGACACTTGTTACTCGTTACTCGTTTGCATGATGCTTGTTTACTTGGCACTTGTTACATGCCACTTGCATTTGTTCATCTTGCCATACTAGTCGTTCTATTTTGTTGCCATGTCTATTCTATGCTATGTTTGCTTCCGCTGTTACTCTATTCTTGTTCATTCTTTTTCTGTACTTGTTGCCTGCACTACAAGCGGCCCGTAACTTATATTGACGTGCGTTTTATTTCTCTTTCCTTTTTTTCTTGCAATTTGTTATATTGCAGATTATGGTGATCAACTGCCCGATGGAGTAGGTGATCTGAAATTCTAGTTGGCTGGAGATTTTTGCTATATCTATTTATTTTCTTGTTACTTATCTTGAATAATTGTACTTGGTTACATGAATTATTTTGTATTGGGCTTTGTGTCCTAGACTTGTCTTTTGTTCCAGACATGATTATTTGAAATTTAGTATTTTTGTTTCTTGTTTTAAGTAATCTCGTTGACTATATTGATTTAGTTATGCATGTGTGGTTGACTATTCTTCTTATATATCTCTTGTTTATACTTGTACTTGTTGTAAAGATCCTGACAGCTTATGGATGATGAAAATCATTCGTTGGATTTAGTCACGTATCCGTATTTCGTATTCCTTTTTGGAAAGCATGGTGTGACAAAAAATAATTGGATTATTTTAGTAGTTATGACATGCTTGTTTTCTTATTCTAAGGCTATGACGTAGTCATTGAATTTTGGATATGATTTGAGTATAATTGTATTGAATACCCTTTGTTAATTACAATTGGATGATTTTTGTTTTCATTTTTGCAATTTACTGGCCATGAATTGCATGCTTAAGATGTTGAATAAAGTAACGAAAGTTTAAGTACAATATTAATTCGTTAATTCATCAAACCTTGGCAGTTTAGTTTAGAAATTAATATACACCCTTTGTGACCTATATTCAAGAATTCCACAGAGCATCATGAGTTTATATTAATTTCTGCGGTCATGACAGTAGACATAGGAATAATATAGGTATATGTGTTATACCTTGAAAGAGGATATCACATAAGTAAAGGAATTCGGTCATTGTAATTAGCAAAACATTATTGCAAGCAACCATGTTAAAATCATTAAAAGAATTCAGTTGACAAAATCCAAGCATTAGGAACCCTTCATATTTGATTTTTCAGGTTAAGAATTTGCAGTCAGTTGCAACAATTTGGAGTCGTCTAAATAACATAAGAAATTTTATAAATTGGTATTTGAATCTCCTCCTTAAGGAAACGATACTCTTTTTACCATGTTCTATTTGTCACGACCCATGCACTTGTCGTAGAGTCTAGGGACATCAACTTCCAACATTCTTTCGTCTCCATCTTCGCTTTGATTCTTCTTATGACTTCGCCCCTTTCTCTGTAACTCCAGATCAAATTGAGTATGCAAGACATAAATTCAACACTTAAGCTAGGAAAAAGTATGCACTTGGACGTCAAAGAGGTTGGAATACCAATCAAAGGCAACCTCAACAACAAACAGGCAGAGGAGCAACCTGTCATTTCCCCTTGAACTTTCACACATAGTTTTGAACTGACCCACTTGGTGGTTGGCATTTCCAATGCGATTGAATTGTTTGAAGGTTGGCATAATGTTGCCTGGGGGATATGGCACTAGATTGTATGCTATTGGATAAGGTCAACACCTGTACCTAACTGTTCGAAGCCGCCTGCTCAGCCAAAATGGTTTTCAGCTTAATTACCACTAGTGTTTCAAGGTTTCTGATTGTAATTCCCCGATTTTCATTTAATGAAAATTATTTTGTTTTGCACGTAGTGTGCACGTGCAATATTTTGGTAATATTAAATTTTTATGATGAGTCTATGTATATAAATATGTGACCTTTAATTATTTCTATATAAAGCCATTTTTCAAATAGACAAAAGCCTTTCTTTTGAAAGCCCAAATTAATTTTATTTATTATCTTTTTATAAACTATTATTTTGGCCCATAAACTAAAGCCCATGAGCTATTTTTGGCCCATAAACTAAAGCCCATGAGCTATTTTTATTTTTAATACAACTTGTAATGTAGAATACATTTTAAAGATTATTTTTATGTAAAATTTAATGTACAACTTTTGTTAAATGGGGACAAGTTGCATGCACGTGCACTACACGTACACGTGCAAATGCACTTGGAGCATGGCCGGCTTTGGAGTTTTGGAGGGAAAAGGAGAAATTTCAAGTGGAGTCATGGGTGGTGATTACTTGATCATGGTTGGTTATTGTAACTCCTCCTTGAATCCTAGCCTTTTAATCCTAACTCCTAAGTTAATCTTAGCCTTCCATTTTCCTAAATTTTTAGTATAAATACCCCCCCCCCCCTAGCCTAGTTATTCTTGTGCTAATTATTCCTCCAAACCTATAGTTAAAATATATTGCTAGTAGTTTAGTAAGTGAGTTAAAAGATTGAGAGATTGTGTGAGAGTTTGTGCTTGAATCAAGAGGAAGGCCGGCATCAAGAGGAGGCTCGGGTTGGCATTCTTGGAGCTCGTGTGTGCATCGACGAGGAGGAGGACCGCTCTCGTGGCAAGGACATTTGTTTAGGAGGTGTTGCTAAGTGTAGTCTCTCCAAATAAGGTGGGTAATTTTCCATATTTCTAATTAGGAAGCATGCTAGAATTAAATTAGATTGATGATGCATGAAAAAGATTAATAAGACTACTCTTTTATTGGAAAATTGGCCTATTTGTTGATTGAAATATTGATATATAACTTGTATGTGATGCCATCCTTAAACTTAAGTTGTGTGTAAATAAATTATAGTTATGATTTGCTTGAAGAAAACTTCATTACTAACATCAAGAATTATATGCAAAATTAGTAGATTGACAATGTCGCTTTATGTGCTTAAATAGACTATTATGATAATGTTGGGTGAATGACTTAAAACTATAATTTGGGGGTTTGTGAAATAATTAAAAACAGGGAGTTGATATAAAGATGGTTAAGAAAGAGATTAGTGATGTTAAAAATTGATAAGAAATGTCGAAAAAGAAACACATTAGTAGTAGCTTGTAAATTCGATTTAATTGTATGATAAATATGTGTTAAGTATTGAAAAAATTATTTTTAATATACTGGAGTGTAAATCATGTTTGGAATAATTAATCTGGAAATTTACAGTAAGTTTAATAAACGCAAAATCAAATGAGAGCATTTTGAACATCGAAATGTTATACTAAACAGAGAGTATTGATTCAAGTAGACTTCGAGTTGTATCTATGACAACCCGAGCCTATAGCTCGAGTGGTCGGGATGCTCTTGATCGCTACAGTGTTGTGCGGGCTTCTTAGAGGTTGAGGGTTCGAATCTTGTTAGCACCATATATTATTTTGTAAATTTAAAAATTAAATGAACGGTAGCCGAGAGCACTTAATGCTCTCAGCGCCCTTCTATACCGCTGGCGCAAGTGGCCTACTGGCCTGTGCCTGTGGCTTGTTTCTCTCTGGTTGTGGGTTCGAATACTGGGCTCGGCGAGTATTTAATTTGTGGGAAAAATATTTTTTTGGGGATTTTTGATGATTGAAAAATTATGAAAAAAATATGATTATTATTCTAAAATTATGTGGGACTTGTGAAAAATAATTTGAGAATTATTTACATGAAATGGAGTATGTTTTGAGAATAAATGTATGATTAGAACTATGGTTCTACATTTATATTTTTGTGGAGGTTATAATTTGCAAAAAAAACTTGAAATAAAATGTTAGAAAAGAAAAATGAATAAGAAAGAAATTATATGAAGTGATGTGATGTGAATTATTCTCATTGGAGAATAGTATGAAAATTATGAAATGTGAATATTCATTAGTGTTGTGATTTTTAATATGGAAATGATATTTGATGAAACACATAAGGAATAATTGAATTCCATGTATGGCTATGGACTCATGAATAAATTAGAAATCATGCTATTGAAAGAGAAAATCTGTTATGATTATGAAGATGAATTTATGAGCTGGAAACGCTCAATTTTGGAAATTGTGAATTGAAATTGAAACAAAAGAGTAGCTAAGTCTCCCCCGGCAATTGGAAAGAAATGAAATGAAATTTGAAATGAAAGACCAAGGTTGGTCATGTTTGAATGAATGAATAAGTCCGGTTTAGTGGAGAGGCTAACTCTAGAGCTTTGATTTTGTTCATGATTCTAATAAAAACTAAGGATTAGTACATAGTGGAGATGTGATAAAAGTGAAAGAAAACACAAGTATGAGAGATAGAGTTTACGGTGCGGGTATGAGCCACAGAATGCATGCTTGATGAGTCAAGACATGGCGTGGGCACTACTCAGTAATGATCGGACTTTAGCAACGCTTGTGGGATGTTTGGTGACTGTAAGAGGATCGTGTGCCATGAAGGAGGCTGAATTGCCACAGGATGCATGCTTGATGAGTCAAGACATGGCGTGGGATTCCCCTCCAGGTTTTCTGTACATGAGCTTGTACTCATAGATCATCTAGGATACTTACCGTAGTTACAGAAGTAGATTAAGTCATGACGAGGGATTGAACCCTACAAAGATGAAGAACGAATAAGAGGCTTGCCCTCGAACCTATGTAGTATGGGATGCATAGAATCCGAACAAGTGTGCATTAGTGTCATGTAATATAAATAAATGCATTAAGGACTAAGTGCACAACCACAACACGACATCATTAGGGTATTCCCTTTAGTTTGATATGTGACAAGTTTGTGTTTGTTAAATATGGAAAATGAGTTATACTATTTCCGGCATAGAGAGGATGGCCGTGTATAATCTTCGTCGGTTGAATAAATTGACGTACCCACAGTTTTGTGTGCAGGATAAATGACATGGTAAAGATTAAAGAGGAACCGATGCTTAAAGATTATTCAATGTTGTTGTACATTTATTTAAGTGCTGTAAATTTACTTCCGCTGTGCAATATAAAGAGTAAAGTTTTTCATGTAACTCTGATGTAAAGTGAAAAGTTTTAAATTTCTTGTAAAATTGTACTAAATGAAGTGTAAAGATCCTGTGGAATCTCGAATTCAGTGTATTTTGGAATTCGGGGCGTTACACTGATAATGGTAAAAATCCTAGCAAATCAGGGCCATATGATTCCAGTACAGATTTCAAAGCTTCTACAGGCAGATTAATCATAACATACCTCTTTAAGATGTCTGAGCCTTCGCCAGGTTCCTCTATAAGACATGGGCCTCTTTTAGGCCCATAAAGCGTCATATTATGCCCACTAAGAGAGACCCGGCCCATAACGGCTGTTAGTCAAATCTCTTATCCCCAAACAATTGAACTTATCTCTTGAGGGGGAGATTCGAATAGAAGATAAGGAATTCATAGTTGTTCCAATGGATTCATGTCAATCTCCTGTACTGTTTCTCAGACCTATAAATACCACTCTCATCTTCAGTTAGAAGGTAATCAATGGTTTCTTTTTCAAACTCTCTTTCTTTTTCTGTTTCTGACTTTGAGCGTCGGATGGTTTGTTGTCGGGGCCAACCCTTGGTGTTTTAGGTTTTTTGTAAGTCTATCAACGTCATTAGCAACCGTCGGATCCAGATCATGGTGTTCAATCAACGATCCAGATTTATTCTCAGGAGCTCTAACCGCATTTCATGACAAAGATCAAAGGTTAGATTTTGAGTTGTTTCCATTAAATATTAACTCACTGTCTGTTTGCTCCCACACCAAAATAAGCAGCAACGTCGTTTGTGGAAAACTACACAAATCAGACTTACCACCATGCCACCAAGACTGAGAGGCAGAGCAGCGGCCTCAAGCCGTCACACCAACTCTCTTTGTCAACTAGCTCCTTCTGTGGAAGATCCGATTCCTCTTCAACAGTCACCCTAACAGCCTAATAAGGCTCCTTTCAACAGAGAGGCACTAGGGAGCTCTCGAAAAAGCCTTCATGAACAACATCCTCTGCACGACAGCGTCTCATTCCATAATGCTTCAAATGATTCAATGGCCTCGGGAGGCCCCCGGGGGTCTAGCGATCTCTGCAAATCATCAGCGCCAGACAACAGATTGGCGCTGTCTGTGGGAGCTTATTTCAAACCTGCCAATTTATCTCTTACCAGGTCCAAACTAGTTCTTATCATAACATGGTCATAAACCTGAATCCCCTTCCCGAAGCTACTCCGCTCATTCAACAAAAAGAATTAGTCCTGCCAAAACTAGATCTCCCATTCTCTCTGCAAGACAGTGGGAGGCTCATTCCAAAACAAGCAAGTCCAGGCAAGGTCTACCAAGTTGTTTGCCTAACAACTCATCAACTTGAAGACCCGGGGGGCAAGAAGATATCAACAGGGACTTGGAAAGTAGAAAATCTTATGAGGTTGAACGAGGGCATCTAAAATGTCCTCACTTACTTGTAGTAGCAAGATTTCTCAATTTTTAATAAAGGCCTGCCACTAGAGCAGCCATTTAGTTTTACTTTTCACTAAAGACCGCTTTCCCTACTGGTCACTGCATGTAATGATGACCAACCACTAGAGCAACTGCTTAGTTTTAATTTTCTATAAAATTTAGTATTAATTTGTGCAAAATTATTGCACAACTCTACGGATGCATACAATGAGTCAAAAACCAAGCCTACTCCAACAACGGTATCAAAAAAACTCATTACAAGCTTCTTATAAGACTGGTTCGGAGTCCATACCCATGGCCAATGCTAATCTAGCAATTTACAATAAAACAAGTTCAGAGTTCGCTTCGCCATTCTATCTGCTCCTGCAATCCATTAGCGCCTCGACGACAGGTTCGGAGTCCATACCCAAGGCGCAATGTTACTTTAGCAACTTGTGACAAAGCAAGTCCAGAGTTCAACTCGCCATTCGATCTGCTCCTGCAACCTGTTAATATCTGTTGCTGCTAATTTTGATGTGGGAGAAACAAATGATTTGTGAATTCTTTTGGAACCAATAAAAGCTAATATTTTTTACTACTTGTCGATGTTAACCGTTGCGAAAGCTAAAAAAAAATTGAAACAAGGCTGAAAGGCTGGCAAGGCCTTAAGACCATAGAATAGTACAAAGAAAAAAAAAGCTTGAAGAAATTTTTCTTTGCAGCATTTAGATTCTAGAATGTTAGTTTTTTAAATATTGTCTTTATGTATCTACAATCATAGTTATGTTGTCTTTATGTACATGCAATCATAAGCTTTAGTGAAAGATTGTTATTTAGTTATTATTAAAGAGAATATGTTTATCACTTATGATGGTATTGATGGATAATCTTCATATCCTAAAGCCCAAAATTCTTTCACATAACATAGAAACTAGTAATTCTAAAAGAAAAGCTCTATTGCGAATAAAACTAATCTTTTGCACCTCAGGTTAGGTTAGGGATGACAACCGGGTTGGGTTGACCCGCGTCGCCCATTCCAACCTGGCCCGCTCAATTGCGGTTCGGGTCCGGGTTGAACCCGTTTAGCTTAATGGGTCGACCCGAGTCTACAATTTCGAAGCTCCAACCTGCTCGACTTGACCCTGCGAAGCCGTTGACTTGGTCAAACCCGCTCTCAGCCTTCTCGTTCGACCCGCGGGTTGGAGATCGCTCGACCTGTGGGTTGCGAGCCTTTCGACCCACATGTCGAACGACACACAATCGCCTGGTGGTGCGCAAACAGAGTGGCAACGCTCACGGTTTTGGGTTTTTTTTTTTTTTTTTGGATTTTTTTGGGATTTTATTTTTCCCTATAAAAACCACCTAACTTCAATAAAAATTTTTCACACCTTACTCTCTTACTCTTTACTACTACTACTCAATTCAATCAATTTCATTCATCAAAGAAGCAAGCAACAAAGAATTTACAATTTAGATCGTATCGAATTTGTGGTTATTCAACAACGCTTTCGACTACAAACTCTAAAAATCTCTTTCTCTACGACTACCGGACTACGACTACGTCTACTAGACTTCTCAATCGACTACGCTACTTCTACTATTATTTTCTCTTTCATTTATATATACGATTATTCCCGGAGTACGGTATCAAAATTCACAACATTCTCAACTCTTTATTTTTTTTTTGTAGTTCTAATTTATTTGTTACGAATTGTTTGTTAATTTTTTGCATTTCTATCTCTCAACCCTCATATTGTTTTTTAGATTTTTTCTAAACATCTCTCTCCTAGATTTTTTTTTTTCACATACTCTATTATATCACTATAAATTATTATTTTTTACATACACTATTGCCATGTCTAGATCACAAGGTAGCGGTCGTAGCCAAAGTAGACAAAATTCCATTGGTTCTTCATGTCGGCCTCCAATAGTCCCACAAATAGATCCCAAATTTACACCGAATCCTATGGTAGGAACTCACAATATCCCTACACATGAAATAGAAGAAGAAATGCTTCATGTTGACACACAAACACAACAAATCGAATCCACTAGTAGTAGAAAAACTAGGGGATAACTAGTGATTGACATAAATATTATGACTATATCCACAAAGAGGGTAATCCGGTTGTAGGGCATAAAATTTTAAAACTTTTTATAAGAGTGGAAAAAGGGTGAGGGAATGTGTAAAATTAAACGACACATTGAAAATGTGCACAAGGATCTATTACAAGATCAACCCGGCCAACAAAAAATTCACCATAGGACCAGACATGTAGATAGCCATCCATATGATCCCGAAATGTTCGACGGGAAATGGCCCGACTAGTTATAAAGGAGGTGTTACCTTTTTTCTATTCCAAGAGTAGGAACGTAAAGGAATTTAACCAAAATGCACTAAATCGACATTTTAGAACAATTCATAGAAATACACTCAAATCCGATTGTTTTAAACTTTACAACGAAATGAGAGATGGTTTAATTGCACTTTTGTATAGTTTAACTTGTAGAGTATCGTTAACTTCCGAATATTGGAAAGGTTGTAACGATATCTCAATGATGGGCATAACTTGTCATTGGATCGATAGTGATTGGATGAGTCAAAAGATGATCATATCACTTGCGGCTTTGTCGTATTCCCATAGTGGTTTAGTAATTGCACATTGTATTTTAGAAGTTTGTGATATTTTGCGTATTCGTGATCAAAATTTTTGTATTAGTTTTGATAATGCATCTAACAACAATGCTTCGATTAGTACATTAAAAACACAATTAGCTCCTCCATGTTTAGAAATTTTTTATGTTAGATGTGCATGTCATATTTTAAATTTATGTTTTCATGATGCATTGAAAATAGCCGAACCATTTGTGCATAACATTAGAAATTGTGTACATTTTATCGCTTTAAGTGCCTCTATGCTTCAACAATTTAAAGAATGGTGTAAGCTTAAAGGTATACATTTTAGAAAATTTACTAAGGATTTTAAACACCAATGGAACTCTACTTTTGATTTATTAAATGTTGTTACTCAATATAAAGCGTGTATAAATGATTTTTATATTACAAAAAATATGGAAAATTTTTAAATGACTGAACAATCATAGTATTATGCCGAATCTTTGTTACGGTTTTTAGAACCTTTTAAAACCGCAACTTTGAAATTTTCAAAATCTTATGATTCTATTTCTAGTAGTTTTTTTATTTCACTAATTACTATGATGCAAACTTTTCAAGAAATGATTGATGACATTTACAATGGTCATATTGTTAAACCAGTATACACTAAAATTTTAAAGTATTTTAATCCTCCTATATTGTATTGTATTGCTAAAGTTATGGATCCTTTAGTCGATACAAGGAATTTGATTAAAATATTTTTTACTTTACTTAGAGATGAATCTGAAATTGATTGCGACACATTTTTAGCTAGCTTTGGATCGACATTGAATAACTTGTATGATTATTATGATAGAACTTTTGCATATAGTAGTATAAGTAGTATAATTACTTCTTCTTCTTCTACTTCTAGAGGTAAGGGTAAGAGTAAATAAGACGATGCCACTTTTAATTTACTTACTCAAATTCAATCAAAAAAACCTAGGACTAATCAACCTAATGAATTACATTAATTGGTATAATCAACACGATGGTGAGAGTTTTAATGCTAAGATTGATGTGCTCGAATGGTGGAAAGAACATAAACATGTTGATAATATTCTTAAACATATAGCTAAAGATCTACTAACTCATCATATATCTACAGTCGCTTCAGAAAGTACATTTTCTCCAAGTGGCTGGGTTCTAATAGATTTCAGGAATTGCTTGAAGCCCCAATTGTTGGAGATGCTCGTGTGCACGAAGGATTGGATGATGGATGAAGATAGGTCTCAAGGAATCGGGGTTGACTAGTCAACAAGTGGAAGCAACTCACTCGAAGAACAACAAAAACAATAAAAAATTGAAGACCAACAATATATGTCTAGCAAATTGTATGAAAAAAATTTGAAAAAAAATCATAGAAGTTCAAAAGAATAATATATACAATTTTCTTTCATGCTTTCACTCTTTGATTCTAATTATATATATATATATATATATATATATAGTTGAAAAAAAATAAAAAACAAAAAACCCTCAACCGGGCCAACCCGCGACCCGGATCCACCCGTAATGGGTTCGACCCGTTAGAGTTCGCGGGTCAAAAATATGAATTTCGAACCTGGTCCGGTTAAGCTATCGACCCGATCCGAACCCGCCCTGACTAAAGTTCGATCCGGACTGGTCTGACCCGATCCGGCCCGACCGACCCGATTGCCAACCCTAGGTTAGGTCATATTAATCTACATAGGATCCAAAGAATAGTAAAAGATGATCCTCTATGTCACTTTTAGGTGACACCTTATAAAGTTTGTGAATCCTGCTTTCAAGGTAAAATGACCAAACGCCTTCATAAGTCTATGGGACTAAGAGTCAGAAAAAGATTAGAATTAACTCACACTGATGTATGCGACCCCTTTTCTGCTCAAGATAGACGAGCCTATGAGTATTTCATTGCTTTTATGGATGATTGCTTTAGTTATGATTATGTTTACCTGATGCTCCAGAAGTCTGAATGTAACGCCCCGCCCCAATACTCAGACAATTTTTATTATTTTTAAAAGACAAATAAATACTTATAGTATAACTGCCCACCACAGGCTGCTTCTCAAAAGGTGGTTAACCAATTAGGTGACTCTTGACCATAGACAATTATATTTATATTAAATTATTTATTATACTCTCCCGATATGTGACAAATCTCAACTCTTCTCACCCTCTAATCCCGTGACACACAAGGAGATGCCGTGGGCCCCCTTACATGCCCCGTCAGCCTGAAGAGACAGCACAGTCACTGCTGTCTTCCGAAATTCAATCCTGAGTGCCCCCACATGGAAGACATCATCATGACATCATCCCTCAATAAACCAACAGCACATCGGCTGTTTACTCCAATTCGTGCCCCCCCTCACACCTATCATCCACTATTTACACAAATGCCACGTTATATATATATATATATATATAGTCTATATATATATGTATATATGTATATATATATATATATATATATATATATATATATATATATATACTATTCAAAAATTACGGGGTCTTACATACACCCCCACCTTTAGAAATCAGTGTTCTCGCTGATTACGGGGCATGCCATCTAGTGCAGGATCCTTCTTTCTAGCCGATGTGGCGATGTCCTCGATCCCGGAGATCAATCACTCTGAACATTACAGATCATACCCGATCTCAGAGATCAATGACTCTCAACACTGCGGATCATACTAATGCCCTCTTCCACACTCGGTGTCGAAAGTTGGCTCTGATACCATTTGTAATGCCCCGCCCCATTACTCAGAAATTTTTTATTTTTTTAGAAGATAAATTAATACTTATAGTACAACTGCCCACCACAGGCTGACTCTCAAAAGGTGGTTAACCAATTAGGTGACTCTTGACCATAGGCAATTATATTATATTAAATTATTCATTGCACTCTTCCGATATGGGACAAATCTCAACTCTTCTCACCCTCTAATCCCGGGACACACAAGGAGACCTCGTGGGCCCCCTTACATGCCACGTCAGCCTAAAGAGACAGCACAGTCACTGCTGTCTTTCGAAATTCAATCCCGAGTGCCCCCCCCCCCCAATGGATGACGTCATTATAATGTCATCCCTTAATAAACCAACAGCTGTTGTAACACTTCAAATTTGTAAAATACCAAAAATACCTGTTTTTTTGTTTCTGGAGTGATGAGAATTTTACTTGGTTTGTTTTTATTTTAAATATTGATATTGGTGTCTATATTTGTAGTAGATTAGTATTATTGATATATTGGAGCCATGAGTTGAGATTTTATACGAAGAAATATTGTTTACTTTATTTTATAATTTTGGAGGATTGTTATGAGATAATTTAATGCATTTTGTATTGTTAGTATTATTAACACATTAAGTTAGGTTTAAACATTTTTTGAGATTTGGGGGCTTATTTGTAAATACTCCTTTATAAATATATATTTATATTATTAAAAATTTTCAAACCCCCCCCCCCTTCTCCTTCCTCCTTCTTTCCTTCTTTTCTTTCCGATCCTAAATAGCGACCGAAACCCAAACTTTCGGCCAACTTTTCCCCCGCCCAAATCCTCACCAGTTCTCCATGGTTTTCAAATTAAATTGAAGGGTAGGCTAATTGTAGGGTGCTTTAGCTCGTGGTGGAGTCAATTTGGAGAAATAACAAAGGAAAGGTATATCCTATTTTGTTTTATTTGTATAGAATTAAGTGATTTCAATTTCTATTGAGTAGAACTTCTGGTTATGGTAGGGAGATTAGGAGGTGTTGGGCATTGTAAAGACAAGAGATTAGAAAATTATTGGGGATTTTGCAAGTTGCTAATAAATTAGGGTTTTGGGTTTGGAAAAAAGAATTATATATATAAGAATTATATTCCGTATGGTAGTAGAAATTATAGTTTAGCCATTAGAATAAATTGGGAATGGTTCTAGTAATTGTTTGGGGATAAAAATCCCATAGGAATTTGACTACTACGTGCATCACACGTGTGTATCCTAGGCGTTCAATAAACGCTTGTGTGATATTAGGAATAATGTTATTAGCTCTCGTGATTGGTTTGGATGACTTGAGTCTTAATTGCTTTGAAATTTGATAATAGGATATGTTAGCAACTTTGGATGCGGGATGGCGTGCTGGTGCTTCGAGGCTTCGCGGGATACTATGTGAATATGATCTCTTTTATTTTATGTACATGGTGTGTATGATATGATAGTGAGATGCGATAACTTGATGGAGCGAATGATATGGTGTATGTGTGAGGCGTGTGATAAATTGAAAATTTATGTGATATTTTGATGTAAAAAAAAATTGGCATGATGTGTGTGTGTGACGTGTGGGTGGAAAATGAGAATTTTATAAGATAATCGATGTATACTTATGAATTTAATGGATTTATATGCATTCATGTTCTATTATAAAGGTGTATACCGAGATATATTATAAAGGAGTTATGTTATAATGGAGATATATTTATAAATGGAGTTATATTATAAAGGATATATATATATATATATATATATATATATATATATATATATATATATATATATGGAGATATATTATAAAGGAGATATATTATAAATGAATATAAGGAGATATTTTATAAAGGAGTTATACTGTAAAGGAGATATACGGAGATATATTATAAAGGAGTTATATTATAAAGGAGATATTTGGAGATATATATTTATAAACGGAGTTATAAAAGAGAATTAAATATTGCAGTGCTGCACAATCTCCCAGGGATTTGGGCTAGACCCTACAGGTCCGGGATATACCCGGGTACAGAAGTTATATTTATATTGCCCCAAATTTTATATTATATTTGGGGATCAGGAGTTATATATTGTCTCAAATTATATTTGGGGATCAGGAGATTCCCTCGCTGGTATAAAGCCAGGAGGAAGACGTAGCCTCGGATATGTAAGACTCCTATGGAGCATCGATCCGCGTATTATATTTGTTTGACTAGCCTTTTGGCTTTAGTCTTGGTTGGACATGCACGCAACCGTACTTTCAATCAAGCCCACAAATGATAGATGCTTAGGACACCTGGATCTGGGTGATATGGTGGGTTAGCGGGATTGAAATGTACGGGAGGGGAGGCACAGAGATCCCTATGTTATACGAGGAGGTCAGTTGTGTGGGCACTGAAAAGGAGAAAAGAAAATATAAAGGTGTATATGTGTGTTGAAAGAATATATGTATATGTAAAGATATTGATGATATGATGTCTTACGGAGACTATTTATATTATGGGAGATATGAACATACTACGGGAGATATATATATATATATATATATATATATATATATATATATATATATATATATATGTGTGTGTGTGTGTGTGTGTGTGTGTGTGTGTGTATATTGGTATATGACTATACTTATAAAGCTTTATTGGCAACATGGAAGAAACATGAATAGCGGAGAGATGCATAAAGTAAAGTATGACTGGAAACAAGTTGGTATGCCTTGGAATTGTCACCAGGAACTACCCGCCTGCTATTTTGGAGGAAATAGTGGGAACTACCTGCCTTGGCACAATTTCCATGATGAGTTGGTGAGTTGTTAATTTGATATTGGTACTATGTAATGGAAATGAAAAGGTGAAGTAGTATGTGCGTGAATTATTATGAATTAAGTGGAGAAGTTGTGTTATGCGAATGAAACGTACAATAAATTAAAATATATGTTATGAAATATGGATAAAGATGATATTATGAGATCGAATGAATGCAATAATATGTGTTGTGAATGTTATATCATGAGAGTAAATACATGAGAGGAATTGCGAGAAAAAAAAATGAATGCCTGTAGTGAGATATTATGGAGATGTATGTGATATGATTGCTTGTATAAATGTGAGGTACGTAATATGAGAATGAGAAAGAGATTGTATATGAATTAAGATAAGTAGGAAAGAATATAACCCGTGAGCTTGTAAATGAAAATGATTAGTAAATGAAGTACGTGATTAAATAAGTATGAAGAAAATGAGGTAGTTGCATTATGTGATTAAATATGAAAAGTAGAAGAATTATATATGTGCAGTATTCCCGTGTTATGTTGTTGGTTATAAAGTAAAGATTATCTGTGAATGTAAAACCATACAGGAAAGTAAAATTATAGGTGATATTAGTATAATGCTTAAAGTGTTGCGTGTTAAGCGACTAATTTGCGATTGATTTCAAAACTATGATAAGTAGATTGGGAGCATGTGTGTGTGTGTGTGTGTGTGTGTGTGTGTGTGTGTGTGTATATATATATATATATATATATATATATATATATAAACAGGTGACGATCTAAAAAGTACTTAATGAAAAGCTACATTTATGGTGTTTATATGTTCAGATTTCAAATGGAACTTTATTATCTTGGTATTCGTAAGTTTATTTTATTTTATTTATAAAGTTTAATCTATTTGCTTAATCAGTAAATTATACTCACACCAGAAATGGCTAATCCCTTAGTGTTTGGGGGGTTAGGGGAGTCCCAGGACTACCCTAGATCCCCTACTGTTACAGGTTCTCAGCAGTGCAAAGGTGAGGGGTAGATTTGATGGAGTGGAGCTTTTTATTTTTTTAAATTTATGTTTAAGTTAATATGATGAATGGTAAATTTATGATTTAAATTGTATTTTAGATGTATAAGCATGTATATGATGATGATGAGTATAGTGTGGAGTGGTATGGTATGTTTGTGACCCATACCCATCTCGTTGTGGAGTATAGGGCTCTATGGTATGATTTATAAGTTAATTTCTATAAAAAAATTTACTGCGTTTTCAAAGAAATTTATGGTTTTTAATTGGTAACTAATATTCTGTTATGAGTTTGATCCCCCAGAGCATGATATTATATTGCTTGTGTGTTTTTGCTCATTTTGGCCTGGGGATCCCTTGGTATTATTGTCTGAGATGTGAGCTACGAAATTTAGAACAGAATTTCGTAAGCTTTATGTGTTTCGAAGCAGAAATTTCAGGGGAAACTCTGCCAAAATTTTATTTGAATTATAACCATCTTAGTTTATGTTTAAAGTGATATAGAAATTGAAAGAATTGAATTTGGAGTAAAAAAAAAGGGGGGTGTTACAGCTGTTTACTCCAATTCGTGGCCCCCCCCTTCACACCTCTCATCCACTATTTACACAAATGCCACTATTTACACAAATGCCATTATATATATATATATATATATATATATATATATATATATATATATATATATACTATTCAGAAATTACGGGGTCTTACATACACCCCATCTTTAGAAACCAGCGTCTTCGCTGAGTATGTGACATGCCATCTAGCACAGGATCCTTCTTTGCATCGTTCTCGATCCCAGAGATCAATCACTCTCAACACCGCAGATCATACCCGATCCCTCAGATCAATGACTCTCAACACCGCGGATCATACCGAGGCCCTCTTCCACACTCGGTGTCGAAAGTCGGCTCTGATACCATTTGTAACGCCCCGCCCAATACTCAAACAATTTTTATTATTTTTAGAAGAAAAATTAATACTTATAGTACAACTGCTCACCACAGGCTGCCTCTCAGAAGGTGGTTAACCAATTAGGTGACTCTTGATCATAGACAATTATATTTATATTAAATTATTTATTGTACTCTCCCGATAAGGGATAAATCTTAACTCTTCTCACCTTCTAATCCCGTGACACACAAGGAGACCTAGTTGGCCTCCTTACATGCCACGTCAGCCTGAAGAGACCGCACCGTCACTGCTGTCTTCCAAAATTCAATCCCGAGTGCCCCCACATGGATGACGTCATCCCTCAATAAACCAACAGCACATTGGCTGTTTACTCCAATTTGTGGGCCCCCCTTCACACCTCTCTTACACTATTTACACAAATGCCACTTTATATATATATATATATATATATATATATATATATATATATATATACTATTCAGAAATTACAGGTCTTACATACACCCCACAAATGCAACTTTATATATATATTATTCAGAAATTATGGGGTCTGAATCCTTGAAAAGTTTAAAGTAGTGGAGAATTAGACAGGTGAATGCATTAGGCCTCTTCAATCCGATCTAGGAGGTGAATACCTTTTGGAGCTTTCAAGGACTATTTATCGGGAAAAGAGATAACATTCTAGTTTACCGCACCTGGTACTCCACTTTGCCACTTTATTTTTTGGGATATGCGCTAGAAACAACAAGTTACTTGCTGAACTGAGCAGCTTCAAAATATGTTACGAAAACTCCTCTAGAGTTCTGATGTGGTATTAAGACTGCACTTAACCATATCCAGATATGGGGATGCTGAGCATATATGCGGATTGGAAAGGCAAACTAGGACAAACTTGACTCTAGAACTTAATTATGCCTATTTGTAGGGTATCCAAAAGAAATAAGCGGAGGTCACTTCTATAGTCTACAAGATTAGAAAGTGTTTGTAAGTACAAATGCTAGATTTCTTGTAGAGGGCTATGTGATGGAGTATAAGACAGGAAGAGATGGTGCTTGAGGAAATGAGCTCAGTTCAATCACAAAGTAGAAATAATATGCAATTATCTCATTATGCTTCTATATTGTAATGGCACATCGTAATGGGAGAATCATCAAACCGCGAGAAAATTCATGTTTAAAGGAAAGGTTTTTCAGGGAGTATTCAGTAAAATGAAATATTATCTAGGCTTCTATAATGATGCAATTATAGATGTAGATGCACCTAGTTCTCTAGATGCTATAAAATAGGAGTTTCATTAGCAGCAAGCTCCTGGTTTCATTACTCATGGCCAGAAGAAAAAAGTTCGTATATTGCAAAGGTCCATTTCTGGACTCAAGCAGACATTGAGATCTTGGAACATTGGTCCAACAGAGAGACATCGACCGATCATGGCTCGACTGTACATTGATCCAACAGAAAGCGGGTCGGTCGACTGCATGGTCGACCGGTTATTCCTTTAAGTGTACAGGGTGAAAGCAGCAAGTGGAATGGTCGAGTGTACAGTTGCCTGTACAAGTGCGGTCGGGTGTGCAGTTGACCGCAACTCTGCCTGCAGCTTCTGACTGCTCTGACCTGCTTGCTCCCACTTTGACTCTTCTTCTCGTCTGTCTTCTTCAACCCATTATCGTGTATTTGGATCCACAAACCCCAACAATCTCCCAGTTGGAGACATATACACGAAGTCTCTAACCTGTTCTTCATTCTTCCATTGGCCTAGTCTAGGTCTGTACCTCTGCGAGTCTCTTCAACAATTAACCTAGTGACAATCTGATAGCGGTATAACTGAACTGATGTTTCCTGCTATACACCACTTTAGTGAGCATGTCTGCCAGATTCTTAGTGTCAAAAATCTTAGATAGTTTTAACCATTTCTTCACAACCGCCATTCTAATAAAATGATACTTCATTTGATTGTGTCGAGTCCTAGAGTGATATGCCAAGTTTTTTGCCAAGGAAACCACACTTTGACTGTCATAACATAGCTCACTTATGGGTTGCTTTCTGCCCAACTGTTTCATAAGCTCAGAAATCCACAACATTTCTTTTATCGCCACTGTAAGTGCCATATACTCTAAACCCGTAGTTGAATATGCTACAACCTTTTGTAACTGCGAAGCTCAACTAACAGTTGTACCTCCAACTATAAATACATACCCTGTAGTACTTTTGTAACCATCACTATCACGCAAGAAATTCACATCCACATAACCATGTACATGCAAAGAATCTCCCCCAAAATAAAGAGAATAATCTGAAGTACTTGTTAGATATCTAAGAATCCACTTTACTACAAACCAATATTGTTTACCTGGATTTTTCATGTAGCGGCTGACAACTACCACTGCTTGTGCGATGTCTAGTTTTGTAGAAACCATCAACATCAAACTTCCAATGGCTGAGGCATAAGGAATGTCAGTCATTTCCTTCGTCTCTGCCTCCGGCTTAGGACACAAGTCCATCGATAACTTGAAGTGAGCGACCAAGGGACAAGTGACTGGCCTCGCACCATCCATATTGAATCTTTTCAACACCTTCTTTACATAGTCTTCTTGAGATAACCAAAGCTTCTTACATTTTTCTGTTTTTACTGATCTTCATGCTGAGGATTTGTTTCGCTTCACCCAAGTCCATCATTGAAAACTTCGAAAATAGCAACTTTTTCACTTTCTTTATCTTCTCCATACATGAACTTGCTAACAACATGTCGTCAACATACAATGCTAAGGTATTTATCATTGTTCTCATATCTACGAACATACACACAATGATCTGTTTCACATCTATCAAAACATTTTCCTATCATAAAGCAATTAAAATCCATGTACCATTGTCGTGGTGCTTGTTTGATACTATAAAGACTCTTCTTTAGTCGACACACCATGTCTTCTTTCCCTTTAGCTTCAAAACCTGTGAGCTGTCTCATGTGCAGCTCTTTTTTGACATCACCATGGAGAAATATTATTTTCACATCTAACTGCTTTAAGTATAGGTCTTCAACTACCACAATACTAAGCAAAACCCTAATTGAAGCCATATTCACAACCGCTGCAAAGATCTCACTGTAATCAACACCTTCCCTTTGAAAGAATCATTTCACAACAAGTCTTGCTTTGTAGCTCTTACTGCTATCTGCCTCATCCTTGGCTCTAACAATTTATTTGTTCATAAGAGCCTGTTTTCCTGCAGGTAATCTGGTCAACTCCCAAGTTTGGTTATGTTCCAAGGATTTCATCTCATCCCTCATGGCTAACTCCCACTGAATTCGAGCCTTATCCTTCAAAGCCTTCTCATGAGTCTCTGGCTCTTCTGAATCCGTGTACACAACATACTCGTGAACAATACTAGCTGATGGATCAAATATCTTGGTTGACATTCTCTCTCGTGTCAATCTCCTCAATGTGGATATCGGTTCACCGACCGGTTCAGGTTCCCCAAACTGCTCTGGCTATACATGTTCATCTTGGATAACCTGCTCATTCCTAATAGGCTCAACATGAGCCTCTTGTGCTGCATGTGATACCTATACTTGTTGCTGCACTGTAGGACCCCCGCCACTAGTGCCACCTTCAGAATTAGAATTAAAATCTGAATATGAATTTGAGTCTGAACCACAATCTGACTCTGAACTAGTAGTACTATCTTGACCTATGTGCTTGTCCTTGTACAAGACATCTGCATTGAATACTACATTCCTGTTGTGAATGACCTTGCTATCCACAAAGTTCTTAAGTCTGTAACCAAATTGATCGCCAGCGTAGCCAATGAATACACACGTTCTGGATTTAGAATCCAATTTCTTTCTTTCTTCCCGGTTAATTAGTGAATATGCAATATAACCAAAAACTTTCAAAGCGAATAATTGACAGGTTTACCTGACCATAGTTCTTGCGGAATGACCCCATCAAGGGCATTAGATGAGCAATGGTTAATCCAGTGCACTGCTGTAACCACAGCAGTGGCCCAAAGATGGATTGGAAGACCAAAGTCTCATGCATCTCGCCCTTTCGAGTATCGTGCGGTTCATTCTTTCTGCTACTCTATTCTCCTGTGGAGTCTTAGGAACTGTCATGATGCCTTAGATACCTTCATTTACTAGATAGTCAAAAAACTCTTTATTTGTGTAGTTACCACCATTGTTTGACTTTAATGCTTTCACTTTGCAACTTGTCTCATTCTCAACTCTGGCCTTTCAAGATTTGAATGCATCAAACATCTTTGATTTCTCGCGAATTGCATGAACTCAAACTTTTCTTGTAGCATCATCGATGAATGTGGCGAAGTATCTCTTACCACTATAAGAGAATTTCTAAGCCGGACCCCACACATGTATATGTACCAACTCTAGGGATGGCAAACGGGTCGGGTTGCCCCGCCACCCACCCACGACCCGCTTGCTCGAACCCGACCCGCAATTGAGCAGTTCGGGTCCGGGTCGGACTTGCAGTTCTAAGCGGGTTGACCCGGTTCACCAATATTGCGAACTCAACCCGCTCGACCTGGACCGCTCAACCCGTTAAAATTGTCTAACCTCGCGGGTTTCGAATGTTAGATCCGAATGGGTCAAACGGGCGACCCGCGGGTCGAACAGCAACAAACAGATCAACGAGTCTGTTTTTAGCCCTTTTTTTTGTTTTTTTAAAAAAATTTATTCCCTATAAATACCCCTTAATTCATTCTACAAATTTCACACCTAATTCTCTTACTCTCTTTACTACTACTACTTAATTCAATCTCATTACAATCAAATTTTTTCAACAAAGAAGTGCAAAATTCCGATCGTATCGAATTCAATTCTCAACTCGTCTACTACAACTTCTTCAACAAAGAAGCTCAATTTTTCTCTCTTTCAACGACTGCCGGATGGACCGAACTTATACTTTTACTTTTATTTTCTCTTTTATTCCTATATATACCGATTATCTGCGAAGTACGGTATTAAAATTTAAAATCTAACTGGCACCTGTATTTTTATTTAAGCGAAGTACTTTTATTTAAGTGAATTTGTAAGGAAAAAAATAAAATCTAACCGTGCCAACCTGCAACCCGGTCCGAACCGACACAGGTCCAGCCCGAATGGGTTCGTGGGTTGGCCAGGTCGAAGTTTTCACTTTCGAACCCGGCTCGGCCCGGCCCGGTTAAACCCATGACCCGACCCGAACCCGGACACTTTCTTCTTCAACCCGCACGGGTCCGACCCGACCCCGCCTGGTCGACCCGAATGCTAACCCTAACCAACTCTAACTTCCTAAGCTTCTTCTCACGCTCACTCAACTGAAAACTAATTTTCTTCTGTTTTCTCATCTCAAAATTCTCACATAAATCATTCTCAACCTTCTTAAGCCCTGACAAAAGATTCCTAGAACAAAGCTGCGCGACACCATTTTCATCAAGGTGCCCCAACCTGACATGTCATAGAATTGATGAAGAACTACTTGCTGATGTTATAGTAATAATAGCACTTGAATCACCTCCTCTGAGTAAATACAACGTGTCACCACACTTTTCTTTTGTCACCAACCTGGCACCTGTAGTAACATTCCATTTTCCATGCTCAAAACTTGTTGTGAATCCTTCTTTGTCTAGTTTGCTAATAGAGATTAAGTTTTTTTTCAAGCTCAGATATGTCTTGTGTCATTCAAGATCAATTGCTCGCCATTGTGAGCCTTCACTCTCACTGTGTCTCTACCTACAACTGGACATATTTGCCCATTACCAACTGAAATTGCACCAAAATTATCTGTCCTGTAATACTTAAAAGCATCCCTTATGGGTGTACAATGATATGAAGCACATGTGTCTATATACCAATCATCTTGCATAATATCAAATCCAGTAGATAAACACAATTCATCTAAATGGGTTTCAATTCTTACCACATTGGTTACCTGTGACCTTGCTTGCGCAGTTTTATACTCCTCACATTGGTATTTCCTGTGTCCCGACTTCTTACAGTACCAACACTCATCTTTGTGATGTCCCACTCTTGACTTAGACCTGTGATTCTTGTTTTGCGACCTTCCTTTATTGTTACTTCTACCACGGTTATCAAATAATAGCGCGGCATTGTAATGATATGACACCGAAGTCTCTTAATGTCTCTTCCTTCTTGCATCCTCATTCATGATGCTTCTTATAACATCCTTTAAATTTATCATATTAGCTATGGTGCTTGTAACAGTCTACTCTACTGTGTCGTAACTATTAGGAATACTGGATAGCAACACAATAATTGTGCAATTTCTTCAAACTTTAAACCCGGCGATTCCATCTGATTGTAAAACATGCTGAAATTATTGATGTGCTCTGCAACTGAAATCATTTTCAATAACTTCATGTTGACCAACTTCTTTAGGTGAAGAATGTGGTTCGTTGCATTCGGTTTCTCAAATATATCTGTCAAGATCTTCATTGCCTTTTTTGTGGTTTTTGCTTTCTCAATGTGAAATAGCAAATTTCTACTCAGTGACAACTGAATCTGTCTAAGTGCTTTCTGATCCAATCTATCCTAAGCTGCCAATATAACCGCATCTACCTTCGCCGCTTCTGGCTTCATGCCAAACAATGGATTATCAAGATCATTCTGTCGAAGATACGCTATCACTTGGATCTTCAACACTGTGAAATCTGTTCCATCGAAAATTGACTCTACTCTTGTCATCTATCTCAATTAACGCTACTAAGCATGTACTCTGATACCACTCTGTTGAGTTCTAACTGTGAAATAACTCACCAACGAGATGCAAAATAATAGAATCAAAAACTAGAAAACAAAGAACAACCAAAAGTAATCACACAAGAACACACGAGATTTTTTTGAGCTTCTACCAATGCAATGACTACTTTTCCGCACAAAGGTACTCCTGTAATTTTCACTAAAAATATGAAGAACAAATTTACAAATCTCTCAAGAACTCACAACTAAGGTGTATGGTTTCTCTCTGTAACGCCCCGAGCCCGGCTCAGTTGCGCGCGCGACTACACGTGCGCACATATGAACAAAATAAATCCAAACAATTGCCCACTACAGACTTATCTCACAAAAAATGCTATAGCTTATTAGGTAACTAGTATTCATAGGCATATCTATATATCTACTCAATATCCCCTCAATTTTTCCGACGTGGGACAAATGAACTCCACATCCCCCTTTCTTCTTCTAACCATCACGTGTACTCCACATGAGTGCATGCACATCTCATGCACATCTGGGCCCACAAAAAAATTGCACATGCTGCCGTATACACAAACAACCACTTCTTTCTAGGCCCATTTATTTTAATTCCAAACAACCAAGCCCATATACAACTCCTATATACCCATTCTAATTATTATTATTATTATATATAAATTATTATTATTATAATTGTTATTATTATATATCTCCATTATAATACTATATATATACTCTTAAGTCTGGGGTATTACTCATTTGTGACGCCTTGAGCCCCGTTCAGCTGCGCACGCAACTGCGCGTACGCGTACATGTGAATAAAATAAATTCTAAAAACTGTCTATCACAGACGTGCCTCACAAAAAATGTCATGACTATTCGGTACCTCTTGATCATGAGCTTAAACACACATTTCTTCATCTCAACACCTCTGATGTGGGATTAAGAAGGCTAAATATAAAAAAAGTACACAAAGTTTTGGGCTAGTTTAAAAAAAGTAAAAAAAAAAATTTTTTTTAAAGGACACAATGTTTAATTTAACTCCACTGGGTTAGTTAGGGTTAAGGTTAGGGTTAGGGGTAGGGTTAGGGTTATGGTTAGGGTTAATTCGCAGGGGGGGGGGGTTTATTTAAATATCTGATTAGTTAAGTGATGTTTTTTTAAATACAAATAAAAGATGAATGTGGTTTTTTTAAACACAAATGAAAGATGAAAGTGGTTTTTTTGAACCCTACCCTAACCCTAACCCTAACCCTAACTAACCCAGTGGAGTTAAATTAAACATTGTGTCCTTTTAAAAAAAAACTTTTGTGTACTTTTTTTTACACTGGCCGAAAACTTTGTGTACTTTTTTTATATTTAGCGGATTAAGGAATCCCGCAGCACCCCACAAATGCACGTGCCTTGTACACTCATACAAGGCACAGCACAAGCACACATAGGGATGGAAAACGGGTCGGGTCGACCCGCGAACCGCCGGTGACCCGCTCGTTTGACCCGGCCCGCGAAACCACGGTTCGGGTTCGGGTCGAACCCGTTAACGTTAACGGGTCGACCCGGGTCGCTAAATTAACGAATCCAACCTGCTCAACCCGACCCGGTAACCCGTGAAAATGGACCCAACCCGCTTGCCAACCCGCGGGTCGACCCGCGGGTTGCAAATCGTTTGACCCGTATGGGTCAAACGTTCGACCCGCTCCGGGTTGACCGTTGACCCGCGGGTCCAACGGTGGGTTACTGTAGCACAGAGCCGTTCAACGAATCTTTTAGCCATTTTTTGGTGTTTTTTGTGTTTTTTTTGTCTTTTTGTTTATTTTTACCCTATAAATACTCCCAAAACTCAAACAAAAAATTCACACCTTACTCTCTTACTCTCTCTACTATTATTACTTAATTTATTTCAATTTGTGAACAATTGAACAAACAATTTAGCAAGTCATATACACGATCAAATTCCGATCGTATCGAAGTCAAAATTCAACAATGTCTTCAAGTCTTCAACTCTCCTCCAACTCCAAGTGATCAAGTCTTCTACTCTCCTCCAAGCTCTCCTCGATATTCCGGATTTCTACTTCTACTTCTATTTTTATTTTCACGGGTTTTTTTATATACGAGTATCGACGGTGAATGGTATCAAAATTTCATATCCCTCTTCTTCAATTTTAATTTATTTTTTATTTATAATTTTTGGTATCTTGTTAGTTTTTTGGTTTTTTTACAACCCCCTTGTTTTCTAGATTTTTTTTTGGTAACTTATCTCCCCTACATTGTGTAGTTTTTTTTTTACATACACTATTACACATAAACATGTCTAGATCACGTGGTAGCGGTCGTAGCCAAAGTGGGCAAGATTCCACCGGCACTTCCCGTAAGCCATCAATTGTCCCACATAATGAGCCCACTGAAGAGTACCATGTTCCTCCTACCCAATAATGAGGTACACACGATGAGTTTGTAGGAGACATACAATTAGAAGAAAAACCACACCAACAACAACAAGAAACCGAAACAACACAACCCCCTAGTGGTAGGAAAGGTAGAGGGGAAAGTAGTGATTGGCATAAATTTTACGATTATATCCCGGACGAAGAAACACCGGGTGTAGGTTTGAAAGTTTGTAAAACATGTTCTAAGCAATACAAATGAAAGAGGGGTGAGGGCACGTGTACAATTAAGCGACACATCCTAAGTGTCCATAAAGACCTTCTTTTTGACCTACCCGCCCAACAAAAAATCCACCCTAGGACCGGTCTAGTTGATAGCCACCCTTATGATCCTGATCTTATTCGTCGGAAAATGGCCCGATTAGTAATAAAGGAAGAGTTACCATTTTCCTATCTCGAGAGTAGGGACATGAAAAATTTTAATCAAACGGCCTTAAACCCTCATTTTAGAAGAATCCCGAGAAATAGTTGCAAATCGGATTGTTTTAAAATGTAAAATGAAATGAGGAATGCTTTGATTGCAATTTTATGGAGTTTAACTTGTAGAGTTAGTTTAACTTCAGATTGTTGGACGGGTTGCAACAATATTCTAATGACGGGAATAACCTGTCATTGGATCAACAATGATTGGATTCTTCAAAAAAGAATCATATCACTTGCCATGTTGCCCTATCCCCATAGTAGCGTTGAAATAGAAAACCCTATTTTAGAAATTTGTGATGTTTTTCATATTCGCAATAAAATTATGTGTATTAGTTTTGATAATGCATCTTACAACAATGCATCAATTAGTATTTTAAAAAAAGAATTAAACCCTCCATCCGACAATATTTTTTATGTTAGATGTGCATGTCATATTTTAAATTTATGCATTCAAAATGCATTAAAAATAGCCGATCCATATATACTTAAAATTAGAAATAGTGTACATTTTATTGCATTAAGTGGCACCATATTTTAAGAATGGAAAAATTGGTGTAGGATTTCAAATGTATCTTTTAGAAAATTTCCAAAGGATGTTAAACACTGTTGGAACTCTACTTTTGATTTACTACAGGTTGTTACCGAATATAAAGCATGTATAAATAATTTTTGTATCGCAAAAAATATGCCAAATTTTCAAATAACTCCCCCATGATTGGTATTATGCCGAATCTTTGTTGAAATTTTAGAACCTTTTAAAACTGCAACTTTCAAAATTTCAAAATCTGTAACACCCCGAATTCCAAATGAGACCGAATTCGAGATTCCACAGGATCTTTACTTCATTTCGTACAATTTTACAAGGAATTTAAAACTTTTTCAACAACAATACATCAGAATTTAAAATACAACTTTTGGTTTACACAGCAGAAGAATGAAAGATTACAACATTGAAAACAATAATATGACTGGTACAACTTCATCAAATAAATCATCGATTGCATCATAATAGCTTTATTCCTTCATGGATAGTCCATTACCTGCATATCAACCTGTGGGCACGTTAGTCACTTACAACTGACAAAATATTATACACGGCTATCCTCTAAATGCCGGGAATAGTATAACGATCTCATTACTTTAGCAAAACACAAAAGATTGAATGAATAAGTAAGTGTAGAATCTGACTACGCTAAACATGTAAGTGTATGTCATGCCTTAATGCCTAATGCACAACATTTATACTAGGATGACACTAATGCACACTTGTTCGGATTCTATGCATCCCATACTACATAGGTTCGAGGGCAAGCGTCTACGTACTCCACAATAAAGTGCTCGATCCCTCGATATGATAACTACTCGGTAATAAAACAAGATTTAGATCATTCCACGAATATAGGTCCCATCCCGACAGCTATTATAATGGTTCCCTCATCATGCGAATCATCCCGCAAGTCCCCCCTAGCCCCGGTATACATATATACATTGGAGACGGTAAACTATCCGCCCGACTTCGCCAAGTCCCGGATTTAAATATAATAAAAACCCATCTCCCACAGAGCAACCTCAGTCCGACGACTGGGTCTATAGCTACGGAAATCCACCACCGACTATATAGAGGCAACCCACTTACGTTTGCCCAAGTTTACTACATCTTCACCTATGTGCCTAGTTATTTAGCTCAAGACATGAATAAGTTATCATCCCTAGAATTAGTTTTACCCCCTACCGAGCTTGTTCACAAAATACCAGATCGCCTGACGGCAATATCTCAAAATCATATCTCAAATCTTTTCTTTCAATGGTGCCGGTAACCGAGGTCTTACTAACTCTTTAAATCATAATTTTTATGTACAAGAATCATGGGTGTTCACACCCTTAATAAGCATGTCTTAAACCTAGATAATTTCATTTTCAACTTATTCACAAATGATTAATGTCTCATCTTAACTCTTATTCATGATTCCCTCGTTCATCCATGAATCAATCATAAAAATAATTCTTTTCACAAACATTATTTGATCATTTGCAACCTCATTTGCATATAATAACCAAGTATTCAACAAAAATGAATAATCTCAATCAAAGACAATTAATTCACATATCAACATTTTACTTTTTTTTAATAATGTAAATCATGCTCTTAAATGATTTATTTTTGAAGACAAATCTCATTCTATCTCAAAGTTACTTTTATTTTCTCCAAAATTTCTACAACTATATTTTTAAATAATTTCATTTCATTTTATATGAATACTAGAATTTATTCTCAATCTTTATTTTGCTCAAAACTCCTTAATTGAAAATAACCACAAAAAAATAAAAGATCACAAAGGGTTTTGAACCCATGAGCCTATAGTCAGCGCCCAAAAGCCCACCTGAAAGCCACTCAGTCCATATGGACTTAGTGTCTAAAGTATACACTGAAACCACTTTATTTCTTCTGTCGGATCTAAGTGAAAAAAAGGAAAATAAACACCAAAATTTTTGGGCTTCACAGGAGTCGAACCCGAGCCAACAAGAGGGTCAGCACAACGCCAGACTGCTAGGCCGAGCGCGCCCAACAATACAAAGGATCTCTGTAGGTTTTTGTTAGGGTTTTCTGTTATTCAATTTTCCATAAAAATGTATTCGATTCCCCACTGATCTAACTCTCGACTGAAATAAACTTATAAAAACTAAGAAATCTCTAACAGTAACTCATATTTTTCTAATCCATATTTTAGATGATTGATCTAACTTTCACTATTTCTTCTTATTAGAAAACAATATTTGCATCTATTTATTTTGATTATTGGAACCTATTGTTTCTTTTATAACCAAAAGAATGAGTTCATTAGTAAATAATTCAAAAATATTATATTTGCTATCAAGAGAAGTATTTCTAACATTTTTCATAAATCTATTCTTTTCTTTTGTTCATGCATGGCAAAAATAATCAACTCTTACTTTTTCTCATTTCCCATTTTCATGATTTACTACTAATTTTTCATCACATACAATAGTATAAATTAATCTATTTTTTATATCAAGATTCCTATTCAAAAGTATACATTTACCAAACATGAAGTTTTATAAGTATTCTAACACATGGATCATGGTATCAACTCTTACATCAAAATCTTCTATTATTTGCTTAATCACACCCATATTATTTATAGCATGTTATATTAGCATGAAATTTACCCACATATCAATATCATCTCATAAAACCAATCATAATTGCTAGCATGACATTTCTACAATTAGAGCATCTGTAGTCGTTTGCCAAATATCGACAAAATGGATATTTGGCAAACGAACGTGCTGCACTCGTTTGCCAAATATCCATTTTATCGATAAATCGCTACAGTCGTATGCTATAAGAGCATCTGTAGTCGTTGTGGGTGAAAAAATGGATATATGGATAAATAGAAATAAGAATCGAACTTCTGCTGCACTCGTTAAAAGCTATTTTTTAGCAATCTATCGTAAAATAATAAGCGATGACACATGAAGTGCCGTCGGAGAGAAAAAAAAACGCTTAATTTTGTGGGATGGCACTCGAAGTGCCGTCCGATCGCAAAAAAAAACAAAAAAAAAATACAAGGGGCGACGGCACATGAAGTGCCGTCGAAGCCAAACTTGAAAAAAAATTTGCCGTGGAAACGATGGACTGCACTTGAAGTGCCGTCCAAGGAGGAATTCCTTTTTGGGTTTTTTAATTTTTGGGTTTTTAAATCTGTTTGTGGGCTTTTTAATTGAAAAAAATTCTTTTATTTTTCAACGGACGGCACTTAAAGTGCCGTCCGACGCGACAAATTTTTTTTTTTTTGGGTGCAACGGCACTCGAAGTGCCGTCGCTCAAATATGGATAATTCTCAAATTGATTCTCATTTATAGCACACGACTGTAGCGATTTATCGATAAAATGGATATTTGGCAAACGAGTGCAGCACGTTCGTTTGCCAAATATCCATTTTATCGATATTTAGCAAACGACTACAGATGCTCTAAATGAGAATCGATTTGAGAATTATCCATATTTGAGCGACGGCACTTCGAGTGCCGTCGCACCCAAAAAAAAAAATTTGCCGCGTCGGATGGCACTTGAGGTGCTGTCCGTTGAAAAATAAAAGAATTTTTTCAATTAAAAAGCCCACAAATAGATTAAAAACCCCAAAAATTAAAAAACCCAAAAAGGAATTCTTCCTTGAAGTGTCGTCGCTCCATCGTTTCCGCGGCAAAAAATTTTTCACTTTAGGCTCCGACGGCACTTCATGTGTCGTCGCCCCTTGTATTATTATTATTATTATTATTTTTTTTTGCGATCGGACGGCACTCGAAGTGCCGTCCCACAAAATTAAGCGTTTTTTTTTCCGACGGCACTTCATGTGCCGTCGCTTATTATTTTACGATAGATTGCTAAAAAATAGCTTTTAACGAGTGCAGCAAAAGTTCGATTCTTATTTCCATTTATCCGTATATCTATTTTTTCACCCACAACGACTACAGATGCTCTTAGAAAGTAAGAAACCACCTACCTTATTGAAGCTTGAACAATTGAAAGAAGGAGAACACCACTTCTAGCTCCAAGGACTCCTAGTTCTTCCTCTTCTAGCAATAGTCTCCAAGCACAAGAAAACTACTCTCTTACTCTCTTTCTTTCTTTCTTTCTTTCTTTCCTTTTTTTTTAATAATATTTTTGGTGTAATGAGAAAGAGAAAAATAAGGCTCTATTTATAGAATTTTGTGAGGGTCTATTTTGCATAATTTCACCCCTAATAACTCTCCTAATTAACTCTTACAACCCTTCAAATTCTAAACTCCTAAAACCTACAACCTTCATTTTTCCAACTTTTGAAATTTGCAATCCCCAAACTCCCAAACTCTCCACCTTCCCACCATGTTCAAAACCGGTCTACACTTGGGTACCATCCAGTCAACATTGTGTGTGTGTATGCACACATGCACATATGCACATACAATACAACATTTGTGGGTGGGCCCCCCATTTAATTTACAATATACACTAAGCCCACCATCCAAGTGAAAACACAACCGCAAGTTGTGCTTGCTGGGTACTTCTCCTTCAACCGTGGGCCCCATCCACAATTTCCATACACATTTTTACCAAATCAAGTATATTACCAAATTACCAAATGATATGGCTAAAAATGGGGTTAAATCGAGACCGTCCAGATCGAGCGCGAATCTTGAAGCACGGGGGTAAAAGGGTAATTTCACATACAAGTGGATCCTAAATGGGTATTGGGTCCCCTTCTCACAGGACCAATCACCCGCGAACGGACCCACTCTTAGTGGGTTCGGGTTCCGACCCGAAGAAAACCCACATCAGCAAGAGACAAATCAGGATCCCTGATTTGACCAAATCAGCATGCCTGATTTGCTCTCACCGGGAATTAGGAGATCTACTTTCCTTAACAAACTGTGAGGATTTTGCTCCGAACAGTTATACAAGGAATCAAGCCCCTAATCTCTCTCTTGGCGACTATAAATACGACCCTTCTACCACCAAGACGAGGTTAATCACTTTTTCACCACTTAAGCTCTTTCTTAATCTTTTCCTGATTACTGACAAGAGCGTCGGAGGGTGCGTCGCCGGAATCAACCCCGGTGTTTCGCACTTCCTTGCAGGTTGTGCCAGGAGCAAGAAGGCCGAGTCAATCGTTCAGGTGTATCCCGGACTCACAAATTCTATCTGTTTACCCCCACACCGAAATCAGCGGTAACAGATTGGCGCCGTCTGTGGGAAACCACCACACGAACGACCTCAGCTTCTCCTTCATCGCCTCCCATCGCCATGCCTCCGAAGAAGAACAGATCCAAAGGATCCAACCGGGTGACCAACCCAGCCGACCCTACGGAGGATACCCCCGTCAACCAAATTCCCCAATCTGGGCTTCCTCCGCCGACCCAACCGGTCCAGCCTCCTCGTCCTCAGCAGCAACCAAACAATGGTCCCGCCGGTCTCAACGGCCAGAAGCTGAAGCAGCCCATCCAGGACCATGTCTCGGTCCGTAACGGGTCCTCGGACTCGATGGCCTCCCATCACCCCGAACGGAGCCGCCAGAAGGAGAATGATCTCCGCACGCACCTTGAAGAGAGGCGGGCCCGAGCGGAGGCCTCCCGACAGCGTCCGGGCGAGCGGTCACCTCGTCACCGGGACAGACAGAGATCTCCGTACCGGAGAGGCCGGGCGGCATCTCCCGAACACCGAAGGAGGAGGCCGCGTTCCCCCGAGGATCGGCATCATACGAGGGGCCGTGAGGTACCTATCAGCCGTGCCGAGTTCCTCCAATTTCAGGAGACTGTGCTGCAGGCCCTGAACGCCCGTGCCAACAACCAAAACCCCCCGAGGGTCCCAACGCCCCCTCGGATTCCCAGTCCTCACCGCCGGTCACGAAGTCCTTTCCAGGCTCCCAGTCGTCAGCAACATTACAGTCCCCGCCGATCCGAGGGATACCGGCGCCGAAGTCCACGCTCTCCCTCTTATGATGAAGAGCCCGAAGGGTCATACGGTTACCGGCGAGGGGACGATGCCTTTGACCGCCGCCTCCATGAGGTGGAGAGGCGCATTGTCCGTATGGACCGAGAAGAGGAGTCCAGAGCGGGGACTGTTCGCCCAAACCGACCGCCCTTCTCTCGGACAATCATGGAAGCTCGCATACCGAGGGGTTTCAAACCTCCGCAGTTTGAAACGTACTCAGGCGAGTCCGACCCAGTAGACCACGTCGAGAGTTTTAAGACTCTGATGCTGATCCACCAAGTCTCCGATGCTATACTCTGCAGGACCTTCCCGGCCACCCTTCGGGGTTCGGCTCGGGAATGGTATTCCAGGCTTGCCCCCGCCTCCATCTTTTCATTTGAGCAGTTTGAGACACTGTTCATAACTCACTTTGTGAGCAGCCGACGTGCCGAGAAGACGAGTCTCTCCCTTCTGAACCTCCGACAGGAAAGGGGAGAGAAGCTGCGTGACTATGTGAAGAGGTTCACCGCAGAAGTCAGGTCGATCGCCTCCTTAGACCAATCCGTGGCAACAGTGGCGTTCCAGTCGAACGTCCTCAACTCCAACCTCCGCTCGTCCCTAGCAAAGAAGCCGCCTACCAACTTCGCCGACCTCCTACTGAGGTGCGAGAAATACATCCGAGCCGAGGAGGCCGAGTCCCTCCCGAACTTCGGAGGACCCTCCTCCGGCTCGAAAAGGAAGGCAACGGAGGAAGAGGGGGCCAAGAAGACTATGAAGGACGGAGGCGGCCAGCGTCGTCCTCCCCCCAGGTTCGAGAAATTCACGCCCCTCACCACTAATGTCTCCACCATCCTCATGGAAGTAGAGAAGGAGGGGGTCCTCCCTCCAGCCCCGAGGATGCACAAACCGGCGAAGAGGAGGGACAAAGACAAGTGGTGTCGGTATCACCGGGACCACGGGCACGAGACGAATGACTGTCGGGCTTTGAGAGATGAGATCGAAGCCCTCATCCGAAGGGGGCAGTTGGCGAAGTTCGTGAAGGCTAATGATCGGACAGATCGGAACTCTCCTCCCCCTCGGGGGGCTAACAAGCGGCGCGAAGTAACGCCTGAGTTCGAAGAAGAAAGGGTTCTGCATATGATCCACGGGGGCCCCATGGGCGGCCCCTCTAATACGACGAGGAAAGCCTTCGTCCGAGAGGTGAACTCGGTCCACAGTGCTCCTCCTCCCAAGGGCTTCGGTGTGCCCGTGTCTTTCTCCGACGCTGATCTCGAAGGAGTCCGAGTCCCTCACTGTGATGCCCTCGTCATCGACCTCCGCATGGCCAACTACAAGGTGCAGAGGATTTTGGTTGACAACGGGAGTTCGGTCAACATTCTATTCCTCTCGGCCTTCCAGGGCCTCCAGCTGTCCCGAGACCGTCTCAAACCGGCCGGATACACTCTCCACGGGTTCACGGGGGTCCCGGTGACCATCGAAGGGGTGATAACCCTCGACGTTACTGCGGGAAGCACCCCTACTACCCGGACCGAGCCTATGGACTTCATGGTCGTTGACGTCCCGGCAGCATACAATGTCATCCTCGGTCGCCCCGGCCTAGCCGCCCTTGAGGCCGTCCCATCAGCGTACCATTTGAAGATGAAGTTCCCCACTCGGTCGGGAGTAGGGGAAGTCAAGGGGAGCCAGGAAACAGCTCGGAAGTGCTACATGACTTCCACCGGGGGACCAGTGCTCTCGCTCGAGACTCTCGAGATCCCCGAGCCGAAGGCTCGCCCAACGTCCGAACCAGCGGACGAGTTAGAAGAAGTACTCTTCTCCGACGAGGATCCGAGCCGAAAATTCCTCGTCAGCAAGTCCTTGCCGACCGTGCTATTCTCCGACCTTGTGAGATGCATCCGGGGTAACCGCGACCTATTTGCTTGGTCGGCCGCGGATATGCCCGGTATCTCCGAAGACTTGCTCGTCCACCGCCTAAGTGTCGAGCCGGGGTGCAGACCGGTTCAGCAGAAGAGGCGAAAGTTCGCTCCCGAACGACAGCAGGCAATCAAGGAGGAAGTGAACAAGCTGTTGAAGGCCAAGTTCATCCAGGAGGTGAATTATCCCGAGTGGTTGTCGAATGTTGTGATGGTCAAGAAGTCCAACGGCTCGTGGAGGATATGCATCGACTTCACCGACCTCAACAAAGCGTGTCCGAAGGATCCCTTCCCTCTCCCGAACATCGACACCCTAATCGACGCCACCTCGGGCCATGAGCTCCTCAGCTTCATGGATGCCTTCTCGGGCTACAACCAAATCCGGATGTTCCCTCCGGACATCCCGAAGACCTCCTTCGTCACCGACCAAGGTCTCTACTGCTACCGAGTAATGCCGTTCGGTTTGAAGAACGCGGGAGCCACCAACCAGCGCCTCGTCAACAAGGTCTTTCAGCATCAGATCGGCCGAAATATGGAGGTGTACGTCGATGACATGCTCGTCAAGAGCATCCACGGCACCGACCATGTAGCCGACCTCCAAGAGGCGTTCGGCGTGTTGAGGAAGTACAACATGCGGCTGAACCCGAACAAGTGTGCGTTCGGAGTCTCCTCTGGCAAGTTCCTCGGCTTCATGGTGAGCCAGCGAGGGATTGAAGCTAACCCCGAAAAGATCAAAGCCATATTAGACATGGCCCCGCCTCGGAACGTCAGAGAAGTACAGAAACTCACCGGTCGGCTCGCAGCCATCGGTCGGTTCCTCTCCAAGTCAGGAGAAAAGTGCCTTCCCTTCTTCAAGGCACTCCGAGGCGCTAAGGGATTTGAATGGGGCGAGGCACAGCAAGCGTCGTTCGACCAGCTGAAAGCCTATCTGGTGAACCCCCCTCTGCTCAGTAAGCCGGTCCCAGGCGAGCCTCTCTTTCTCTACTTGGCAGCCTCCGAGCAGTCCCTGAGCGCTGTCCTGGTCAGAGAAGAGGACCGGACCCAGAGGCCAATTTACTACGTGAGCAAGGTACTTCGGGATGCCGAGCTCCGTTATCCGGGGATAGAGAAGATAGCCTACGCCCTCGTCATGGCCGCAAGAAAGCTTCGGCCCTACTTCCAATCTCATTCAGTCATAGTCCTCACCGACCAACCGCTCAAGCAAGTCCTCCATAAACCCGAGACCTCGGGCCGGCTGATGAAGTGGTCGATAGAGCTGAGTCAGCACGACATCTCCTATCAACCTCGGACGGCAATTAAGGCGCAGGCCCTCGCCGACTTCATTGTAGAATCCACCATCCCCGAGGTCGGCCACGTCCCGAGCGGACCCCCCATTTGGACAGTCTTTGTGGACGGATCCTCTTGCAGTGAGGGAAGCGGCGCCGGCATCATCCTGAACGGCCCTGATGGCTTCGTCCTACAGTACGCGATCCGCATGAACTTCAAGGCCTCGAACAACGAGGCGGAGTACGAGGCACTCATAGCCGGTCTCGGACTCGCGCGAAGCGCTGGGGCACATCGTCTCCGGATTCACAGTGATTCCCAGCTGGTTGTGAACCAGGTCTTGGGCGAATATGAAGCCCGGGACGAGCGGATGGCGAAGTACCTCGCCAAGGTCCGGGATCTCATGGGTCGGTTCGAAGAAGCCATTATCCAGCGGGTCCCTCGGGAAGAAAACGCACAGGCCGATGCACTTTCCAAGTTGGCCTCGTCCTCTTTACAAGGACTCGAGCAGACCGTACTAATTGAAGTCCTCACTAAGCCGAGCATCGAAGACGAGGCACTAGGCTCGGCGGAGTCGTTACCAGTCATGCTGCAAGACAACTGGATGAAGCCACTGGTAGAATTTCTAAGGGATGGAGTTCTGCCCTCAGATCCCAAAGAAGCTCGCCGAGTTAGAACCCGAGCCGAGCGCTATGTCTTAATCGAGGGCATCCTATACAAGCGCTCTTTCTCCCAACTGGACGGCCGGCCATATCTACGATGCCTCTCTCCGGAACAGGCCGAATATGCCCTACAGGAGCTCCATGAAGGGGTCGGCGGGGCACACTCGGGATTTAGGTCCCTGGCCCGAAAAGCTCTGAATTATGGGTACTTCTGGCCGACACTTCTCCAAGACGCCGAGCGACACGTTCGGCAGTGCGGCTCCTGCCAGAGACACTCCAGCATCCGACGCCTCCCTCAAGCCAACCTCGCCTCCCTATCGAGCCCTATCCCCTTCGCGATGTGGGGAATGGACTTAGTAGGGCCTTTCCCTCCAGCTCCGGGTCAGCTCAAGTTTTTAGTCGTAGCTATCGACTACTTCTCGAAGTGGGTTGAGGCCGAGCCCCTCGCCACGATAACCGAGAACAGAGTGGTGCAGTTCTTCTGGAGAAACATTATATGTAGATTCGGCGTCCCGCGCGTCCTCGTGACAGATAATGGGACCCAGTTCACTGGCTCGGCATTCCGAACCCTGTGCGACGACCTCGTCATTCAACAGCGTTTCTCGTCCGTCTCGCACCCACAGTCGAACGGACAAGCCGAGAACGCTAATAAGCAGATCCTTGCGGGGATCAAGAAGAGGCTGCACAAGTGCTCCAAAGGACAGTGGGTCGATCAACTCCCTAATGTGTTGTGGAACTACCGCACGAGCAAGCGGACGCCCACTGGAGAGTCCCCTTTCAGCCTGACTTATGGGGCCGAAGCCGTAATACCCCTCGAGGTCGGAATTCCTTCCCCTCGGCTCATCGCCTATGACGATGCACAGAACGCCAGGGAACTCAGAGGAAACTTGGACCTGATAGATGAACTGAGGGAGAGGGCATCGATTCGGCAGCAGAATTACAGAAGGAGAGTCGAGCTAGCCTACAACAAGAAAGTCCGACCCGCCAACCTTGAACAGGGAGACCTAGTGTTGAGAAAGCTAGCCATATCCCTCCCCAGTCAGAAGGGCAAGCTAGCCCCGAATTGGGAAGGGCCGTACCGGGTCGCAAAAGTTGTTCGGCCTGGAGCATATCGACTTGAGGACATGGATGGTAGAGAGCTCCCGAGGACCTGGAATGCCGATCACCTCCTGAAATACCAAGAGAGCGCCCCGGCGCCTCTCTAAGTAATCCGAGGTGTCGCGCCATTCCTCTCCTTTACACTTGTAACCTGTTCTATGAATCCTACTATGTAAAACGGTCCGCCGTCAAATATCAATAAAGAAAAGTTCTATTATGTTTGTGAGTTTGCATGTTTCTCTCCCCTCTTATTTAACCAATGGTTCGGAGTCCAACACTCGGCTCGACTTTACCTCCTCGGCTCGCCTCTGGACGAGCCAGGGGTAGATCGCCGTTCGGAATTGCTCCCACAGCCGTTGAACTCTACCGATGGTTCGGAGTCCAACACTCGGCTCGACTTTACTTCCTCGGTTCGTCCCCGGACGAACCAGGGGTAGATCGCCGTTCGGAATTGCTCCCACAGCCGTTGAACTGTACCGATGGTTCGGAGTCCAACACTCGGCTCGACTTTACTTCCTCGGTTCGTCGCCGGACGAACCAGGGGTAGATCGCCGTTCGGAATTGCTCCCACAGCCGTTGAACTCTACCGATGGTTCGGAGTCCAACACTCGGCTCGACTTTACCTCCTCTTCGTCTCCGGACGAATCAGTGGTAGATCGCCGTTCGGAATTGCTCCCGCAACCGTTGGACTATGCCTAAGGTCCGGAACACGCATCCAGACCACTCCTGACTGACAGCCGAGGGTCGAAGGCAGACATATCCGGTCGGCATCCGAGCAAGAGCCTTCCCGAGCTGGTAAACGGGGAAAACACCCTTCCTCCTCAACTTTCGCGCCTGATCTTCATCAAACGGCTCAGATCGTGCCACTCGCGCAAGACGACAAGATAACGTTTTCTGGGAGACTGAGCCGCCTCGAGATTCGCGCCTACACTCGACGGCTCAGATCTAGCCACCTACTCTAAGCGACAAAATGACGCTTTTATGGGTACGGAGCCTTGTCGTACTGTTCCGGATCCACTCAACGACAGAGGGCCGCACTCCGGATCCACCCAGCTAAACAGACGCGCTCGGTTCAAAGATCCCGGCACGACCGATACGGTTACAAGCGAAGGGCGAACATACGAAGCGACGAAAGGGAAATTTTATTAATTGTCGGCACGTAATACAAAACATCCCATTACAAAGTGTTGGCAAACAAAACACACAATGCCCGACCCACTACACTTGTCTCTCATACCAAAACATCCTCACTAAACTGTCCGTCCTCCTCGACGGACGACTCCTCCTTCTCCCCCCGGAGCCTCGCCATCACGCCACGCAGATGCCACATCTCGGAGAGCAGGTCGTCTCGCTCGGCGATGATCTTCGACTGAATGTGCCGAATGCTTTTGACCCGAAGAGCACTGCTGAATGCGGTCTGCGGGTCTTCATCCTCCCCTGCGGAGTTCAGCTCGGCGACCTTGCTCTCCAAGCGTTGAATCTCGGCTTCCCGGAGACTGAGGACCAACGAAAGGTGCTCCCACTCACTCTCGGCTCGGCGCAACTTCATATCCGTGCTCCTAGGGCTCAGCACCACTGTTCCAGAAGTAGCCTCGGATTCAGAGCCATCATTCGAACGTCCGGAGTCCGAGCTATGGATCGTCACGACGAGCTGAAAAGAAGAAAAAACGAATAACACAGTTTCAATACTCTGCCGGAGTCTAACACTTGAGAGTTTTTCAGAATTATTTGCATTCAGACATGATAGTGTTACAGACGGTCGGTCAACCCTACGGCTAAGTTATTACAACAATCAACAAAAGTAGAAAAGCGGCCGAATCAGAGCCTCTTCGGAAGGGGAATGCTTCGATTTAGGGAAACGCGAGGACGTCGAGGTCTGCCCTCCGAACCCGACCCTAGACCAACGAAGCGCGACCCCCCTTCGCTGCTAGCCCTAACGGCGACGCCGACCGAAGCCCTGCTCGACGAGGCCGCCGCGCTACTCTGAGCATCGGCTGGACTTCCCCTGGTCAACGGTGAGCGCGTCGCAAGCTCGTAAAACGTAACCCCCCTCTCGCTCTCTTCGCGAGTGCACGAAGTGCTGCGAACGTTAGCCCTGACCGGTGCCGGCTTGAGCGACGCGATCTCTTCCTCCAGTTCGATGATCCTACCCATCAGGACATCGTCCTTCGCCAACTTCTTCGGTCGAGGCGCTGTCAACGAGCCCGAGGCATCGGCATTATCAGTTGCAAGCTGTCGGTAGTAGGTCACTTCGATCCCCCTATCTACCATGATCCTTCTGAGCCTATCGATTTCAGCCGATAACCTCTTGCGTTCGGTTGACGCTTTCTCCAGTTCGGAAGCCAGCTTCTCCAGCTCTGCCGAACGCTCTTTTTCCGCTAGCTCCAAGCTTTGGACCCCGGCCAAAAGGTCGTCATTCTTCCGCCCAGCGGCGGCGAGCTCTTTGCGGAGGCTCTCAACTTCGCCTTCGGGATAGGGGGCTGAAGGGCGCTTCCGGTACTGGTACAGCTCGCGACCGTACCTCCGCAGAGCCGCCTTCGTATCCTCGAGCCTGCCGAGCAGGAGATACCGTCTATACCGGCTCTGAGAGAGCTCGTCCTTCGTTTTCACCAGCTCCAGCCGAAGGTATTCGGCCTCCGTGATCGGGCCGAATCTCACCTGAAATGCAGAGATAAATCCGAGGGCCAACACGCCAAAACAAACTCTAAGTCCGAGACTCGACACTTGGGCAAATTTTGGCCAAACAAAACATTTTTCTTATTATTATTATTCAAAACTCGAGAAGTTCTACAGCAGCGGTGGCCAGTCCGCAGTTAGGCTTACAGAAACAAAAAAAAAGAAGATAAAAGAAGACAACCGAGTCAGGGGTCGACCTTTTTGTCGTTTGGGTCCATCGACCCCTCGGCCTTGTCCTTGCCGTCGCCTCCGCCACCTCCTTCGCTCCAGCTCTCCTCCCCCTCGGAGTCGTCTTCCTTCTCCTCCTCGGTCGCGGCCTTCCACGGATCGTCGACGGGCTCGGTCTCCCCCTCGGGCCCGATCAACTCCTCGGGGACAACCTCCTCCCCCTCCACGAGGTCATAGAAGTTGTATGTGGACGTGTCAAAGCCCGGGTTCTTGGCGACCACATGTTGCAAGGCCCGGCCGTACGCGTCCAGCATGTTCTGGGTCATGTGCATCGCGGCCTCCTCCTGCACGGCTTTCTTCACCCTCTTCACCTTCCTGAGGTGCTTGGCCTTGAGCCTCTCGGCCCTCTTCCGAGCACCCTCCGCCTCCGACCGAGCCGTGGCCAACTCCTCCCTCAGGTCGGCAGCCTCCTTCACCGACGCCTCGAGCTTGGCCGCTGAGTCCTTCAGCTCGGAGACCTCCTTCTTCGCGGCCTCGAGCCTGGCCGCCTCATCCTTTGACAGCTGAATAGCATCGGTCAGCTGCTTCTCCAGCCCAGAGACTTCGGCGGCCCTCTTCGCCGAAAGAAGCAATTCGGAATCGAGCTGCTTCGCGACCTTGACGCGCTCCGTCCTCTCCTTCTCCTTCTCCTGATCCTTCTTCGCCATCTCCTCAAGCAGGAAGTTGAAGTGGCAGATGATCTGAAAGTGAGCAACGGAGTTACGATCCGAACCTAAATACTTAGAAAATTTTCTAAAAAATTCAGATGAAGAAGAAATCAGCCAACTTACCGACATGGAGTCCCGGGCGACCTGCATCACGGAGTCACCTGCCATCCCGGCCTTCAAGGTAGCCCGATCCTTCGGGGTCGGCAGATGCCTTATCGCCTCCATACAGATGTTCCCGTCGCCCAGGAAACCATCGGCATTCATCACCTGCCAGTCGGGGACGAAGATCTGCTTGTGACGCTCGGATAGGATCTTCTCCGCCTCGGCAGTGAGGGGCGGGACCGGCATGGACAGCGCATCCTTAACCCCGAAGACGCTGCTCGACGAACCCGGAGCGTCCGTTCCCGAGGCCGGCACGGGTGCGTCCGGGGCAGGGGGATCGGAGACATTGACCTCGCCCTGGTCGGGGATCACGACCTTCGTCGGAGAGACGAGGACCTCGATCTCCCCCTCCTTGAGGACCGCGACCTTCGGCTGCTCGGCAGTCTTCGCGACCGAAGGCTTCTTCGCTGGCCGGCTCTCCTGAGTCTCCGCCGCCGACCTCTTCTTCTTCTCCTGCTCTGCCCGGCCCTTCGCCACCAGAGCCTTGTAATCAAGCTTCATTGTCTCTGCAAAAGCCGGATGGAAAAACTTAGAAAATTTTTCATGAACTTTAAACGGGGAGTATAAATACCAGAAGCATACGAGGGTCGATCGGACTGAGACCCCCACGGAACAGATGCTCCTCGGTAATATCCTTCCAGCTTAGCGCCGGCAGGGCTAGAAGCTTCCTCTGGACCTCAGCCTCCTCGGCATTCAGTTGGGCGTCCTTCTTTGTACGCTTAGGCAAGCCGTCCGTCGCCCAAGCTGTCGGTATCACCCACGGCGTCAGACTTCGGACGAGGAAGTATTTGTCCTTCCAATGCTTGATCGAGTCCGGGTTCTCGATCAACTTAACTCCCGTCCGAGGAGACAGGAAAAACCTCTGTTCATGACGCCTCGGCTGACAAGGTTTGTAAAGACTCCGAAAGAGAAACATAGTCGGCTTGGCGTCGACCTCTTGACATCGGAGGAGGAACGCCACGACATGCCTCCAAGTGTTCGGCATCAGTTGGGCAGGACTCAGACCGTACCAGACCAGAACTTCGACCACAAACGGGTGTAGGGGGAACCGGAGCCCGGCAATGAGGGAATCGACCGGGAAGACGCATATATCCGGCGAGGACTTGGTGTTAGCTCGGAATCCCGGCCCAGGAAGAAGCAACGCATACTCGAGCGGGATTCGGAAACCCTCTCGAATCGTGCGGAGATCGGCCTCGGTGAGAGTCGATATCCTGTGGTCGACCTCGGACAGCTCCCTAGGCTCGTTCTCCTCCACCAGTTTTGCCGTACCTTGAGTGACCCTCTCCAAGTCATCCTCGGTATAATCCCGAACACCTCCCACGGTCGATACTGCAATGAGTTGCCGACCGAACGCCCCCGCTCTCTTCGGCGTTTCCACTATCGTGATTACGGCTTTACCCTTCCGGGACTCCGCCACGACCTCCTCAGGCACTTCGGCCACCTCGCCCTCCTTATCCGGACGAACGACGTCTTGTTCGCTCGGCTCCATTTGTCCCTTCCCTTTTTCCCCTCGGCCAACAGCTTGCTCCGAGGTGGGGGTCTCATCCGAGAGTGTAATCTTAACCATTTTATAAAGAGTAGGGAAAGAGACTGACCTTGAAGTGACAAGTACGGTCGGAAATCTCGCCGGGAATCGGAACGCTACCGCGACAGCTAGCAACACCACCCGGGAGGTAAAAACTTCGAAGCGGAGTAAAAGCTGAAGAGAGAGAGTAAAAATGAAAAGTGAGACTTAGTCTCAAGGGGGGTAGAGATTTATAGCTAAACTGAGACGCCCCTTGGACTTCCAAACCAAAGTTCGCAACTTTTGGGCTGCCTCCGGAACGTCACCAAGGCCCATCACCACTACTCCTCCCACCAGGTCCGACCTCCGAGCAATCCAAACATGCCGACAGCAGGGACCGGTCGGAATCCGAGCAAGTGCCCTCCCGAACTGGTAAATGGGGAAAACACACCTCTCCCTCAACTTTCGTACATGATCTCGATCAGACGGCTCAGATCAAGCCACCCGCGCAAAACGACAAGATAACGTTTTCTGGGAAACTGAGCCGCCTCGAGATTCACGCCTACGTTCGACGGTCCAGATCTCGCCAAGAGCACTAAACGACAAGATAGTGTCTTCTTGGAGAACGCGCCCCATCTCGAGATACGTGTCAGCATCCGGCGGCTCAGATAGCGCCACGTCGCTCGGACGATCGGGACCTCGGACGCCTCGCCTATGCAAGAAAGAACCTGGAAAATTTTTGATTATGTTTTAAGGCGCCGCCCTCGGCAGGCGCCCCCCAGGTCCCGTGCCTCGGTTGGTATAACCCCGACAACAGGCCCCGGTCAGAAGCAGAGCAGAAACAGATCGGCACTCCCCCATCTCTAACTCCCCCGGGCTGACCTCCGTCAAAAGCCATCAGCCCGCGAAGGAAGACAGAGATGGGGGGGAACCCACCAACACTCAGAGGTCGGAAGAGACGCACCATCCCGAGCTAGTTTGTTGCAACTGGAAGGCTCGGCTTGTCGAAAGACTCTAACAGCGGCGCCTTCACAGTTGCAACAAACGGACTCAGATGACCCGGAGATCGACACCAGACAGGGGTCGTCACTCTCCCACCAAGATCTCCGCCTACTTCAACACTCACTTCGGAGCAACCGAAGAAGGCCGAAGATCTTGGTGAGAGAACGGCGACCGTCCTTCGAAAGAGGCCCGCACCCCTGGGTCCGGACCATGGCCGTCGACGCCAATGTCTTGTTGCCCCCACCCCTCACACCCCTTCGGAGCAGGGAGGGATGGGGAAACAACAAGACAGCGGGGCGACCGCCCGTCCTTCCGGGAAGGCCCCTCCCTCGGATCCGGACTACGGTCGTCACCGCTCTTGCCTTATTCTCCTCCGCTCCCGACACCCACTTGGGGACCGTCCGGAACGGGAGAAGAATAAGGTAAGAGAGCGGCCACCCGTCCTTCGGAGGTAACTCATTCCCCGAGCGCGGACTACGGTCGTCACCGCTACTGCCTCGTTCCCCCTCGCTCCTGACATCCACTTTGGGGCCGTCAGGAACAAAGGGAAAACCAGGCAGAAGAGAGGCCACCACTCCGAACTTCGAGAGAGAAGCTACCCAAGGCAGAAGCCTCCGAGGTCTGGAACCCAACTTGGTTGTGACGGAAATGACAAAACGAGTGGGGTACTTATAGCCTGCCTCCTATAACCAGCCATTATGATCCTCGGAAGTTGAAGCGACCGCGCATTAATTAAAGGAACTATCCTTAATGACCTCGAGAAGCCGAAACGCCGCGCAAGTCACGAAGCGCCATTAACACAATTGATAACAGAGCCATCTCAAGTTGCCGAACACCGATGCCTTCGGTCGGCATCCGAGCAAGAGCCTTCCCGAGCTGGCAAACGGGGAAAACCCACTTTCCCCTCAACTTTCGCGTCTGATCTCAATCAGACGGCCCAAATCCCGCCGAGAGCACTAAAAGACAAGATAGTGTTCTCTTGGGAACTGCGCCCGTCTCGAGATGCGCGCCCGCATCCAACAGCTCAGGTGAAGCCACGTCCCTCGGATTGCTGAACATCAGTGCCTTCGGTCGGCATCCGAGCAGGTGCCTTCCCGAACTGGTAAATGGAGAAAAAAAGACGCCGAGCCACTTGAACCGCCGGATCTCTCAGAAATTCGTGCACCTTATGATGAACGGACCAGATCGCACCACGTGCGCTAAAGGACAAGATAGTGTTTTTTGGGGAACCGTGCCTGTTTCGAGATGCGCGCCACCATCCGATGGCTCAGATTGAGCCACGTCGCTCGGTAGGCCGAGTTCTCCTGGCCCCCCGTCGGCAGCCGAGCAAGTGCCCTCCCGAACTCGCAAACGGAGAAAACAGCTTCCGAACCCCGACAACCGTCGGATCTCTCGGAAACCCGAGCTCGTCCATGATCGACGTCTCAGATCCAGCCACGTCATAAATCGAATATTTAAAACCTTTTTTCTCTTCTATCTTAATCGTTTTATTTATTTAAATTGCGAAAAATTGCTAAAAATCCGGGAAAATTAACTAAAAATTCTGGAAAATAATTAAAAATTCGGGAGTACATTTTCGAGCTCCTGAACGAACAATTATTGCCTAGAATACATCGTTAAGGCCCCCGAACGATTAGCAAACGCATCGCAAAATTAAATAAATAGTCCGAAGAAAGTAGACGAAAACTACTAAATACTCGATATGGCCTGAGAACAGCAAGCAGCATCAGAAACTTCCTCACTACCCCCTTTCTAGATTCAAGATCCTACATCTGGACTTCGATACGACCCTACCAGCCACTAAAACAGTTAAACTACTCCTCAAAGTCTGATCACGCTCAGTCTTTAGGAGTGGGGGGCTCGTGATATGGCTAAAAATGGGGTTAAATCGAGACCGTCCAGATCGAGCGCGAATCTTGAAGCACGGGGGTAAAAGGGTAATTTCACATACAAGTGGATCCTAAATGGGTATTGGGTCCCCTTCTCACAGGACCAATCACCCGCGAACGGACCCACTCTTAGTGGGTTCGGGTTCCGACCCGAAGAAAACCCACATCAGCAAGAGACAAATCAGGATCCCTGATTTGACCAAATCAGCATGCCTGATTTGCTCTCACCGGGAATTAGGAGATCTACTTTCCTTAACAAACTGTGAGGATTTTGCTCCGAACAGTTATACAAGGAATCAAGCCCCTAATCTCTCTCTTGGCGACTATAAATACGACCCTTCTACCACCAAGACGAGGTTAATCACTTTTTCACCACTTAAGCTCTTTCTTAATCTTTTCCTGATTACTGACAAGAGCGTCGGAGGGTGCGTCGCCGGAATCAACCCCGGTGTTTCGCACTTCCTTGCAGGTTGTGCCAGGAGCAAGAAGGCCGAGTCAATCGTTCAGGTGTATCCCGGACTCACAAATTCTATCTGTTTACCCCCACACCGAAATCAGCGGTAACACCAAAGTACAGCCAACATATATATTTTTTTCCAACATACATATACTTTTTTTTAAAATATCTTTTATATATATATATATATATATATATATATATATATATATATATATATATATATATTTTAAATTACCGGGGTGTTACACACTCCGAAATTTATTTTGAAAATAAATACGCTCAAATATGCTTGCCGAAAACACGTGCTTTGCACGTAAAATATTAAAATACGAAAATCAATTTTATCGATGGAAAATTATTAAAATATAATTGAAAACAACATAAGAAAAATTATATTTACTAATTTTATATTTCATGATGTAATTACTACGTACATTGAAAAACACGTGCATTACACGTAAAAATATTTAGATCAAAATGCGAGAAAATAAATTTCATTTTATAAAATAGATTTAAATACATAAAATATATAATTTAAACACATAGAAAATATTGTACATAGCGGTGGAACACGTGCATCAAAAACACGTAAAAAGTACGTAAAATACAGAGATTCAAAATATTGCATTTGAGTTGACACAAATAAGATAAAATATAAACGAAAATGCATAAATAGTCGGTAATCAAAATACGTGGTGAAAATACATTACAAAATATACGTACGTAACATACAAGGGCAAAATTGTAATTTTCAATTTTGCAGGGTATTACAAAATCATATGAATCTATTTCTGGTAACATTTTTATTTCAATAGTTACTATGATGCAAACTTTTAACGAAATGTTAAATGATGCTTTTGTTGGTGATATTGTCAAACCTGCATACACAAAATTTTTGAAGTATTTTAATCCTCCTCCTATGTTGTATTGTGTTGCTACCGTTATGGATTCTCGTATCAAATTAGAAGGTATGAAGAGTTTAATTGAAATGTTTTTAGTTTACTTGGGGATAAAGAAACTGAAATTGATTGCGCTTCTTTTTTAGTTAAATTTGAATCTACATTAAATAATTTATATGATTATTATGATAGATGTTTTGCTTCTAGTAGTTCAACTTCTGTAGTTAGTTTTTCTTCTGCTACTTCTAAAGGTAAAGATAAAAGTAAATTTGATGATAGAATATTTAATTTACTTGCACAAATTCAATCCAAAAAACCTAGGACTAATCAACCAAATGAATTAAATTGGTATAACCAACAAGATTCTGAGTCTTCTACTTCTTCACTAGATATTTTACAATGGTGGAAAGACCATGAACACACATATAGTATTCTTGAATATATGGCTAAAGAACTACTAACTCCTCTCGTTTCTTCAGTTGTTTCTGAAAGTGCATTTTCTACAAGTGACAGAGTTCTAACTGATTACAGGAATCGCTTGAAGCCCGATTCATTAGAGCTGCTCGTTTGCACTGAAGACTGGCTGAAGGCTGAAGATAGGACACAAGGAAAAATATTATCTACGTCCACAAGTGGGAGCAACTCGCCAGAAGAACAACAACAACAACAATAGCAACCAAAATAAAGAATTCAAGACCAACAATAACAAGTCAACAACAATAAATTGAAGGCCATCAAATTGAAGATAATTGTAAATAGATAAAAAATTGTATTAAATCTTTGCTTGTTATTTCAAATTAGGAAAATTGAAGTAAATTGAAATTGTATATAAGAAATATATTAGTATATAAAACAAATTTGTGAAATCTTTTTTTCGTATTAGAATTTTTGAAATTTGTATAACTTGAAATCATATGAATAATATCATTCTATTTTGGCAATTTCACTCTTTCAATCTTATTATTATTATTAAGATTTTTAATGTTTATTATTATTATTTTTTTAAGTAAAAAAAAAAAAACCTATCTAAACGGGCCAACCCGCAACCCGACCCGACCCGACCCGGGTTGGACCCGAAAGGGTTCACGGGTTGGGCGGGTCGCGAATTTAGCTCTTTGACCCGGCCCGCCCCGGCCCGGTTAAGACTCCGACCCAACCCGAACCCACCCAAGTCAACCTTCAACCCGGGCGGGTCCGACCCGACCCGGCCCGGTCACAACACCCTCTTTTTCCCGGCCCCACCACCACACTCCACATCTGGAGTGTGCAACCATCTCTTCATGTTTGGCCCTTAATTCCCATACACCAACCTTACAGAACTTTCCTATAGGCCCAACTACCAATCGCTATCTATATAATAAAACAAAAAGAAAGCTATCATGTGGCTTTCATTCAATCCACCCAAAATCAAAGGCCCAGATCTAGCCTAAAAAACACATCCCCCCTTCCCCCCCCCCCTCAAAGTTTCCACCAAAAACTCAAATTCAAATCCCCAAAACAACTCATTTATTTATTTAATTATTAATCTCTCTCTCTCTCCATATATATATATATATATATACTTATGGAAACATAGACTTTTATATACCAATTTATAATTATTTTTCAACATATACATACTAATAGAAACATGGACTTTTATTTATAACTAATTATTGTCATACTATTCAAACTTGAGCTACATAATTGTTGATTTACTGTTTATGTCACGCCTCGCTTCCCGGTATACGGAAATACAGGCTCGTAACTGAGGCCCAGCGAATGATATAAGTACGCCAACTCATATCATCCATAAGCTGTACCAGTCTTAGCTCAACAATATAAGAAAATTTAATCACAACCACGCAGGAAACATAATCACATAAACTAGAATGAAATTCAATAACCATATCTGGAAAATAAAGACTTACCAATTAACTCGAGAGACTCCTGTTCCAATTATGAAATATCTGCTCATCAATGCCTCCTAAAAATTTTCTTTATGCACCTGTGCTTGATTATCTAAAAAGAAAGAATAATTTGTCCTTAGAGCAAGTACGGACAGTAAGTAGTGAAAAGCAGAGGGTAAAGGAAACATGGTACATGAAGGAATATGAATCAAGATCAAATTTGCAAGGGCAATAATGGCAATAATAAACAACGGTCTTAATAAAGTATATATGTCAATTTATGTCCATTAGAGTGTAATTTCTCCTATCTAGTGCACGTACTACTGCATCCCATACTACAGATTCGGTGCACGCAAAACAGTGTACGTTTGAGACATAGTGGTGGGGTCTACAGAGCGTGTACTCGGTTTCAATAACATTCATTTACCATTTTCAATCATTCATTCACAATCATTACTTCACTTTCCATTTCAATACCATTTCATTATAGGCCTTACTGAGTACATTTTCTGAGATTTCCCACTACTAGGTCAACCCTTATAAACCCCGGCTTGTTTAGTATTTTATTAAATCATTCATGTCCATGTAAATGTGTATAACAAAGTCAAGGGAACGATATGAATGCAGCAACATGATACATTGCACAATAATAGACATGAAGTAGCAATTCTAAAACAACAATTCTCTCTATATTATTTTAACTAATTCCAATTATAACTGGGTCGAAACCTCAGTACAAGACAGACAATGCAGCAGTAATTATAAAAGGTCATCACATATATGTTCATTCAAATGGCAATTAATGTGCTACTACAAATTATGGAACACATTACAATGTTGTATAACGATTATAATGTCATTTTCTGTGTACAATCCACTTTATGAAGTCATTAATCCAATCACGATTGTCTCATTCAATCAATGTATACAATTACCATTCATTTTTTTTGTACACAATTCTATTCATTTTATTCATATCAATTATATCTATATGGGCTTAGGTTTGAGTCAATGGACAATTATAGGAGGTCAAGAGTATGTCGGGTTAGCTCGTGTAAACCCTCGATACTCCTAACGAGAAGGGACACAAGGCAATTTAAGATAATTAAAATGGAACTACTTGCAGGAGATCAATAAGCTTGAACTAGAATAAAGAAATTAGTTCAATGGACTTGCCTTTTTGTAGTAGTCGATTCAAAAATAATTAAGAATAACGGGATCAGTATCCCGGGGAACAATCCCAAGAGGCACGTGCAAATTACGTACGAAGAACTCCAAAAGCCAGCAACAAGAGTTGATTTCCCCACACTGGATCAGCTACAAACAGCGAACACAGCAGCTGGATTTGGCGCGGGTAGAACAGCAAACAGCGGATGCGTCCAATGGAATCTGTCCGCGCAGCGGATCCGAGCCGAACAGGAAACAGCGAGTGGGATTCGCTGTGGGCACAACACGGAACAGCAATCAGGGGGGGCACGGATCTTGAAGCGATCGAACGGCTGAAATTCACTCCCGCCCTTTTCCCTTTCTTCTTCGTCTTCGTTCTTTCGATCGAAACAGAGTGCGAGAGGGAGAAATGGGACGGCGACGAACGGCGGTGCTTCGGCGGTGACACTACATCGGGGAGCGACGCGGTGACTGAGGTACGGCAGAGGCGATGGTGCGACGTCGAGAAGCGACGGCGTGCGGTGACGACTCTGTCGTTGGGTTCGAACAGAGGCGGAGCTGGGCGGTTGCTTCGATGGCGAGTGGCTGTCGACGAGGAGACGGAGGCGCGCTATAAGGGGCGACCTCGAGTGACTGTCGACGGTGGCTCGAAGATGACTAGTCATCAATGGCGAGCAATGACGACGGGGAGTGGAAGTCGACTGGAGGGGCGCCGTGGTGATGATGACGAAGCTTTGAGGCGACGGAAGAGGAGCGTCGAGGTTGAGGGCGAGCGACGGGGTGAAGCTTCGAGAGGAGACGAAGCATTCGGCAATGGTGATTTCACGGAGGCGAAGGTGATAGCGATGAGGAAGGGAATGCGGTGGATATGGTGGTGTTGGGTTTGTTTATATTGGTTGGTTTCGTTGTTAAACGGGAGAGGGGGAATAGAGGGAGAAGAGTTTGAGTTTTTTGTTTGATCTGTTGTTTTTGTTTGGTTTCTGTTAGGGAAAAACGGAGGGGGGAGAGAGATAGTAACGGGGAGAGAGTGGGGGTTTAGAATTAGAATAATAATAATAAGAAAGTGGGGTAGTTGCTAGTTTATGGGGGGAGTGTGCAGGTAAAGTGGGGGAAGTTGGAGAACGGGTTTGAAGAGTGGGGAATACGGGAAAGAATTCTGTAGGGATAGATGTAGGATTAATCTGTACAAGCATATAGGTTCTGGGTTAGTGGGCTTTAATAATGGGCTCAAATATTTAAATGAGTAATTAATGTATTGGGCTAATCAATTTGGGCTTAGATTAATTAAATAAATAAATAAGATCAAAATACAAGTTTGGGCTTTGGATTAATTTAACAAAATCGAATACAATTTTGGGCCTTAGGATAAACAATTAGATTTTAGATTAACAAATAATAAAATTAAAATACAAAATGGACTTTAAACATAGTTAAACAATTAGGCTTTGAAATAAATATTAAGCAATCAAATAATTTGTAAAATAGTTTGAATAATAATAAATTAATTAGGAGAAAATACTTACAAAGTACTAATGATTTAAAATGCATAAAAATACTTGAAAATTACGTATTAATGAAAACAGGGGTTACAGTTTACAAGGTTTTCATATGTTGTATCGTTCTGAAGACGTGCCGTAGGCACATGCCCACAGGCAAATCTAGTATATAGTATATAGTATATATATATATATATATATATATATATATATATATATATATATATATATATATATGAGAAATGCTCCATTGAAAACGGGTTTGTTTTCACGTGTTGGAAAATAGCGATCTAAGACATTGGATTGCTCTTGATCGTGATCAGCGGCTCAGATTGCTGTTGCCCATTACCCAATAACACTTAAGTGGTGGAGGGTTAATTTGGGAATTTCGTCTCAAATAACTCTTTGCCTGATTCGCTCTGAAAAATTGATATAACTAGGTTATAAAAAATTGAATGAAGGTCGTTGTTCCAAACAACGGCCTATGATTCAATTTTTTATAACCTAGGCCATTGTTCCCAACAACGGCCTAGGCTATAAAATTTTATATCCTAGGTTATTTGAAACAACAAAATTTTATAGTCTAGCCCAACAACGGCCTAGGTTATAAAAAATTGAATGAAGGCCGTTGTTCCAAACAATGGCCTATGATTCAACTTTTTATAACCTAGGCCGTTTGTTCTCAACAACGGCCTAGGTTATATCAATTTTTCAAAGCGAATCAGGCGAAGAGTTATTTGGGAAGAAATACCCAAATTAACCCTCCGCCACTTAAGTGTTATTGGGTGATGGGCGGCAGCGATCTGAGCCGTTGATCACAACCAAGAGCGATCCAATGGTTCAGATCGCTGTTTTCCAACCCGGTGAAAACAAACCCGTTTTCAATAGAGCATTACTATATATATATATATATATATATATATATATATATATATATGTCATGCCTTTCTTCCCAAAAATATGGAATAGGAGTGCATGAAGAAGCCCAGCGAATGATTTTAACATCATCCATAAGCTGTAGGATCGACTCAGTATCACAACAAGAATATAACAAGAGATATTGATAACCAAGCATGCATGAATAATTTATTAGCAACGAAAAACAATGAAACAATAATAATATCCCAATAGTCTCAAGTCTAGACAAAGTTAAAACTTGGGAACATGAGCCCGTTACAAGTTCTTAAGCAGAAAGAATAAATAATTCAAGAAAAACAAATATTCTAAACAAGTCGTTTCTTCACTTGAAGACTAAAATCTCTGCTCACCAATCCCAGCAGGTAGCACGTCTCCAAGGTCTGCTTAATAAACATAAAAAGGAAAAAATAGAGAAATCAAGAGAAAATGTCCTTTGTGCAAGTTAGGGCCACAAATAGTAAAAACGAGTATAAGTAATGTGGAACAAAATTTGGAATCAAGAATATAACGGGGATGTAACAAGTAGTGGGAACTCAAGGACTAGTAAGCAAGAAGGAAAACTCAAGAGATCAGGTTGGGTAACAAATATTAATAGTGGAGCAAGTGACAAGTGAACACGTAGGGTATCTAACCTCAAGTGATAGGCATCAAGTCTAGCGTCAAGTAACAAGTGTCAAGTCTAGTGTCAAGTATCAAGTCTCAAGTCAAGCGTCAAATATTATATTCAAGTGTCGAGTCTCAAGTAACAAGTTTTCAAGTATCGAGTAAACATGTATCAAGTTCAAGTTTCGGTTCTAGTCTCATGTATCATGTAATCAAGTATCGAATAAGCATGTATCATGTTCAAGTCTTGTAGTTATTACTATCTAGGTAGCACTTCATGCATCCATACTTTTACTATATGGTTTCTACAGTCAATATAATTTCGTTTAGGCCTAGTAATGGAGTCTATAGGGCGGTGTACTCAGGTATCAAGTATCAGGCAGGTACGGTTCATGAATACGAAAATAAACAACAGGTTTACGAAGCAAGTTCGTGAATACTAACAGGTTCAAGACCCACACGGTGAGTTCATGAATACAATAGGTTCATGAGCCAAGTAACTGGCTCTATGAATACATCAAGGTGCAACAGGTTCATCAACCGAGTACTGGAAAACACGGGCCCCCTTCCGAGTACACTTACCTATATTGTCCACTAGTATGGTCTTTCCCTTAAACCCAGGCTTGTTACATTTATTAATTTCATCAAGCAAGAATGAAAGTGTGCGAAACAAGTCAAGAAATCATAATCATGGACATGGAACAAGTTGAGATATTTATATAGCATATTCGAGGGTCAACACGAATAAAAATATCGCGAACAACGAAAATTTTAAATCTGGATAGCACGACGTTGTTGTACCCAAACTGCGATTTCCATTGCTACGAGATAGAAATGTGGATCCATCAGAAGATCAAAAAACTAGACTCCTATCCGGTTCCAACACTTATAATTAAGGTACGTGAAAGTCGTGGTAACAATTGTCAAAACAGCGAACTACATAGCTAATGTGTTCAGGCAGAATTTGTGAATCTAAGTTTAAACATGTGAAACACGGTTGAAATATTGTTAATTAATTTTGAGAAAATGTGGGGATTTCCTCTAGTGTGTCCAGTAACAGCATATAAAATTTTAAGTCAACGCTTACTGTTAACATAGTTAAATTAATTTGCAAACTAAAGGTGTGCAGCAGTTTTGTGAATCTGCGACTACCGACACAGCTACAGTAAAACTGCGATATCTCCTAGACCGTAACTCGGAATTCGAAAGTTCTGGAGGCTATCAACATCTACACATCTAGATCTACATTTACTATTCAGGGCTTAGGTTCAGATTCTGATGTTAAAGGGATCAAAACAGCAAGTGAAGTTCAGGACAGCAACATGTGGGAATGTCCTACGCGTATAAGTTGCATGATAATTGGTTGTTAGGCGTCTAGATTAATGTGTGATACAAATACGGGGTAATGGTTATCAAAATAGCAAGTAATATTTATTTCTCAACTCAAATGGGTGCAAGTTCATCACATATAAGATACAACACACATCTACAAATCTAGGGTTCTTTAATTTTATGTGTTCATGTGTCTAGGGGATAAAATGAGTCCAAGTAGTTGTAATATAATACAATGAAATTGTTGTGACTCTTAAGATTATGAAATTGATGAAGATTAATATTTCATCCACAACGACGAGTCAAAAAGGAGTCACAACTTCTAACTATTTGTAGTATTTTCAAATTAACGCTTGTACTAGGACAAAAATATGTACAAAATGAATACTTGCCTTGATTGGATAGGGCGTTGATCGACGATCGAGATCGGATGGATCGGATCGGAGCGGATCTTGATGGAAGATCAAGATCAAGGCGATCGGACGGCTGGATCTGCTTAGATCTGAGTTGAGGATCACGATCGGATGGACGGCTGAGATCTGATCTGGCTGAAAAGATTAGATTTGATCAAGATCAGATCTTGATCAAATCCAATGGCTGAGATTGAATCTCACACCTTCTGTCTCTTCTTCCCTCCTTTACTGAACCAGAGAGGGAGAGAGGGGGATCCCGGCGACGGCGATGACCGGTGGTGCAACGTGAGGCAGCGCGAGGCGACGTCGATGGTAGCGGCACTGTCATCGAGGGACGTCGACAGCGACGGGGACAGGCACGATGGTGGCGACTCTGTTTTGGCTTCGAAAACAGGGGAGCGATGGCGGGGGATGTGTTCACGGTGTTGATTGACGATGGTGGTCGGAGGGCGATGATGGTGGAGAGGAGAGGAGTTTGAGGGGATGAGGAGAGCGATGGTGAAGGTCGTGAGGCGATGAAGACGATGGAGGCTAGGGTGGTAATGGTGGAGGCGAGGGCGGTCGGAGATGCTAGGAATTCTGGGGATTGGGTTTGGACGTGGACAATGAACAGGGAAATGGTGGAAGGTTGAAGATGGAGTTGGGGACGACGGTGGAAGATGGCGGTGGTGTTGACGAGGAGAGGGTGGCTATGCGAGGGGGGAGCGGCGAGGTGAATGCGGATCGAGTTTGGGCGTTGGTCGAAGGGAGAAGGAGACGAGGAACGGGAGAATCGAAAGGTAGGGGATGAAGTGGGGTTAGGCAGCTACAGGGAGTAGGGTTTACACTGTAATCTAGGGTTAGGGTTAGGGTTAGGGGTTTAAATAGGTAGGGTTTCAGGTTTTTGGGTATTAGGGTATCCGGTTTGAGTGGGATCCAAAAGAAGACTTAGTCAAAAATCCATTAAAATGGAAATAAAGAGATAACTGATATGAAACAGTTCATCTCTTCATGAAAAACGACACAAAAGAGCAGGACGGACATACCATTGAATTAGATAAAGGCACAAAAAAAAATTGAGTTGAAACAATATAACGATTTTATTCAAACGGAAACAAATTACAGGATCTCAAATTGATAAAAGAGTACACTGGGGCAAAATATAGTATAAAAATACAGATACGGAAAATAGGAGTTATAAATCCTACCCACCTTACATAAAAATTTTGTCCTCGAAATTTCCTTAGGCGGTACATAGGACAAGGTAAAAGCAACTTGGGAAAGGGTAACAAAACAGCGATCCAAATGAAGGTCAAATTGGTGGCAATACCACGATAAGAAAGAGATTGATAACAATGATGTCAGGCGGAATGCATGGAAGAAAATAGACAGTATTGGAAGGAAAGAAACAACATAAGGTAACCAAGGAAGAAGGGAGCAGGTAGAACTTGAATCAAAGAGAGAATTGATAGAGAAGAATTGAATTAAATAATGAATGTGTGCATGATGGTAGGATGGAATGCAAGAAGGAAGTAACCGGCATCAAAATGAAGAAGAACACCACAAGATTTGCAAGAAAACAAAGCAAGAAGATGAAGGAATAGGAGAGTTGGAATCGAAGAAGGGATGGACAAGGAAGAGGTGAATCATGCAATGAGTCAACGGATGAAAACAAATGCAAGAGATAAGGAACAGCAACCCATGCAAGGAAAGAGAAGAAGCAATAGGATCCTGGGACCTGTGGGTTATGGACCCACCTCGCTTCCGCTGTGCCACTCTGATGGTGACATTCCAAGCTGCAGACATGTCGTTGTAGACCACATGTACCAGGCGACGATCCGGGCAGAAAGAAAAGAATGAGGCACCAAAATCAAAGAGAATATGGGTTCCAAATAGAGGTAAGCAATAATGCAAAGTGGATATAAAACTTTAGCTTCAATCAAAAAAAAATAAAAGATATAATACAGATCAAAACTAATGGCTTTAACAGAACTAATAACAACAACAAATATCAATGATAATAATGTCAATAGTAATAGAATAATAATAACAATAATAAAAACTAATAATAACAACAATAATAATAAAATTAGTAATAATAATATCAAAATAATAATAATAACAATAAAAATAACAGAAATCAAAATCATCATAATCATACAGATAAAAATAATAATATAATAAAATAAAAATATCAAAAATAATGACAATACATATACGACAGTATTGGATTTATCATATTCGTGAAAATAATGCAGTAACAATAGAAATAATAATAGCATTAAAAATAATAACAATAATAATAAAAATAATAGCAATAATAGTGATAATATCAACAATAATAATAGAAAGAAGAAAAAAAATTATAACAACAACAATAATAACAGCAATAGTAATAACAATAATAATAACAACACCAATAATAATAATAATGAACACAATAGCAATAATAATAATAATAGCAATAATAATCTCATACACAAAATAGAGTAAAATCAACTTTACGAGTTCAAATTGTATGGAAGCATAAAGTGTAACAATATAAACAAGATGTCATAAAGGAAATATTTCTTTACCTTTAGTTTCATTATATAAGTAAAAATTGTCTTGAAATATCAATTAACAAATAGGTAGAAAATCTTGCATCCTTAACATCAAGTTACATGTTTGCCTTCATGATATCAGGTTGCAGGTTGCCGTCTGGGTATTCGGTTGCACATTTTGGCTCTCCGATATCCAGTTGCAATTTGCCTCCATTGATATCGAGTTGTATATTTGCTATCTCGACATTAGGTTGCACCGAAATGGTGAAATGTATATAAAATTAAGCATGCTCGGGTTCAAAACAAATTAATAATAATAATAATAGTAACGATAAAAAAAATAACAATAACAATAATAATAACAAAATATCGATACTAATAACAATAAGAATAACAATGATAAGAACAATGATCATAACAATAATTATAGCAGTAATCGCAAAAAGAATGATAGCAATAATAATAATAATAACACTAATATCAAAATATTAATAACACTAGTAAAAGTAATAATGCAAGACAAGATATGGTTTGGGTCCAACATTTTGTGGAAGTAATTTAATATTAACAATAATAATAAAATAGTGAAAACAACAATAAGAATATCAATGGTAGTAACAACAATAATAATACTAGTAATGATAATGAAAATAATAGCAATAATAATAATAGTAGTAATAATAGCATTATACAACAAAATAAGAATTTGTCTTATCCAAAATAATTCAGTAGAAATATGTAGTCAAACAAAAATGAAAAGTGAAGTTAAAATACACCATTGTTCGGAATAGCAAAATATTTGTTGAGAAATATTTTTATAGAAGATCGAAAATAAATATAACAATTAATAATCGTTATATAGAATGTATTCAGGAAAAATAATTATAAAGAGAAAAATAGGTAGGAGGAAAAATGAAGCTATACCCAATAAAGAGTTAAAGAGAATGATGACTAGAAGGGTCAAAAAAAAATTAAGGAATTGAATACGAAGGAAAAAGGATGAGGGACAAAATCGGAATTGAAGAGAATATAGCAGGGAAGAAACAACCAACATGATACTCGATATGAATCCACAAATAAAAATGAATGCAATGCAGGAAAAGCAATGAATGATACACGAGCTGAAATAAGAAGGGATCACGAGACAAGCAAAAAATCAGGGATTGCTTGCACCGGAATCAAAAGAATATGGGTACGGAAAGAATAAATTTGTACCCAATAAGGAATCAACAAATCAAGACGACTGCAAGAGATGGGAGGAAACAAGGAATCAAAGAATTGAATATGAAGGAATCAAAATGAATGGAATAACACTACTGTCCAGATCAAGTTGATTATCAAATTATTCATGTGTTTGCATGGCCTATTTAATGTTGAGTTAATCCTGACTGAGTCAAGCCTGTCTAATGTATTAGTCAAACTAACACATTAACCAAATCTGAACTCTGATACCACTAAAAACCTTGTCACGCCCTGCTTCCCAATAACACGGAATACAAGTGCGTGACGAAGCCTAGCGAATGATTTTAACATCATCTATAAGCTGTAGGATCGACTCAGCATCACAACAAGAATATAACAAGAGATATTTATAACCACGCATGCATGAATAATTTATTAGCAACAGAAAACAATAAAACAATAATAATATCCCAATAGTCTCAAGTCTGGACCAGGTTAAAACTCGGGAACATGAGCCCTTTACAAGTTCTTAAGCAGAAAGAATAAATAATTCAAAAAAAAAACAAATATTCTAAACGAGTCTTTTCTTCACTTGAAGACTAAAATCTCTGCTCACTAATCCCAGCAGGTAGCACGTCTCCAAGGTCTGCTTAATAAATATAAAAAGAGAATAAATAGAGAAAACAAGAGAAAATGCCTTTAGTGCAAGTTAGGACCACAAATAGTAAAAACGGGTACAAGTAATGTGGAACAAAATTTGGAATCAAGAATATAACGGGGATGCAACAAGTAGTGGGAACTCAAGGACTAGTTAGCAAGAAGGAAAACTCAAGAGATCAGGTTGGGTAACAAATACTAATAGTGGAGCAAGTGACAAGTGAACACGTAGGGTATCTAACCTCAAGTGACAGGCATCAAGTCTAGTGTCAAATAACAAGTGTCAAGTCTAGTGTCAAGTAACAAGTGTCAAGAATCAAGTCTCAAGTCTAGCATCAAATATTATATTCAAGTGCCGAGTCTCAAGTAACAAGTTGTCAAGTATCGAGTAAACAAGTATCAAGTTCAAGTTTCATAGTTCAAGTCTCATGTATCATGTAATCAAGTATCGAGTAAGCATGTATCATGTTCAAGTCTTGTAGTTATTACTATCTAGGTAGCACTTCATGCATCCATACTTTTACTACATGGTTGCTACAGTCAATACAATTTCGTTTAGGCCTAGTAATGGAGTCTATAGGGTGGTGTACTCAGGTATCAAGTATCAAGCAGGTACGGTTCATGAATACGAAAATAAATAACAGGTTCACGAAGCAAGTTCGTGAATACTAACAGGTTCAAGACCCACACGGTGAGTTCATGAATACAACAGGTTCATGAGCCAAGTAACTGGCTCCATGAATACATCAAGGTGCAACAGGTTCATGAACCGAGTACTGGGAAACACGGGCCCCCTTCCGAGTACACTTACTTATATTGTTCACTACTATGGTCTTTTCCTTAAACTCTGCCTTGTTACATTTATTAATTTTATCAAGCAAACATGAAAGTGTGCGAAACAAGTCAAGAAATCATAATCATGGACATGGAACAAGTTGAGATAATTATATAGCATATTCGAGGGTCAACACGAATAAAAATATCGCGAACAACGAAAATCTAAAATATGGACAGCAAGATGTTGTTGTACCCAAACTGCGATTTCCGTTGCTACGAGATAGAAAATATAGATCCATCAGAAGATCTAAAAACTATACTCCTGCCCGGTTCCAACGCATATAATTAAGGTACATGAAACTCGTGGTAACATGTGTCAAAACAGCGAACTACACAGCTAATGTGTTCAGGCAGAATTTGTGAATCTAAGTTTAAACATGGAAACACAGTTGAAATATTGTTAATTAATTCTGAGAAAATGTGGGGATGTTCTCTAAGGTGTCCAGTAACAACATATAAAATTTCAAGTCAACGCTTACTGTTAACATAGTTAAATTAATTTGCAAACTAAAGGTGTGCAACAGTTTTGTGAATCTGCGACTACCGACACAGCTACAGTAAAACTATGATATCTCCTAGACCGTAACTCTGAATTCAAAAGTACTAGAGGCTATAGACATCTAGACATCTAAAGATAAATTTACTGTTCAGGGCTCAGGTTTTGATTCTGATGTTAAAGGGGTCAAAACAGCAAGTGAAGTTCAGGACAGCAACATGTGGGAATGTCCTACGCGTATAAGTTGCATGATAATTGGTTGTTAGGCATCTAAATTAATGTGTGATACAAATACGGGGTAATGGTTATCAAAACCGCAAGTAATATTTATTTCTCAACTCAAATGGGTGCAAGTTCATCACATACAAGATACAACACACATCCACAAATCTAGAGTTCCTTAATTTCATGTTTTCATGTGTCTAGGGGATAAAATGAGTCCAAGTAGTTGTAATATAATACAATAAAATTGTTGTGAATCTTAAGATTATGAAATTGATGAAAATTAATATTTGATCAACAACGACGAGTCAAAGAGGAGTCACAACTTCTAACTATTTGTAGTATTTTCAAATTAACGCTTGTACTAGGACAAAAATATGTACAAGATGAATACTTGCCTTGATTGGATAGGACGTTGATCGACGATCGAGATCGGATGGATGGATCGGAGCGGATCTTGATGGAAGATCAAGATCAAGGCGATCGGACGGCTGGATCTGCTTAGATCTGAGCTGAGGATCACGATCCGATGGACGACTGAGATCCGATCTGGCTGAAAAGATCAGATCTTATCAAGATCAGATGTTGATCAAATCCAATGGCTGAGATTGAATCTCCCACCTTCTGTCTCTTCTTCCCTCCTTTACTGAACCAGAGAGCGAGAGAGAGGGGGGTCTCGGTGACGACGGTGACCGGTTGTGCGACGCGAGGCGGCGTGAGGGGAAGTCGAAGGTAGCGGCACTGTCGTCGAGGGATGTCGACTGCGACGGGGACAGGCGCGATGGTGGTGACTCTGTTTTGGGTTCGAAAACAGGGGAGCGATGGCGGGGGATGGGTTCACGGTGTTGATTGATGATGGTGGTCGAAGGGCGATGATGGTGGAGAGGAGAGGAGGTCGAGGGGATGAGGAGAGCGATGGTGAAGGTCGTGAGGCGACGAAGACGATGGAGGCTACGGTGGCAATGGTGGAGGCGAGGGCGATCGGAGATGTTGGGAATTCTAGGGATTGGGTTTGGACGTGGACGAAGAACAGGGAAATGGTGGAAGGTTGAAGATGAAGTTAGGGACCACGGTGGAAGATGGCGGTGGTGCTGATGAGGAGAGGGTGGCAATGCGAGGGGGGAGCAGCGAGGTGAATGCGGATCGGGTTTGGGCATTGGTCGAAGGGAGAAGGAGACGAGGAACGGGAGAATTGAAAGGTAGGGGATGAAGTGGGGTTAGGCGGCTACAGGGAGTAGGGTTTACACAGTAATCTAGGGTTAGGGGTTTAAATAGGTAGGGTTTCAGGTTTTTGGGTATTAGGGTATCCGGTTTGAGTGGGATCCAAAAGAAGACTTAGTCAAAAATCCATAAAAATGGGGATAACGAGTTAACTGATATGAAACAGCTCATCTCTTCATGAAGAATGACACAAAAGAGCAGGACGGACATACGATTGAATTAGATAAAGGCACCAAAAAAAATTGAGTTGAAACAATATAACGATTTTATTCAAACGGAAACAAATTACAGGATCTCAAATTGATAAAAGAGTACAATGGGACAAAATGTAGTATAAAAATACAGATATGGAAAATAGGAGTTACAATATATTATTATTATTATTATTATTATTATTATTATTATTCCAATATAATACTATATATATACTCTTAAGATGTGTTACACTATCTGTCTCCCTTTCTCTCTCTCTCTAATGACTGAAAGATCTCTTCTTTCTTTTCATATTAACCTAAAATCATACACAATACAATATATAGGTTTACACAAGATTTAATATCAGTCGCTCATCAATTAGCGCCACGACGTTCGACCGTTCATGCTTTGACTGTACAGAGATTCAACAAACAGCGGGTCGGTCGACTATGTGGTCGACTGGTCATTCCTTCAAGTGTACAGGGTGAAAGCAGCGAGTGGGACGGTCGACCGCACTGTTGAGTGTACAGTTGCCTGTACATGTGTAGTCGGGTGTGCGATTGGGGTTGTCGTCGACCGCGACTCTGCCTGCAGCTTCTGACTGATCTTGACCTGCTTGCTCCCACTTGGACTCTTCTTCTCGTCTGTCTTCTTCAACCCATTATCATGTATTTGGATCCACAAACCCCAACAAGTAGCTGCGAACGACTGTACAGGCTCCAGCCAAGAGCTGTACAGTCGACCACACAGTCGGTCATCTCGCTCTCTTTTGAAATCCTGTACACTTGAAAAAAGGACCAGTCGACTGTCCTACTCTCTGTTGGAACCTTGTACACTCGATGGACAATTGCGGTCGACCGTCCAAGGTTGCGGTCGACCGCGCTGTGCTGTTTTATCTGCGGCTGAGATTAAATCTTATGTAAACCTATATATATTATATTGTGTACAATTTTAGGGTTATGAGAAAAAAAAAAGATCTAGCAGCCGTCAGAAAGAGATAGTGGGGGAGATAGAGATAAACATATACCTTGGGGGTGAATTCTTGAGAGATTTGTAAACTTGATCTTCATATTTCTAGTGGAAATCGCCGGAGTGCCTCTACGTGGAGAAGTAGCCATTGCATTAGGTGAACCTCGAAAAAATCTCGTGTGTTCTTGTGTGTTGACTTTTTTGATTGTTTTTGTTTTTTTGTTTTTGATTCTATTATTTTGCATCTCATTGGTGAGTTATTCCGCAGTTAGAACTCAATACATGGTTGATTAAAATTTTAATATGAATAACCTTAAGGAGACATCATACATTCTTGTTATTCGTGATCAAAGTAGGAAAGCATTCTGCTTATTTCAGGCATCATATATAAACATTGATTTTGTCTAGATTCAGTGAGACTAATTCTAATAAGGGTTTTTTACCCATCAAACATGGAGTCACTCTCTCTAAATATCAGTGTTCAAAGACACAAGAGGAGAGAGAGAGATAGATCGCATGAAGGACGTACCTTATGCTTCGATAGTGGGTAGTCAGATGTATTGATGTAATACATTAGGCTGGACATTTTTTATGCAATAGGCATGATTAACCAATACCAATTCGAACTAGGATCATGACACTGGTCTCATTCCAAGCACATGCACAATTATCTTAAGAACGAGAGATTATACGTTTGCCTGTTGCAGTGGGAGCCCCGAAGCAATTCGCTATACAAATTCAGATTTTCAATCTAACAGGAATGCTAGAATATTAAAGTCTAATTTTTTTAAATTCTTGGTGGAAAAGTAGTGTCTTGGCCAAGTATGAAGCATAACTACTTTACAAATTATGCAATTGAATTAGAGTACGCGGCAACTTTTGAAGTGTGTCAAAGTCTCTGCCACTATGCTAAAACTTCGAAATTATAGAATGGTTGAGAGAAATTGCACTTATATTCTAACACGTCCCCTTCAGGTCGAAAGTCCATTTTTTTATAGGCCAAAGAAATGAGATAATACCCAAAAAATTGTGGGCCGAGACCAAAACTATACGCAGAGGTATTTTATTTTTATTTTTTAATTCGCATTTAAATTACGTAGCCGGTGGGATTCAAACCTTGATTGCTCTGATACCATGTGAAAGTTCCTGCCACTAAGCTAAATCTTCGAAGTTGTAGAAGGGTTGAGTAAAAATTGCACTTATATTCTAACAAAGCGTCCAATGAGGCTGTTTGGATGAGATATTTTTTATAGGGTCTTGGTGTAGTCCCTATCCCCAAGTAACACCTCAAACTTTTTTTGATAACAATGGGGCTATTGTACAAGCTAAGGTTCCTAGAAATCATAAGAAGGGAAGGCATATTAGAGGAAATATCATGTCATTTGTCAGTTTGATGAAGCTGAGAAGATTGATGCGGTTATGATAGTGAAGGTAGAAAACCTAGCTAATCTCTTCGCTCCTACCACTGAAGACTTTCGAGTTTCATGTTGATGGCATTTGGAGTTCGGAGTTAACATATTTAGTATAAGGACAGTGGGAGATTGTTAGAATTTATGAGCACCCTTGATACTAAATCTGAATATATATTAATAATTTCAGATATTTTAATTTATGGTTTTATGGATATTATAATCATATACATGCTCGTTTGGATACATACATACATACATACATACATATATATATATATATATATGCTCCATTGAAAACGGATCCGTTTTCAATGGGTTGGAAAACAGCCATCCTGGCCGTCCGATCTAGCTTGATCATGGTCAGCGGATCAGATCTAAACCCGTTAAAACATCTCACTAATGCTCCAAAAAGCGGATATGTAATTTCGTAACTTCACGCCAAAAAACGTTTGAGACTTAGCCTTATTTTGGCGTGGAGTTTTTTTCTGTCGAAAAAATCACTTAGGCTGTTGTTGGAAACAACGGCCTAGATTGTTTTTTTAATAAAAAAAAAACACACCTTGGCCATTGTTTCCAACAACGGCCTAGGTATGTACAAGTGTTTTCCAAACACTTGTACATACCCAAATCTCCCTCACTCTGCCTTCGTCACAAACTCTCTCTCTCTTTCTCTTGAGCTCTCGAAATCCATCCCCAAACCCTAGTTCTCTCTCCGAACTCCTTGGCATCGATTTCTTTGCCTTCTCGATAACCCCCTCTTGTGGAAAGCTCTCTATCTCTCTCTCTCCCTCTTCCGAATACAGCAAACCCTAACTTAGGCCCCAAACTCCTAAATCATCTAAACCCTACCACAAATTCCCTTCCTTTCTCTACGACAGCGCGCAGCAGCTTCTCACATCTCCTTTCCGAACACCTTCATTGTTAAAGGTACTAATTTGTTCCTAGTTGAGAAGATCTAACTAGGCTAATTGATTGGAATTTTTTACCCAGAGTTTGAGTGTACAATTTATGGTTTTATTGGGTATGTAGATGTAGTATTAGTTGTTGTTGGTTGTTGTTCGATGTTAGTAATAGCGCACGAAGTGAAAAAAAATTTGATGCAACTTTGCGAGTTAGTCGGGCTCGCCACGCTCAAGCCAATGCAATTTGTAGAAGTGTGTTTGGATTCACGGTAAGACGTGTACGGCCGTGTATCGCTTTGGAGTAATTCACGTGAGTGAAAGCTGATACATCGACGTATTTTGCAAACTGTGAGTTGAAACTCACATCTTCAAATTTTGTTGGCTCATGTGTTTTGCCATCGTCCCACTCCCAAAGTTTAGGAATTAATTGTTCTCGTTTGTGCAGATTTGTATCGTATATCAAACAACAACCTCATTGTTGGCATTTTTCAGTGAATGAATGCGATACAAGGCCTGTATCTTGCAAACCGTTGGTCGGAACTCGCTTGTACATGTTGCGTTGCGTTGAGTGCGGGGAGCCCTGACCCAATGACAAAGTTTAATTAATTTTTTTCCCATCAATTGTGCAGGTTTTCTCATGATTTTTGTTATGTTTTGAGGGAGTTTTCAACATAGTACTCACTTGAAAAAAACCGTAATTCTGCGAGTAGGTTGGTCTCGCTACTCACAAGTCATACGAACTTGTAGTTTCGAGTTGTAACCCACGGTTTGGTATATGCGTCTGTGTATCGCATTCCCTTCATTTCCAAGAGTGAGGGGAACGCGAGTGAGACACGGCCTTATCTTGCAAACCGTGGATCGGAACTCGCTTGTACAACTTCTGTTGCCTTGTGTGCGGCAAGCCGGACCCAATAACAGAGTTTTATATTTTTATGACGTTGTTTTTGACGTTTTGTCACTTATTTTGTTTTGTATGTATATATATCGCAATCGTTTGTTAACAAGCTGTTTTATATATGATGTGTATATTAGTTGACCAATAATATATTTTTATCCTAGATGAACAACGATACGGAGAGTTCTGCTGTCAGTGATAATTTTGTGCGGGTAGAACCAATCATTGATTCCATGTCGTTAGTCGAAGACCATCTAAAACCAAAGTTAGGTATGACGTTCTCCACTTTAGTTGAGGCCGAGAATTTTTATTCTTCATATAACCGTTATGGGGGTTTTGCAATGTGTAAGGGTGGGAATAAGTTAAAGGAAGGAGTGGAAGTAGATAAATCATATCTTTGTAATAAAGACGGTCGTCACCGAGTCAACATAGTGATAGTAGACGGAGAACAACCTGTAGAATGAGTTGCAAAGCTTGTGTTCGTGTAAAATTGAACGAAGTAAGTAATACGTGGGTGGTATATTAATTTCACGAAGAATACAATCACGAATTCACCTCACCCGGTAGAAGACATCTTTTTCCCCGGAACCGTTCCGTGTCAAATACGGATAAAAGGATAATAGATCAATTCAACCAAGCTAATATCCAGACATGTCGACAAATGCTCTTCTTCGAAAGTACTAGTGGTGATCACGATCAAGTAGGATTCACAGAAAAAGATGTTAGAAATTTACTTAGAGATTCGCAAGAAGCATTGAAAGGACATGATTCTACAATGCTTATTGATTTTTTTGAATCTAAGAAATAGACGGATCCTTCATTTTTTTATGACATTCAAGTATATCCCGAAGGGCGGTTGTCACATTGTATGTGGGTTGATGGTATTTGTAGGATGAATTATGAAGAATTTGGCGATGTAATTTGCTTTGATGCCACGTACAATACGAAGCAGTCATGGAATATTATTCGTTCCCTTTGTTCGAGTTAATCAACATTGGCAATCGACTTTCTTAGGAGGTGGGTTCATTCCAAATGAGACAGGCCTCTTCGTTTGAATTGTTCTTTGAAAAGTGGTTGGGGGGTTATGAATCGTGCTCCATCCGGTATCGCCACCGATCAAGACCGTGGGATCGCCGTCGCAGTTAAGAAAGTTTTCCCCCAGACTCGGCACCGTTTTTGTATTTGGCACATTCTGGATAAGTTACCCCAGGAGGTGCGTATTTCGAACGATGTCGACAAGTTTAGGGAAGTCCTTGAAGAATGTCATCTACAATTCCGAATATGTACATGAATTTGTAGGAAAATAGAATTTGTTGATTTCGCAATACGGATTAGAGAGTAACAAATGGTTGAACGATCTATTTGATATCCGTGAAAGTTGGGCACCCATCTATGCTAAAGATTCTTTTTGTGCCGGCATGTTGAGTAGCCAACAGGTTGAGTCAGTACATTCTGTCCTGAAGCATCATACAGAAAAGAAATATTCCTTGCATGAATTTACCGTCATCTTCGACCGTTTTTTGGGAAGGCAAAGACACGTTGAACTGAAAGAAAATCATCGTAACCGTGAGAAGAGACCGAAGTTGAAGAGCGATGGGCTTTGGAGGCACAAATGGCAAAAACATATACTTTGAAAATCTTTTACAAATTCCAAGATGAAGTTACAAAAAGCTTCATGTACAATGTGACATTCATTGCCGATCTTGAGGCACTGGATGGTTCAACATTCCATGTGATATTCTGTGGAAAATCAGAACCGGCTCGCCTTCTTCAATTATGCAAAATCAATGGAATTATTACATGTGCATGTCACTTCTTCGACTTCGTTGGCATTCCTTGTAGGCATATTTTAGCTGCTCTTCGTTTCGGCCATCACACTTCCCTTCTGGATGTATATATTAGAAGAAGATGGACCAGAAATGTGATGAGAAGAAGTTATACATCCATTCCAACCGAACCCAATACCGAGAATTTTGCGTCTCGATATTGTGAGTTGAGCTAACATGCAAAACAGATTGTCGATCTCGGTTATTCCTCCAATGAAAGTTACAAATACACATAGGATAATTTGTAGAAGATCATTTACGGAGTTTCTCGGCTACAACCCAGATTAGGTGAACAACCTGAACAGGCCTCACAACCACATGACAGTGTCGAACCAGGAGGTAGTTCACAACAGCATAGTAGTGCACAACCTCATGATCAAGGGTGTGGACACATACCTACAAGCATTAGTGACCCACAGCAATGCATGACAAAGGGAAGGCCTCGCGCCAAAAGATTGAGGCCGATAAGAGAGCAACTCTGCATAAAAAATCGAGATGGTGCCGAAGATGCGGCATTGTGCAAATGAATCATGATTCAAGAAATTGACCAACTTTATTTGAGGGGTAAGACTCGTACTTTATTTCTTTGTGCCTCGTTTAAATTTAGTATACTTTATTTGTGGTAAATGAGTTTCTTACTAACTAAACCTAATCTTTCATTGAAGGCAAGAAGTAATTCCTTCCGATGAAGACAATTCTGAGTCGAGATATGACGATCCACTGTGAATTGGAATTTATAAAATGTAATGTTTCAGTATATTTTTAACTCATTGTGCAACTTGGTTAATTATCTTTGATTGGTAACTGTAAATGTTCTTGAGATTAAAGTGTTGTTGGTTTGTGTCGTTTGTTAATATTGTTGTTGTACATAATTGTTGGTTTGTAACTCAGCTGTAGCAGCACTTGCAGATGTAAATATTTTTTTTTGTTTTTTAACCTAGGTCGTTGTGTTGTCTCCGACAACGGCCTACGTTATTTGTTGAAATTTTTTTGGTATTCAATAACTCACTTTGTTTCTGGAGTATTAACACAGAAAGGAAGACCCTTAATTTTTTAACCTTAAGCCGTTGCCTACAACAACGACATAAGTAATAGGACAAAAGTTTAAGTTTTTAGGGTGCCCTCTGACTTGAACACGTTAAAAAGAGCAACAAGTCACAGAGGAAAACAATAATTTTTTGATACCCTAGGCCATTGTCTCCAACAACGGCCTAGGTTGGAGTCAAAAAATTGTAATTTGGGGGGTGCCCTCTGACTTGGAGAAGACCAAAAAAGCAACAAGTCAGAGAGCAACAAGGTATTTTATAAATACCTTAGGCCGTTGTTGGAGACAACGGCCTAGGTTGTAGTAAAAAAGTTGTAATTTTGGGGGTGCTCTCTGACTTGGAGAAGACAAAAGGAGCAACAAGTCAGAGAGCAACACCCTATTTTATAAATACCTTAGGCCGTTGTCTCCAACAACGGCCTAGGTTCTAGTAAAAAAGGAGTAATTTTGGGGGTGCTCTCTGACTTGGAGAAGACAAAAGGAGCAACAAGTCAGAGAGCAACACCCTGTTTTATAAATACCTTAGGCCGTTATCTCCAACAACGGTCTAGGTTGTAGTCAAAAAGTTATAATTTTTTTGGTGCTCTCTGACTTGGAGAAGACAAAAGGAGCAACAAGTTAGAGAGCAACATCCTAGGTTGTAGTCAAAAATTTGTAATTTTTGGGGTACTCTCTGACTTGACCAACTTGAAAAGAGCAAAAAGTCATGGAGCACCCTTTTATATGAATACCTTAAGCCGTTGTCCCCAACAACGGCCTAGGTTTGAAGTTTTTGGGGTTTTTACATTTTTCTTTTCACTCTTTACGTACAGTCTTTGTGGAAATTTATACCAAAGACAGATGATATATACTTGTATATCGTTTAGCTATGTTTTTTTACTGGCCCACTTTTTTCCACCTTTCAAACCAATATATATCTTGGTGGTTAAATATTTTCAAAAAAAAAACTATGAAATAAATCATTATCATCAATTTTGTAAAAAATAATTCCCTAACTATATTCTAATCCCTATTAGATGTAAATTCTTCTAGGGAACATAGATCTCTCCGGTTATTGGTGAGTGTAGGGTTTCAACCCAAGTAGTAACACCTAGATTAGGGTTAGGGTAAGGTTAGGGTTAGGTTTTTTTATTGTCAGATGGGTTTTCTGTTAGAATTTCAACCCATGTGGGTAACATCCCTATTAGATGTTTTTTCGTTTTTTACAATTTTCTCTTAACTCTTTACGAACAGTGTCTCTGCAACTATATACCAAAGACAGATGATCTATGCTTCTATATCATTTATATTTTTTATTACATTCCAATTTTTTCCCTCTATCTAACCAATATGAAATTATCAAGGTTAAATGCTTACAAAAATTTCCAAAAAATAAAAGGATTAAGGTTACATGTATAAGGTTAGGGTTAGTGCTAACAGGGTGTTAGGGTTAACACCTAGGTTAGGGTTAGGATAAGGTTAGGGTTAGGGATTTTTTGTTAGATGGGTTTTCTGTTAGGGTTTCAACCCAAGTGGTAACATCCCTATTAGGTGGATTTTTTTTTTGTCTTTTTGTTTTTTACAATTTTCCGAAAGCAATCAGATCCAGTTCTTGATGGCCAAGTAATTGGATCAGATTGCTCTGCGCTCTAAAGCGAACTGAATCTTTTCTAGTTTTGGTTTCTTCTTGTCTATCATTATTATTGAATATTTTTGATATTCGGAGATGGGTTTGAAAATTTGGAAGGGTGTTTTCGGAAGAGTGCATTAGATGGGTTTCGCACCTCTTCGTATTTAGTCGTGAAAAGTGGAATGGCACGACGTGGCGTGAAAACCTACCTACCCTATTCAAAAATAATAAATTTTTAAATCTTTTTTACAATTTAAAACTCACCAGTTTATATACATTCTCTTCAAATTCAAAAGAACCATACTGCTTCTCCTTTTGAGTCTTGGGAAATCACGTCTCCGATGAGTTTTGCACCTTTCCCTTCTTTCTCGTGTCAAATATAGAAGAATTAATCTCTTATCTTATTGGGTTATACATGTGGGGATGTACATGTGGGTTTCTACATGTGATTTTTTTTATATTGGACTTGTTGTATATGTGGGGATGTACATATGATTTTTCTTATATATGATCTACATATGGAGATCTACATGTGGTTTTCTCCATATATGATCTACACGTGGGGATCTACATGTGGTTATGTACTTTAGATTTTTCCCATATTGAACTTGTTCTACTACATGTGATGCCCACTTTGAAGATTCTCAATAATAGTAGGCAAAGTTATCCTAAACAAAATGAACACTCCATTCCTCGACATAGACTTAATCTACATGTGGTCCAACTTATGGAATCCATGAGTTGATAAAACTCCATTCCATTCTCATTCACATGATCCTTATAAAACTTTTTCTCTTTGTACCTGTCACAGATTTTGCATATATATTGCCCACAAAGAGCATTATAACCACAAAGAGTTGAAAAAATGGAAGGGTTTTATTGTTTTAAGATAAGGGAGCTTATAAGGGAAGGAAGCGGGAAAGGAGGGGTTGATTTTTCCATATTGGACTTGTTGTACATGTGGGTATCTAGACGTGGTGCCCACTTTGTGGAGTCTCCGAATGAAGGGAAAACTATGAAGAGAAAAAGAGCAAGGACCGATGATGCTATATGAAGTGATAAGCCTCCAATGTGAAGTAAATTTATAGCTATTTCTTTGGTCTTCAACCTTCTTGGGCTATTACATGTGGGGATCTACAAGTGGTTTTCCCCATATATGATCTACATCTAGGGATCTACATGTGGTTTTTTCCATATATGATCTACATGTGGTGATCTACATGTGGCTTTTCCCATACATGTGGGGATCTACACGTGGTTTTTTCCATAATGAACTTGTTCTACTATATGTGATGACCACTTTGAAGAGTTTCCAATAATAGTAGGCAAAGTCATCATAAACAAAATGAACACTCCATTCCTCAACCTACTCTCCTAACCTTACATTAACCCTAACCCTTATCCATAATCCTACTCTCCTAACCCTACTGATATGACTAAAAATAGGGTTAAATCAGAATCGTCCAAATCGAGCACGAATCTTAAAGCTTGAGGGTAAAATGGTAATTTCACCTATAAATGGGTCTGAAACGGGTTCTGGGTCTTTTGTCCACAAGCCCAATAACCCGCGACCGGATCCACCTTTACTGGGTGCGGGTCCAAACCCGCAAGGAACCCGGCCTATCAGGATAGGATTAGGATTTCTGGTTATGTCTAATCAACGACCCTGATTCGCTCTATCCTTTCACTGGGAATTAGGGATTTTATTCCTAAATTGATCCCAAAGGCGGCTATAAATACCCCCCATCCACCACCATTAAGAGGTAATTAATCTTTTACCAATAAACACTCATTCATAATCTTTCTGATTACTGACTTGAGCGTCGGAGGGTGCGTCACCGGGATCAACCCCGGTGTATCGCACTTTTTGCAGGTGAACGGCGGGAGTCAACAGTCTAACTCCGGCAGAAAGGTTTCAGGTTTGGCTATTTGTTTCTCCTAAGAATCCCAAAATTCTATCTGTTTGCCCCCACACCAGATTTAGCGGTAACAGATTGGCGCTGTCTGTAGGAACACCACGAATAGCAATCCTTCCCCTTCCCTTGGTTAAGATCACCTCCAGCCATGCCTCCCCGAAAACTCAGATCTAGAGGGTCCAACCGTGGGCCCACTCCTCCTCAACCGCAACAGGAGATCCCCCTCCAAACCGTCCAGCCGCAGGGGCAACTTCCACCTCAATATGATCAGCCCCCGCAGCAGGACCAACCTCCTCTTCAGAACCTCCAGCCCCCGCGGGGTCATGTCGGCCCCCAGAACGTCAGCCCCCAGAATACTGATGCAGGGACCTCTCGTCCCAATCCTCAGAAGCAGCCTCCTCATCGGGACCACATCTCCGTACATAACCCTTCGACCGACTCAATGGCATCTTACAACCCCCATCCTTCCGAAGACCTCCGCAATACCATCCTCAAGCGGCAGAAAGAAGAGGACCTTCACCGCCGTTTGGATGAAAGGCGGGCCCGAGAGGGAGCCTCCCGCCAAGAACGTCCAAATGAGCGATCTCCTCATTGCCGAGACTACAGGAGGTCCCCTCCCCACAGAGGACGGAGAGATTCCCCTAGACACCGTAGGAGAAGGCCTCATTCCCCTTCCGGTCGGCAATCCCCGAGAGATGATACCACACCTATCACCCATGCCGATTTCCAGCAATTCTAAGCAACCATCTTGCAAGCCCTCAACCTCTGACCAAACAACAACAATGCTCAGAGGATTCCCACTCCTCCTCCGGTCCAAAGTCCTCGCCACACCTTCCCAAGCTCCGAGCAACCACCATCACATCCCTGGTCCTCGCCCTTCTCTGAGCTACCATCGCCGCAGCCCTCGCTCCCTTTCATACGAAGACGAGTCCAGAGACTCGTTTGGCTACCATTGAAGGGATGATGCTGTCTACCGTCGTCTCCACGAGATGGAGAGGCATCTCGACCAACTAGACAGGGAAGAGGAGCTGAGAGGAAGGACCCTTCGTCCAAGCTGACCTCCCTTCTCTCGAACAATCATGGAGGCACTCGTTCCTTTAGGCTTCAAGCCCCCGCAGTTCGAGACTTACTCTGGGGAGTCAGATCCCGTGGACCACATCGAGAGCTTCAAGACCCTCATGTTGATACACCAAGCTTCCGATGCTCTATTGTGCAAAACCTTCCCGGCCACTCTCAAAGGTCCAGTCCGGGAATGGTAATCTCGTCTCGCCCCATCCTCATATTCTCCTTTGAACAATTCGAGACCCTCTTCGTCACCCACTTCGTTAGTTGCCGCCGCACCGAGAAGACCAACATTTTGCTACTCTACCTCAGTCAGAAGAAGGGTGAAAAGCTCAGAGACTATGTGAAGCAATTCACCGCGGAAGCTAGTTCCATTGCTTCCCTCGACAAGTCAGTCGCTGCAGCAGCCTTCCAGTCAAATGTCCTTAACTCAAGCCTTCGGTCCTCCCTAGCCATGAAGCCCCGCAAAACTTCTCCGACCTCCTTCTCAGAAGCGAGAAGTATATCCGGGCTGAGGAAGCTGAGCATCGCCCCACCTTTGAGGGGTCTTCCTCCGGGACCAAGCGAAAGGTAGCTGAAGAAGAGGGAGCTAAGAAGCTCCAGAAGGACAACGGTGGCCAGCGCCACCCCCTCCCAGATTCGAGAAATTCACTCCTCTTAACGCCAATATTTCCACCATTCTCATGGAGGTTGAAAAGGAAGGGGTTCTGCCTCCTGCCCCGAGATGAATACCCCTGGCAAGAAAAAGGACAAAGAGAAGTGGTGCCGATATCATCGGGACCACGGCCACGACACCAATGATTGTCGGACCCTGAAGAATGAAATCGAGGGCCTCATCCAGAGAGGGCAGCTGTCCAAATTTGTGAGAAAGGACCGAATTGATCTTCCCCCTCTCCCCAGGGGGGCTAACAAGCGCTCTGAAAGGCACGACGAGACTCCCGAGTTTGAAGAGGAACACATCCTGCATCTCATTCATGGAGGCCCCATGGGAGGCACTTCCAACTCCTCTCGAAAGGTTTCCATTAGGGAAGTCAACTCAGTGCACGACATGCCCCCTTCCAAAGGCCTCGGAGTACCGGTCACTTTTTCAGATGAAGACCTCGAGGGTGTCTGAACCCCCCATTGTGACGCACTAGTGATCAACCTCCATATGGCAAATTTCAAAATAGAGAGGATTCTGGTCGACAATGGAAGCTCCGTTAACATCCTCTTCCTCGCGGCCTTCCGAGGACTCAAGCTATTGCGAGATAGGCTCAAGCCCACCGGCTATACGCTCCATGGGTTCATGGGAGTGCCAGTGACTATCGAAGGGGTAATCACCCTCGACGTAACCACTGGCAAAACTCCTACTACCCGAACGGAGCCGATGGACTTCATGGTCGTCGATGTCCCAGCTACTTATAATGTGATTCTAGGCCGACCTGACCTGGCTGCTCTAGAGGCCGTCCCGTTGGCTTATCATCTCAAGATGAAGCCCCCACCAGGGCAAGAGTAGGGGAAGTAGGAGGAAGTCAAGAGATGGCTCGCAAGTGCTACATGACGTCCACAGGGGGATCGGTCCTCTCTCTCGAGACTCTTGAGATTCCCAAAGGGAACGCCCAACCTATGTCCGAACCGATGGACGAACTGGAGGAAGTGCTCTTTTTTGAGCAAGATCCGAACCGCAAGTTCTTTATTAGTAAGACCATCCCCTCCGTCCTATGTTCCGACATAGTCCAATGCATCAGAAAGAACCATGACCTCTTCGCCTGGTCGGCTGCTGACATGCCGAGAATTTTCGAGGAGCTCCTCGTCCATCACCTAAGCGTTGCTCTAGGGTTCAAACCGGTCCAACAGAAGAGGCGCAAATTTTCCCCCGAACGCCAGCAAGCCATAAAGGAAGAAGTGGACAAGCTTCTTAAGGCCCGGTTCATACAAGAGGTTAACTACCCCGAATGGCTCTCGAATGTTGTTATAGTTAAGAAGGCCAACGGGAGTTGGAGAATTTGCATCGACTTCACGGACCTGAACAAAGCATGCCTTAAAGATCCATTTCCTCTCCCAAGCATCAACACCTTGATTGATGCCACTTCGGGCCATGAGCTGCTCAGCTTCATGGATGCCTTCTCCGAGTATAACCAAATCCGAATGTTTCTCCCAGATATCCCGAAAACCTCTTTTGTCACCGATCAGGGGCTCTACTGCTACAGAGTAATGCCCTTGGGGTTGAAGAATGCAGGTGCAACCTACCAATGCCTTATCAACAAGGTCTTCCCAGAACCAAATCGGCCGAAATATGGAATTATATGTTGATGATATGCTAGTCAAGAGCATCCAAGGGGCCGACCATGTTGCCGATCTACAGGAGGCATTCAATGTATTAAGAAAGCATGATATGAGACTCAACCCAAACAAATGTGCGTTCAGGGTCTCGTCAGGGAAATTCCTAGGCTTCATGGTTAGCTAAAGAGGAATCGAGGCCAACCCCGAGAAGATCAAAGCCATACTGGACATGTCTCTTCCTAAAAGTGTGAAAGAGGTTCAAAAGCTCACAGGACGCCTCGTGGCCATAGGGCGCTTCCTGTCTAAGTCGGGGGAGAAGTGTCTTCCTTTCTTCAAGGCCCTCAGGAGGGCTAAGGGCTTCGAGTGGGGTCAACAGCAGCAAGAGTCGTTCGATCAGTTAAAGGCCTATCTAGTCAATCCTCCTCTCCTCAGCAAGCCTATTCCAGGGGAAACACTCTACCTCTACTTAGCTGCCTCCGAGCAAACCCTCAGTGCTATCCTGGTGAGGGAAGAAGACAAGGCTCAGAAGCCCATCTATTATGTGAGCAAGGTACTTCGGGATGCCGAGCTCCGCTATCCAAGATTGGAGAAGATGGCGTATGCCTTGGTTATGGCAGCTAGGAAGCTCTGCCCTTATTTTCAGTCCCACTCGGTGGTCGTTCTTACCGACCAGTCGCTTAAACAAGTCCTGCACAAACCCGAGACTTCCGACCGTCTAATGAAGTTGTCCATCGAGCTGAGCCAGCATGACATATCATACCAGCCTCGGACCGCAATCAAGGCTCAAGCCTTAGCTGAATTTATTGTTGAGAGCACCATACCAGAGTTCAGTCAAGCAGCAAAAGGGCCTCCTATCTGGACAGTGTATGTAGATGGATCCTCTTGCACCGAAGGGAGCAGAGCCGGGGTCATTCTGGCCGGCCCAGATGACTTCGTTCTCCAATACTCCCTCCACATCAATTTTAAAGCCTCCAACAATGAAGCGGAGTATGAAGCCCTTATAGCCGGCCTCGGCATGGCTCGCAAGGCAGGGGCACAACGTCTCCGGATATTTAGTGACTCGCAGCTGGTTGTGAACCAAGTCTTAGGGGAGTATGAGGCACAAGACGACCGAATGGCTAAGTACCTAGCCAAGGTCCGAAGTCTCATGGCTTTATTCGAAGAGGTTCAAATCCAGCGGATCCCTAGAAAAGAAAATTCCCAAGCAGATGCCCTCTCCAAATTGGCCTCCTCCTCCCTTCAAGGTCTCGAGCAGACCGTCCTGATTGAGGTGCTCCTAAGACCGAGCATAGAAGCAGAAACCCCCGACTCGAAGGAGTCGTTGCCCGTCCAACTTCAGGACCATTAGATGAAACCGTTGATAGAATTCCTCAGGGATGGGCTCCTCCCCGAAGATCCTAAGGAAGTTCGTCAAGTCCGAACCAGAGCGGAGCGGTACACCCTCGTTGGAGGGGTATTGTACAAACGCTCCGACACCCAAGTAGACGGCAGACCCTACTTGAGGTGCCTCTCCCCGGAAGTCGGTCTACCATCTCCTCGCCTTATGGCCTATGAAGAAGAGCAGAATGCCAGAGAACTTCGGGAAAATTTGGACTTGGTTGATGAGCTTCGTGAAAGAGCTTCAATTCGCCAGCAGAATTACCGAAGAAGAATTGAGCAGGCTTACAACAAAAGGGTCCGTCCCACCAATCTCAAGGAAGGGGACTTGGTCCTCAGAAAACTAGCTATCTCCTTCCCTGGATAAAAGAGTAAACTATCCCCGAATTGGGAAGGACCCTACAAGATCGCCAAGGTAGTTCGGCCCGAGATGTACCGTTTTGAAGACCTTGAAGGTAGAGAAATACCCAGGACTTGGAATGTCGACCACCTACTGAAGTACCAAGAGAGCGCCTTAACGCCTCTCTAAGTGACTTCAAGTGGCGAGCCATTTCCATCTTTTCACTTGTATTTTGCTTTTTTATTTTCTCATTGTAATAACGGCTTGCAACTTAGAAGCAGCCAATTAGCAGTTATTAATAAAGATTATCTTTTCCCGTATTTTACTTGTGGATTATTTCTATCTCTCTGTTTAAGGCCTTTAACCAAATTAACTCAAACGACGAGTTCGGAGTCCAACACTTGGCTCGATTCCGCTTCTCAAGCTCTCTAAAGCGAGCTAGAAGTGGTTCGCCATTCAAAATTGCTCCCACAACCGTTGAAATTAACTCAAATGACTAGTTCGGAGTCCAACACTTGGCTCGATTCCGCTTCGCATGCTCCTCTTAAGCAAGCTAGAAGTGGTTCGCCATTCGGAATTGCTCCCACAACCGTTGAAATTAACTCAAACGATGAGTTTGGGTCCAACACTTGGCTCGATTCCGCTTCGCAAGCTCGCTCTTAAGCGAGCTAGAAGTGGTTCGCCATTCGGAATTGCTCCCACAACCGTTGAAATTAACTCAAACGACGAGTTCGGAGTCCAACACTTGGCTCGATTACGCTTTGCAAGCTCACTCTTAAGCGAGCTAGAAGTGGTTCGCCATTCGGAATTGCTCCCACAACCGTTGAAACTTGCCCCGACGACGCGTGCGAAGTTCTTACAATCATACTAGACATGGGAGAAGAGTACTCCGAGGTGCTAAACCTTTGACTCCTATGGTTCGTTTAAAGTTGGAGTTAGACATTCCGTGTCCACAAGAAGAAAGATTTGCTTCTGATTATGAGTAGTTGTTAGGAGTTGGAGGAGTTGTACTTGAAAAGACACCCGCCAACATGACATACAAACACAGAAGAAAAACAAGCTTTCACTTATTTGAAATTCTAACGCGCAAAAGTGTTCAAGTTACAAGACCAAGCTACTACTACGAGGTACTACAAAAGCTAAAAAAAAAGGGGGCATAATTAGACCGACTCATTCAACGCTTCTTCGGAATGGGGACGTTTCGGTTCAAAAATACCCGGGGACGGCGTCGCCTAACCTCGGAGCTCGTCTGTAGACCAACGGACTGAGACACCTCTTCAACACTGCCTCTGACCGTGGCCCTAACCGAAGCACCACTAGACGAGGCAGCCACCCCACTTTGAGCATCGGCCGGGCTCCGCTTAATGACAGGCGAACGAGTCGCGAGCTCGTAAAAAGAGATTCCCCTCTCGCTCTCTTCGCGAGTACACGACGTGCTCCGAACATCGATCCTTGCTGGCTGAGGTTTGAGTCGAGCGACTTCCTCCTCGAGCTTAACGATCCGATCCTTCAAAGTGTCTTCCTTCATAGATATTTTGAAGTGAGGAAGTTTAGCGGAGCCTTCAGCGCCAGAGCTATCAGCTATGGTTCGATGAAGGTGGGTCACTTCGATACTTTTGTCGACTGTAACCCTCCTCAACTCGTCAACCTTCACCGTCAACTCGTCGCGCTCGGCCATCAACTTACCCACTGCCGAGGCTAACTCCTCTTCCTCTGCCAAAAGTTCTTATTCAGCTATCTTCAGATCTTGAACTTCTGCCACAAGATCGCCTTTCGCTCGTGTAACGTCGAACAGCGCCTTTCGGAGCAACTCCACCTCGCTTTCAAGACGAACCTCGCGAGATCGCTTCCGTAGTTGTTTCAGCTCGGAGAAATACTCTCTCGCCGTTGCCTTGACATCCTCTAGATCCAACTCACTCTTGAGGAAGCACTCTCGGCTACGAGAGAGGGCCCGCTTCGCTGCTTTCAAGTCAGCACGAAAACGAGCGACTTCGGCTACTGAACTCGACTCGACAACCTGAAAGAGAAGGCGTATCAACACGAAGCACAAGTGGCAAGTTTCAAGTCAAAACACTCCAACACGAAGCACAAGAGGCAAGTTTCAAGTCAAAACACTCAACACGAAACACAGGAGTCTAGTTTTCAACACAATACTTGAAGTTACGCAACACAAAAAGTTTCAAAAGAGTGAGCCATTTCATTAAAGTTCAAAATGTATAAAAAAGCGGTGGCCAGTCCGCAGTTCGGCATTACAACAAAACAAGGTCAAAAAGGTGAAACAAAATCGACAAAAGAGGAGGTGACTAAGTCAAGGGTCCACCTCGTGATGTTGTTCCGAGGCATCGTCGCTCGGCACGGTGACTATCGCTCCTACAATATTCACCCCGTCCTCGACACCGTTCTTGGCTTCTTTGTCCTCCTGCCCGGGTGCGAGCTCCGCCAGAGGGAGTTGCTCTTCCCCGTCTACGGGGTCATAGAAATAGTAAGAAGACCTGTTGAACCAAGGGATGCGAGCCGCTACATGCTGCAGCGCTCGAGCGTAGGCCTCCTCCATGTTTGTCAACATGTGGGCCTCGGCCTCGTCTCGAACGGCCTGCTCCGCAGCCGCCACCTTCATCGCCTCCTCGGATGCCGTCAAAGCCTTGGACAACTCTTCGAGGCGAGCTCTCTCCTTCTCTAAAGCCTCGACCTTGGCAGCCTCGGCGGCGGAATGCTTCAGCACCTCGGCGAGCTTCGTCTCGAGGGCCCCCACTTTGGCCGCACGAGAAGCCGAGATTAGCTGCTCGGCCTCGAACAGCTTGACTGCTTTGGCACGTTATGACCTCTCCCGATCGTTCAGCAACTTCAGCTCCTTTTCTTGGTCAGCAAACTCCTCGAGTAGGTGACTGAAGTGGCAAAGAGTCTGCGAGCGGAGCAAAAAAAAACTATTAGTCCCGAACAAAAAAAAATAAAACCTTAAAAGATTTTAAGAGCAATCATGTTCAACTCTTACTCACCGACATGGTGTTCCGAGCGATCTGCATGGCGTCGTCGCCCACGGAGCCGGCCTTCATCGCCGCACGGTCCTTGGGGGTTGGCAGGTGCTTCACTGCCTGCATGCATATGCCCCCATCCCCGAGGAACCCGTCCACCTTCATCACCCTCCAGTCGGGGACGAAGAGACGTTTGTGCTCCTCGGTGAGGATCTTCTCCGCCTTGGCAGTAAGTGGCGGCACCTCCAGCGCCAGAGCTGCAGTAGTAGTAAATGCCCTGCTCGACGAGCCAGGGGCATCGACCGAAGGGGCTTGGACGGGTTTCTCCGAAGGAGCTTCAATGGGCGTCTCTGAAGGACCCTCGACGACCGGCTTCGAAGGTGCCGAGGGGATTTTCGCTGCTCGGCCTGACTGGGGCCCCGCCGTGGTCCTCTTACTCTTCCTCGTCTCTACCTCCTTCACCGCACAAGTCTTAGTCATCAGTGCCTTGTAGTCCATGCCGGGGCTCTCTGAAAATGCCGAGCAAAAGAGTTAGAAAAAAAACTGAAAACTAAAAAACTAAGGCAAGAAGAAGATGAAAAGCATACTGGGGTCGATCGGACTGAGATCCCCACCAAACAGGACCTCCTCGGTGATGTCCTTCCAACTGAGCGTCGGAAGTCCGAGGAGCTTAACTACCACATCATCTTCTTCTCTCGTTAGCACCGGCTCCTTCTTTGCCCACTTTGGAACTCCGCTCTTCCACAACGTCGGAAAGTTCCACTGCTCGGGGGCACGGATGAGAAAGTACTTCTCCTTCCAGTGGTTGATCGAGTCCAGGTTCTCAATCAACTTCACCCCCTTCCTCAGCGACAAGTAATACCTCATCTCCATCTTGCTCATCTGACAGATGCGGTAGAGGCTCTAAAGCAGAACAAGATCCGGTCGCACGCCGATAGCTTGGCACTGAAGGACGAAAGCAATGACGTGCCGCCACATGTTCGGCATAAACTGAACGGGACTTAAGCCATACCACCGCAGCACCTCGATCACAAAGGGGTGCAGTGGTAGCCGAAGTCCAGCGTTCAATGCGTCGTACGGGAAGACGCAAGTGTCGGCCGAAGTCCCCGAACACGCTCGGATACCGGGACCGGGTAGTAAAAGGATACACTCTTTGGGGATGCAGAACCCACTCCTGATCCGATGCAGATCTGCCTCGGTCAGGATTGAGGGAATCTCGTCCACCTCGAAAGGGTCCCTCGGCTCATTTTCCTCGTACGCCGGAGCCATCCCCTGCACCACCTTCTCCAGGAGGTCTTCGGGATAACTTCTCACTCTGCCGACGCTGGACAAAACGGACGGGTGCTGGCCTAACTCCCCTGCTCCCTTCGGAGTCTCAACTATCGTCGTCCCACCGACCGAATCTACAACTTCTTTCCCCTTCCTCGGCCTAATCACCACCGCTCGGCCGGTGTCTTGGTCCGAGGTGGAGGTCTCGTCCCCAGAAGAAATCTTAACCATTCTCTAAGAGTAAGGAGAAGGACTAACCTTGAACTGACGTTTATGGCCGGAAAAGATCACCGGAATTCAAACCTCCTTGCAGTGAAAGCTAGTAGCGCCACTCGAGAGCGAAAACACCGCTAACAGAGAGCAAAAGTGAAAGTAAAAGTGAAAGTGAAGAATGAGACAAAGACTGGGGGAGGTGAAAACTTATAGTAAAAGAGATGACTCTTGGGCTTTGTAACGTAAAGATGCGACTCTTAGGCCCCCCTCAAAGAAGGCTAAACGACTAAGTAGCGAAGAGCGGCAACGGTTCACAAAGGTAACGGCGTTTCAGATTGGGTCGTACCCCTCGGCTATTCCTCTAGCTTCAAAACACCGAGGCACCCTGCCGAGCCATCGATAGGCAGCTCTGATCGCCCCACGTCCCTCGGAACACTAATCTGAGCGACTAGCGATCCGAGCTGCATATTAGAGAAAAACGACTCTCTCCCCAAAAGTCGTGCAAGATCTCGATCAGACAGCTCAGATCACTCCACGACCACAAAACGACAAGATAACGTTTTCTTGTGATCTGAACCTCTAACCTCGTGATCTGCGCCATGCTGAACGATCCAGATCGCTCCACGTCCCTCGGAACACTAATCCGAGCGACTAGCGATCCGAGCTGCATATTGGAGAAAAATGACTTTCTCCCCAAAAGTCATGCAAGATCTCGATCAGACGGCTCAAATCACTCCACGACCACAAAACGACAAGATAACGTTTTCTCGTGATCTGAACCTCTGACCTCGTGAACGATCCAGATCGCTCCACGTCCCTCGGAACACTAATCCGAGTGACTAGCGATCCGAGCTGCGTATTGGAGAAAAACGACTTTCTCCCCAAAAGTCGTGCAAGATCTCGATCAGACGGCTTAGATCACTCCACGACCACAAAACGACAAGATAGCATTTTCTCGTGATCTGAACCTCCGAACATCGTGATTCGTGCCATGATGAATGGCCCAGATTGCCCCACGTCGCTCGAAAATCCGAACCGTGCGACTGGCAATCCGAGCTGCTCATACGAAGAAAATAACGCCGAGCAACATAGGCTGTCAGATCTTTTCAAAATTCGCGCCTCGACCTGACGAACGGCTCAGATTGCCCCACGTCACTCGGAACTCCGAACCGAGCAACTAGCAATCCGAGCTGCTCATACGGAGAAAAATACCACCGAGCAGCCCTAACCGTTAGATTGTCTCAAAATTCGCGTCGAAAAATGATGGACGGCTCAGATCATGCCATGCCCACAAAACGAAAAGATAGCATTTTCTCATGATCTGAACCTTCGAACATCGTGATTCGCGCCATGATGAACGGCCCAGATTGCCCCGCGTCGCTCGGAATTTCGAACCGAGCGACTGGCGATCCGAGCTGCTCATACGGAGAAAATAATGCCGAGCAACATAGGCCGCCAGACCTTTTCAAAATTCACGCCTTGACCTGATGAATGGCTCAGATTGCCCCATGTTGCTCGAAAATCCGAGCTGCTCATACGAAGAAAATGACGCCGAGCAACATAGGCTGCCAGATCTTTTCAAAATTCGTGCCTTGGCCTGATGAGCGGCTCAGATTTCCTCGTGTCGCTCGGAATCCCCAATCCGAATGAATGGTGATCCGAGCTACTTACGTGGAAAAAACAGCGCCGAGCTAAGTCGCTCGGATTCCGAGCAACTGTCGATCTGAGCTGCTTACGCTAAGAAAATAGGGTCGAGTGACTTCAGTCGTCTGATCCTCCAGAAATTCACGCCCAACGATGATGAGGGGCCCAGATCGTGCCACGTCATAAATCTGATTTAAAAATTAATTATTATTTATTAAAATTGATTTATTTATTTAAAAATTGCGAAAAAATGATTAAAAGTTCGGGATAATTAATTAAAAAATTTAGGAAATAATTATAAATTCGGAAAAATATTTTTGAGCCCCCGGGTAAATAATTATTGCCTAGAATAGTTAATTAAGACTCCCGAACAACGAATCACGACTTCTCAAAATTAAATAAATGGTCCGAAAAATAGATAAAACTTAAGAAAAATCACCAGAAGTCCAGGAAAGCTCAAGAACAACCTTGAGCGCGCAACTAGCATCGAAAATCACCATAATACCTCATGCAAAGATTCAGTACCCCTCGTTTAGACTCCGATACAACTCCATAAGCCATTAAGACAATGAAATTACTTCTCAAAGGCCGATCAAGCTCAGCCTTCGGGAGTGGGGGGCTCGTGATATGAATAAAAATAGGGTTAAATCAGAACCGTCCAAATCGAGCACGAATCTTAAAGCTTGAGGGTAAAATGGTAATTTCACATATAACGGGTCTGAAACGGGTTCTGGGTCTTTTCTCCACAAGCCCAATGACCCGCGACCGGATCCACCTTGACTGGGTGCGGGTCCAAACCCACAAGGAACTCGGCCTACCAGGATAGGATTAGGGTTTCTGGTTATGTTTAATCAACGGCCCTGATTCGCTCTATCCTTTCACTGGGAATTAGGGATTTTATTCCTAAATTGATCCCAAAGGCGGCTATAAATACCCCCCATCCACCACCATTAAGAGGTAATCAATCTTTTACCAATAAATGCTCATTCATAATCTTTCTGATTACTGACTTGAGCGTCGGAGGGTGCGTCGCCGGGATCAACCCCGGTGTATCGTACTTTTTGCAGGTGAATGGTGGGAGTCAACGGTCTAACTCCGGCGGAAAGGTTTCAGGTTTGGCTATTCGTTTCTCCTAAGAATCCACAAATTCTATCTGTTTGCCCCCACACCAGATTTAGCGGTAACACCTACAATAACCCTAACCCTACCCTACATATCATATGTTATTGATTTTTACGAATCAAAATACCAATTTTTTTTTAAAAAAATTTATTCGTTTGACGTTAACGATTTTATATTGGTTAGTTAGGTGGCTATGAATGGAAATAAATAAAAAATATAAACAAAAAAACATACATATGAATGTCTATTTTGTAGTGTTCAGAAGACAATATTTGTAAAGAGTGGAGAGGCACATGTGACTATTCTGTTTTCCCTCTAATTTTCAGTAATTCTGAATGTTCTGAGTGGTACTAACTAAAAAGAGTTTAATGCTCCATTCATAACACAAACAAGTCTTTATATATTGGTCATAAAGAGAATTGATAGAACTTAAATATATATAAACTCTTTACTGGAAACTTATTACCTATCAACTCCCAACTACAAATATTAACCTAATTAATGATAAACCAAAACAAGCTCTTACCGCAAATGTGTTTCTTACAATAACCCTAACCATACCCCTAACCCCCGGATTACCGTTATCCTACCCTTAACCCCCGTTAACACTAACCCAACTTAATACACTAACCCTAACCCTAACCCTAACAAATGATAAGATTATGTTTTATTTTCTGGTATTTTCTGTAAATATTAAAACATCGTGATTACATAGTGGTTAGTTAGGTGTAGTCAAATTGAAAAATAAAAAAACATATAAAGGATATACAAGCATAGATCATCTATCTTTTGTATAAAGTTTCACAGAGATTGTTCGTAAAGAGTGAAGAGAAAATTGTAAAAAGCAAAAATTGTGCCACATTTGGCCTACTACCTAGGCCGTTATTGGAGACAACGACCTAGGGTATACACAATATGATGGTCTTGCTCTCTGACTTGTTGCTATTTTTAACTCCAACAAGTCAGAGAGTAAGACCAAATTGTCTTCTTTTTGGCCTACTACCTAGGACGTTGATGGAGTATACACAATATGATTGTCTTGCTCTTTGACTTGTTTCTATTTTTACCTCTAACAAGTCAGAGAGTAAGACCAAATTGTGCAGTATTTGGCCTTCTACCTAGACCGTTGTCGGAGACAATGGCCTAGGGTATACACAATATGATGGTCTTGCTCTCTGACTTGTTGCTATTTTTACCTCCAACAAGTCAGAGAGCAAGCCCAAATTGTGCAACATTTGGCCTTCTACCTAGGCAGTTGTTGGTGACAACGGCCTAGGGTATACACAATATAATGGTCTTGCTCTCTGACTTGTTGCTATTTTCAACTCCAACAAGTCAGAGAGCACCCCAAATTGTACAACTTTTGTCCTAATACCTAGGCCATTGTTGGAGACATTGTCTAGGTTAAAAAAAAAAAAAAAAAATTACCTACAATTCGACATAGCAGCTGCAGCTACTACACTTGAAATTTTTCCCAAATTCCAAATACTTTCTCATCACCTCCACTCTCCAAATAAATTTATACGTACAGCCGCCAAAATCACCAACCATAATTGACTATTAGCAATTAATAACAACAACATCAACTACATTAAACTTACGAACAACAATTTCCACATTTTAAGTTACAACAGGGATAAAACCAAAAAAAAAAAAGCACTTAACTACAACAAACAACTTGTTTACGGTATTGGCTAAGAACCGGTCGTGTATGGCTGTGATGCTCGCCTTTTCCGAACAGGATTTCGACGCCTGGATCGGGGTTGACGACTCGAGGATTTCTTCTTCTCCCCTCCTCTTCTACGTTTCCAACAACCTTCTCCTCACTCTCATCTTCTTGCTCTTGTTCTTGAGATGGATGTGAAGTTGAAGCTTATTGTTCTCTCAGCTCATGTTCTCGTTGTTGCCCCGATCAATGCAGCTGGCCTACCCCTCACGCTTTTATGTCGCCCTCTCGGTGACCTTAATGCTCGATCCAAACGTTCAGCCTCTCCCAAAACATCCAAATTGGTACGGCATGAAGCGAGCCTCTGAGCGAACCTCTTCATAGCCGTGCCCACAATACTTTTTATTACATCCGCGCATTCTTTTGCCATGTCCATCGTATGATCAATCTAAAACAAAAAAACCCCAAAAAAAATAATTACACAAATTCGGTAAATTAAAAAATTTAATATCTTTAAATATAATGAACATTAAAAGAAATATGAAGATTATAGTTATCACTGTACGTATAGCTGTAGCCTTTGGTTGGAACATGGGTTGTGAACTAGAATAGGCGGGTGGTGGTTCAATCTCCCTCTCCTCAATTAATCGTTGAACACTAGCAGGTAGTTCTGTATTGGGAGAGATGTACAAACGTGTAATTGATCTGAACCATTGCATGTACTTCCCCTGCACCCTGCCATCGTACTCTGGAACATTAACAATTACAAGTTCAAACCGTCGCTCATTCCATTCTGCAACATGAACACGATGGAAATCTGCCCAATCATGAGTAGGCATATGACCGGTATCCCTCACGGCATGTAACTCATGGTCGTATAGGTTTGCACAGCTTGGGGGAGTATCTTGTTGAAGACCGAACTGACGAAGGACTCTCTCCGGTCGCGGATGCTCCACTATACCGAAGTTGATGAGTGGAGCCATCGTCAGCCACAACTGCGGCCCGGTTGTGCACATCGGTGGTAGTCTTCCCACCCGCTCTGGTGTATATGGCACCCAAATCACGAACTCTTCTCGCAGTTGGTCGAGCTCGTCTCTGTAGTACGTTAGTACACCTTTGGGATTGTCTTTGTAACTCCGATACCAACCCAATATACCCTTAAAGGTGCTAACATATCAGGATTTTCTGGTTGGGCCATCCAACCGTCCGTCGGTCTCCTAATGCGGGGACGACCCAAGTGCAGTCACTCCCATGACCAAATCTGTAATAAAACCATCGGACCGGTCATCTCGGTCCCATCTAGCGCTACAGAACACAACGACCTATATAGCATTGCCAACGCGCAACTTCCTCAGCTGTACCGGCCAACTAAGCCTAGGTCGGCGAGCAATCGTAGATACATAAGGTGCACCGTATCCCTGGATGAGTTAGGCAAGAGAACCCCTCCGAGCACCATTAGAATGTAACCTCTGGTGTAGGACTGTACAAAGTGGTCGGGCGATGCATTGGTTAACGTCCCATCAAAACGTCCCTTCAACCAAGCTAGTCGGATTGATTGTCTGACAAAAATATCCTTATTTTCCGCGACCACCTCATCAAACTCTGTACCGAGCAGTTCATTGCACAGCTCTATTTTATCAAAGTTTATATTACCCGTCACGGCCAACCCATCTATTGGAAGACCGGATATCATCGCTATATCCTGTAGCGACACCGTCATCTCTCCGACCGGTAGATGGAACATGGCGACTCTGGTCTCCATCGCTCCACGAGTGCTGAGAGAAGTGCTCGGTCGAGTTTAACCTGACCCATCATGCTGATTCCGTAGAAACCGATCGCTACTAAGTACTCGACGATACGTGGATGCACCTTCATGGTTTCATGGGTGCGGAAATTACACCTCCGCGTCGTCCCACTCCACACTGCTGCGGATCTGTGGCGGTCTTGCAAGCTCAGTTCACGGAAAAATATTGGTCCTGGACCACGACGTGGTGCCATCGAAGAGGATGCACCAACCTACACGAACCAAAAAACACAATTATTATTAGTCTAATAACAATATAACTAAATACAAAATTAGGGACAACACAAATTAATAGTTCTCACATTCTCTGTGGAATGTTCCCCCTGAGCTTCTCGAGATGTCCTTTTGGTTCCCCTCGTTCTAGCCATTTCTCTGTAACAAAGTTCGCATATATAAAATTATTCGCCGAAAATTAGCAAACACAAACCAAAGAGATGCAAAAATTTCAAAAGTTCGCTTATACGCATCAAAACAACACAAACGAGATGCAAAAAATTCCAAAATTTGGCCGTCACCTCTGGCACACCAAACACAAGCCAACACAACTTGTAGAAGTGAGTTCCGACTCAAGGTTTGAAATATACGGGCGTGTATCACTTTCACTCTTTAAAAAAAAGCGGCAAGCGATACATTGACGTATCTCGCAAACTGTGGGTCGGAACTCGCAAATACAAGTTACGTTGGGTTGTGAATGGTTAGCCCAACCTACTCGCACCGTTTCGTATTTTTTGGACTTCGTTTAAGCATTTTTGTATTGAGACCGTACTAAAAAAGTTTCGAGGTAGATTGAAGTTTTTTCATATACGCGTCAAAACAACACAAACAAGATGCTAAAATTCCAAAATTTGGCTGTTGGGTCGGGCTCCATGCACACAAGCCAACACAACTTGTACATGTGAGTTCCTACCCACGGTTTGAAAGATACGGCCATGTATCGTTTTCACTCTTAAAAAATGAGCGGAAAGCGATACTTTGACGTATCTCGCAAACCGTGGATCGGAACTCGCATGTACAAGTTGGTATGACTTGTGAGTGGCGAGACCAACCTACTCGCACAGTTTCGTATTATTTGGACTTCGTTTAACCATTTTTCTATTCATAACGTACTAAAAAAATTCCGAGGTGGATTAAAGATTTTTCATATACGCGTCAAAACAACAAAAACGATATGAAAAAATTCATAAATTTGGCCGTCAAGTCTGGCACACCAAACACAAGCCAGCGGAACTTGCAGAGGTGAGTTCCGACTCTCGATTTGAAAGATACGGCCGTGTATCGCTTTATATCCGTTGTATTGAATAAAATTGATAAACGGACGTATCTCACAAATCATGAGACGGGAATTGCCTCTACAAGTTCCGTTACCTTCTACGTAGCGAATCCGACCTACTCTTACAAATTGAATTTTTGGATTTCGTTTATTTTCTTCTCTTATATTCCACCACTACAACTAACACTACATCTACAAAAATGTCAACAAAATTTATACAACATATATGATCAGAGCTAATTGTATACTCTCTAAATTATAGACTACTATGCATAATACAAAAAAAACTCAACTCCAAAATTGAAAAAAATTACAAGAAATTAACATAGTTCATTATAGTAAATTGGGATTAAGTAAATACCTGGTCCAAAAAGAGAGATAAAGAGTTGGCAAAGATGTGAGAAGCCGCTGCGCGCTGTTGTAGAGAAAGGAAGGGAATTTGTGGTAGGGTTCAGATGATTTGGGAGTTTGGGGCCTAAGTTAGGGTTTGCTGTATTCGGGAGAGGGAGAGAGAGATAGAAAGCTTTCCACAAGAGGGGGAGATCGAAAAGGCAAAGAAATCGATGCCAAGGAGTTAGGAGAGAGAACTAGGGTTTGGGGATGGGGTTCGGGAGCTCAAGAGAAAGAGAGAGAGAGTTTGTGACGAGGATAGAGTGAGGGAGATCTGGGTATGTACAAGTGTTTGGAAAAATACTTGTATATACCTAGGCCGTTGTTGGAAACAACGGACAATGTATGTTTTTTTTATAAAAAAAATAACCTAGGCCATTATTTCCAACAACGGCCTAAGTGATTTTTTCGACAGAAAAAAACTCCACGCCAAAAAAACCTAAGTCTCAAACATTTTTTTGCGTGAAGTTACGAAATTACTCCTCAGCTTTTTGGAGAGTTAGTGGGATGTTTTAACGGGTTTAGATCTGATCCGCTGATCATGATCAAGCAAGATCAGACGGCCAGGATGGCTGTTTTCCAACCCGTTGAAAACGGATCCGTTTTCAATGGAGCAAATCCCATATATATATATATATATATATATATATATATATATATATATATATATATATATATATAGCCTTCCCGCCTTCGTATCGACGATCGTAACTGTTCACATTGATCTACACATCTAAATTAGTCAAAATATGTAAAATCAAATCATTTGACATTCATTTGCCCATCCATTGAAGTGTTACAAAATTGTATGGCTAAAAATCGTTGTTTTTTATAGTCACATGATGGATGGGCAAATGAATTTCAAATGATTTGATTTTACATATTTAGACTAATTTAGATGTGTAGATCAATGTGAACGGTTCGGATCGTCGATACGAAGACGGGAAGGCCAAGTGCATACGAGTGCACACAGAGGACTGGTGCACAATGGAAGATTTTCTTATATATATATATAATAGAATACAAAGAAAGCTATTAAGTGGCTCTCCTTCAATCCCCCCAAAATCAAAGGCCCAGATCTAACCTCACAAAACACTTTTTTCCTCCGAAAAGTTTTCCCCCAAAACTTAAATTCAAATCCCCCCACCCAAAATAACTCATTTATTTATTTAATTATTTCTCTCTCTCTTTCTCTCTCTCTCTCTCTCTCCCCCCCCCCCCCCTTCTATTCAGAAAAATAAGAAAAATATAAATTTTTAAAAAAAAATTTAAATTAAAAAGCTTAAAAATTTAAAATTTTAAAAACTTTAAAAATAATTAAAAAAGTCAAAAAAACCAAAAAATTATAAAAACTTATAAATTTTTTTTAAAAATTTAAAATAAATTTAAAAAATATATAATTTTTTAAAATTTTAAAATTGTAAAAAAATTTAAATTTTTTGAAATTTTAGAAAATTTTAAATGTTTTAAAATTTAAAAAAAATTTAAATTTTAAAAAAAATAAAATTTTGAAATTTTGAAATTTTGAAAATTTTGAAAATTTAAAAATCTCAAAGCAAATCCAAATCCAATGTCGAACCCCAATCAAGAGGTCGTCGCCGATATCTGATCCGCTACTGATTCCGTATCGGTGACTCTCCTCCACCAAATCGAGTGTGAATATCAAGCGACTCCGTATCGGTGACTCCCCTCCACCGAATCGAGAGGCTCTATATGCGATGCGACGACTCTAATTTTATCTCATTAACTAAATTCTCATTCTAATTTTTAATTTTTTGTGTGTAGGGGATTACTCAGTTTTTTGCTGACTCGAATTTTGTGTGTGCATGGGATTTAAGTTCAGAGAGGTATGATTGTCTTATTTTTGGTTTAATTTTTTTTAATTTGTTGATTTATTTGATGAGATTTTTTTTAATTTTGATTTAAGGTGTACTTGAGATGGATTATTTGGTGGCCTCAATTCGGGCTTCCAAACCATTGCAGGATAGGTAAGCTGACCAGCAACCTAAAATAACTTGGCAAATATGCAACATTAATTTCTTTACTATAAGAAAAAATACTATCGTGAAGTGTTCACTTCACTGGTTATTAGAAACCATGGATAACATAACATATAAGAACTTTTAGTGTATGTTTGGATATATAGGATTGGGATGACTGGAGTTTACCAGTGAATGATGCAAACTCTCCACTCAAAAAAGACAGCTAAAGTAAATTTGTTATTTATCCATTTTGATTTTTTTTATAGAGGTGCAATGGGGAGACAAAGTGGAGATAAAAGAAATGATTAGCTGGATTAGAGTTTTGAGAACTTCGTGTATTTCATTTTGGTTGAAATAATAATAATAAGAGGTATTTCAATTGCAAACTGAGTCTCAGACACACAAATATTTAGATTATTGGTATTGTGGATATCTTCACACATGCACTTGCGTTATCATTGTATTTAGACATGCTCATAGTGGTTATAGAATTAGAGTAAGCTCTATAAAACCTATATGATATTGTCCTTGCATAACTATTACAAGCATCTAAAAGTGATGCTCAAGTTAAAAAAAACTCTATGCAGTGTTTCTAAAAAACTATATGCATTCCAGGTAAGTTCAAGCTAATGATCAAGAAGGCGATGGTTGAGCTTAAAGTTAGATATATTGCTTTCTCATATAATATGTTTGTTAATTCAATTAATTTGCTGGACCTCCAAAACTATTTTATATAATCAAACCAGGTGCATCGTTCCGAAGACGTGCCGTAGGCACGTGTCAACAGGCAAACCTAGTATATATATATATATATATATATATATATATATATATATATATATATATATATATATATATATAGAAAAAGAGAGAGAGAAAAAAAATGCTCCATTGAAAACGGGTTTATTTTCACGGGTTGGAAAATAGCGATCTGGGCCGTCGGATTGCTCATAATCGTGATCAGCGACTCAGATCGCCTCTTCCCATCATCCGTTATCACTTAAGTGGAGGAGGGTTATTTTGGGTATTTCGTCACAAATAACTCTTCGCTTGATTCGCTCAAAAAAATCATATAACCTAGGCCGTTGTTGGGAACAACAGCCTAGGTTATAAAAAATTGAATCATAGGCCGTTGTTTGGTATGATTCAATTTTTTATAACCTAGGCCTTTGTTCCCAACAACGGCCTAGGCAATAAAATTTTATAGATAAAATTTTATAACCTAGACCGTTGTTGGGAACAACAGCCTAGGTTATAAAAAATTGAATGAATGCCGTTGTTCCAAACAATGGCCTATGATTCAATTTTTTATAATCTATCCCAACAACGGCCTAGATTATATCAATTTTTCAGAGCAAATCAGACGAAGAGTTATTTGGGACGAAATTCCCAAAATAACCCTTCGCTGATCAATCGAAATGGGTGATGGGGAGCTCGATCTGAGCCGCTGATCACGATTATGAGCGATCCAATGGCTCAGATCGCAGTTTTCCAATCCGTGAAAACTAGACCCATTTTCAATGGAGCATTTCCCATATATATATATATATATATATATATATATATATATATATATATATATATATATATTCCACTTCCGTTGTGCACTCGACATGGTGTGCACTCAGCCTTCGGGCCATCGCATGGATGATCTAAACGGTTCATATTAATCTACACGTCTAAATTAGTTAAAATATGCAAGTCATTTGAAATTCATTTGCCCATGCATTGAAGTGTTACAAAATTGTGTGGCTGAATATCCTTATTTTTATTATGACATGATGGATGGGCAAATGAATTTCAAATGACTTGATTTTACATATTAGACTAATATAGATGTGTAGATCAATGTGAACTATTTGGATCATCCATACAATGACCCGAAGGTCGAGTGCCCACCATAGCAAGCGCACAACGAAAGGTTTGTCTATATATATATATATATATATATATATATATATGACCCGAAGGTCGAGTGCCCACCATAGCAAGCGCACAACGAAAGGTTTGTCTATATATATATATATATATATATATATATATATATATATCTATCTGTGTGTGTGTGTATGTGTGTGTGTAGTCAGTTGTTTCACATTTTATGCGACCCATATGTGTCATGTTACTCATGGTAGACATGAGTTGTAATTTCTTTGTGATCAACAAGTTGGTTCACAATTTGATGATAGTGACAAATCATATGAAAACAACCATGTGTTATCTTAGAAATTTGTCTAGGTCAGTAGAGTTGTGCCTCCACATTAACACACGGGGTAAGTGTTAGATAATACATATTGAACATGAACAGCTGTGATGTATAATCAATGGATCATCTAGTGCTAATATGGATATTCTCTGTTACCATTGTGCAAATATCCTCAAATCATATGAGTTGTAGTTACAATGGTTGTTAGTTGACTGAATACGCTAAAGAATGAGATGATACGTTTGTCAATATTTCGGTGTGTTGGACAGTTAATTGTGTTAATTGTGGCAATTCAAATAGTTCATGCAAGGGGATAATACACACTTTCCTTACTTAGAGCTTGGGCATTACTTATTATAGTTGACCATCTATATCCTACCCTGGTCTTCTAGTAAGAGAAGTGATTTAGACGAAGTCTAAGTCGGGGTTGATCACTACTAAATAAACTAAGTTTATAACATAAGTTTTGGTAGACAGTTAATTAACCAAGTCACTAGTGAATGTCCGTGTAGGGGTCAATAGCATTGTAGTGGTAATGATAAAAGGAATCTCTCCAATTTAATTTTCTACTCACTTGAGTTTAGTCATGATACCGTCAGTGGAACTTGCCATGATTCACGACTTGGATGTACGAAGAGATTAAGCTGACTGATAGATCCGCTAAGTATCTCCTTATTGTAGCTTAAGAGATAGGTGCGGAGTAATAGATATGTCTTGTTGCAAGATAAGAGGTATTAATATATAGATGACAATATTGCTTGTGTGGACAATATGTTGATTGATTGATTATCACCAAAGAGCTATTAATTGGAGTTACACTACTGTTTAGAACCACAAACTGTAATAACGGAAAAATCCTTGTTTGATGAGTACATGTCCCATATTTAGTACAGGGCTAGTGAAATTGTTGAAAATTTTGAACCTTTGATACCAAATCTGATGAGATATTAGAACAAATACTTTATTTGTAGTTTTATGGTTATCTAATGTGGGTTATTTGATTTATTAGGGATTAGTTCTATTGAGTTAGGACCCTTAATTGGCCAAAGCTCATACTAAGGTAAGTCATGTAAAACTAGGATTTATATATACTAGTAATCTGCACGTGCAATGCACGTTTTTTTTTATTTATTTAAGTAAATACTAAGAAGTAATCTGGCCTCAAACTTGAGGCCTCCCTTTACGCATCACATACTCTTTAAAAATACTCCTAGTGGCACCAACTTTTATTTTATATAAGTTGCAATTTTATAAATAATAATGTCGTAAAAAATTTAAACTTTGAGGGTATTATTGTAACATGATTTTATGGAGACTTTAAATGTATAAAAATTATCTTTAGAATTTTGGAGGGAACATAATTTTACGGAGACATAATTTTGGAGGGAACATAATTGTATGCAAATAGCTAATAAAACTATTTTTGATTTTAAAACTTTCCAAAAATCGAAATCGTCTCATTTTGGAAATAAAAGTTGGTCTCCAAAATTATTTTTTTATACAGGAGACTTTATGGAGACTTTAAATGGACCCATAAATTAGTCTCCTTAAATTAACTTCGATTTTTGAGGGAACATAGTTTTATGGAGACTTTAAATGTGAAGTGAAAATTACATAATTAACCTTATATATATTTTTTTGGTTTTTTATGTATATGGGGGCATGATAGTAAAAAGCCGCCAAAATGGGGCTTTGCTTAATAATAGTATATATATATATATAGGGGTCGGTTCGGGTGAGAACCAACCCTGGGGTGAGAACCTAAGAGCCTCTCCCAACCACTCATATGCTTAATCTTAACGGTCAGGATTTTTTTCAATTAAACAATAAGATTAATTAATATTTGCATTAAGATGGGAATCCCTTTAATTAAGGGATGTTGGTCGCGAAATAAAAGGAATAATTATAAATTGCTTTTTTTTGTGTGCGACGGTTAAGGCAAATTTGGTCAAATTGGAGAGAGAAATAATTTATTCCCGTAAAATATTGGAGAAGATTTTGTTTCCCAAATTAATAACAACTGCAGAATCATTCACCATTTCATTCCTTACAGTTACTGTTTATTATAGTTGCTATTTATAATTATTACAGTTGCTGTTTAAGTGGTCAGGTATTGCTGTATAATTATTTCAGTTGCTATTTATAATTATTACAGTTGCTATTCGAGAAGATTTTGTATCCCAAATTAATAGCAACTGCAGAATCATCACCAATTCGTTCCTTCACCAATTCGTTCACTATATAGCAACTGACTGTATTGTAAGTAGATACAACTAGTGCATATTTTAGCAGGAATATATATATATATATATATATATATATATATATATATATATATATATATATATATATATATTGTTTGTTTATCATTTTGCAAACTTATGTTGTACATGCTGTCAGTTTCCATATAGCAACTGAATGTTTTTTGAATAGCAAATAACTGCATTATACGTAGCAACAAAAATTTAATATTTAGCAACAGTGTACGTAACAACAAATGTTGTTCATCCCGATGAAGATTGTGGTTCGGCTGAAATAAAATAAAAAAGGCAATATATGTTGCCTAATAATCTGTGATCTTCATTCCTTTTAAATAAAAATAAAATAGGCAATATATGTTGCCTAATAATCAGTGATCTTCATTCCTTTTATTTCGCGATCTTCATTCCTTAATTAAAGGGATTCCCATCTTAATGCAAATATTAATTAATATTATTGTTTAATTGACAAAATCTTGACCGTTAAGATTAGGCAGATGAGTGGCTGGGATAGGCCCTTAGGTTCTCACCCCAGGACATGGTTCTCACCCGAACCTCTCTCTCTCTCTCTCTCTCTCTCTCTCTCTCTCTCTCTCTCTATATATATATATATATATATATATATATATATATATATATGGGAAAAAGGAGTATAAGCAATTGATGATGTGGCATACATGTGATTAGAAAATCATTGAAAGGGTTAGTTGTCCAATGTATCACATGCATGCCACATAATCAATTGCTCATTTACTAAGTGAGCAAGTTGCTCATATCCCTTTTACCATATATATATATATATATATATATATAGGAAATGCTCCATTGAAAACGGGTCTAGTTTTCACAGATTGGAAAACAGTGATCTGAGCCGTTGGATCGTTCATGTTCGTGATCAGCGGCTCAGATCAAGCCCTCCATCACCCGTTTCAATTGATCAGCGGAGGGTTATTTTGAAAATTTCATCCCAAATAACTCTTCACCTGGTTCGCTCTGAAAAATTGATATATAGGTTATAAAAAATTGAATCATAGGTGGTTGTTTAGAACAGCGGTCTTCATTCAATTTTTTATAACCCAACGGCCTAGGCTATAAAATTTTATAGCCTAAGTTATTTGAAACAACGAAATTTTATATCCTAGGCCGTTGTGCCTAGGTTATAAAAATTGAATCATTTCATTCAATTTTTTATAACCTAGGCCGTTGTTGGGAACAACGGCCTAGGTTATAAAATTTTATAGGCTAGGTTATTTGCAACAACGAAATTTTATAGCCTAGGGGTTATAAAAAATTGAATGAAGGCCGTTGTTCCATACAACGACCTATTATTCAATTTTTTATAACCTAGGCCATTGTTTCCAACAACGGCCTAGGTTATATAATTTTTTTAGAGCGAATCAGGCGAAGAGTTATTTGGGATGAAATTCTCAAAATAACCCTCCGCCACTTAAGTGATAACGGGTGATGGGCGGAGGCGATCTGAGCCGCTGATCACGATCGAAAGCGATCTAACGGCCCAGATCGCTGTTTTCCAACCCGTGAAAACAAATTCGTTTTCAATGAAGCATTTCTCTCTCTTTCTATATATATATATATATATATAGACACACACACACGAAGGAATCTCCTTTCTTCGTTCATGAACCTAATTATTTACTTATACCAAAAGAGAGCTGTCATCTACCATCATCTCTTCTCAAGTTAAGATCTCAAGTTAAGATTAAAATCCAACTCTTGAGATGCACAAAAGGAAAATACTTGGGACGGTCTTAAGGTCTTCAAACTTCTTTTCCGACTTTTGAAATATACTTTTAACTTGAAGTATAGGTGAGAACTTTCTTTTAAATCCTAGTATTTTAATCTTTAATTATGGTGTGTTTAAATTTATTGTTTCTTTAGATGATTAAACCTTATGAAAAAAAATTGATGAGGCAATTTGTGTATAGATAAAAATTACAATAGAACGATTTTTATTCATAAAATATCTACAATAGGAACCTCATACCTGTAAGATATTGGGCGAAAAGATGGAATATATATATGATTAAAATATGAGCACTTTCAGTTGTTAGAGCATCCACAGTCGTTTGCTATAATTTCCATTTTTTCAAATTTTAGCAAACTTATAGAAAAACAGCGCTGCAGTCGTTTCTCATATTCCCATATTTTGGCAAACCTTCTATTTCCATTTCTCAAATACGAGAAACGAACTGAGCTTTCTCAAATTATAAAGGACGGGGTATGATACCCTGTCTCTTCGAAAGAAATATTATTTAATCGTATGAGACGGACGAACATACACCGTCCCAATAATTCTCCAATTTTTTTTTTATTAAGTGTTCGAACGGGGAATGATACCCCGTCCGGGGTATCAAACCCCGTCCCACACATTGACCCAGTTTATTATTTTTTTAAATCCCATCAGACGGGGATGGATACCCCGTCCGGGAATTAAATTTTTTTTTTTTTTCTGTTTTTTTTTTCCTACTTTGCCCTCAAAATTTATAGTGTCAATCCGATTGAAGCCGAGGGTATAAAAGTCTTCTCACACAGCCAACTCATTTTTTTTTTTTTGAGAGAGACGAGGAATGATTTCCCGTCCTACACAATTTTAAAATTAAAAAATTTGGGACGGAACATCATATACCGTCTCTAACGAATATGAGAAAAATTTAGCAAACCACGACTGCACGCACTTCGTCTATTTGTTATTACTGTAGCTGCCATTTTATGAGAATTGAGAAAAACGACTGTGGATGCTCTTACTGTACTTAACAATTTTATGTTGTACAAGTGGCTCTCATGTTTGCTCGCGTGGTTAATGATGTTCTCACTACCACTCATTCGTTCACTCAAATGTTTTCTCTAATGCAGCATCAACTGCTCTCGTTCTCTCTCTATATATTAAAATTAGATTCAGTGATAAATTGATATTGTTAATTAATTAAGCGTCACTTTCATATGATATATTTTTGTAAGTGTCTCTCTCGCGCGTCAGTCTCTTCTTCCTCTGACTTAAGTATTTAAAGAAGAGAAAGTGACATCATCGTACCTCCAGTAATTTCATTCTATATAGTATTAATAATAATAGAGTTTCAAAGAATATGTCATGCAATAAAAAAGCAATTAAAACCCTGACTTGTTGTATCTAGCTAGTATAATTTTATTCTCAGAAGATATACTTTTTTAAGGAGTTTATGAACACAAGCTATATATCTTAATTACATTCAGTTACCCCATATATGTCCAAAACCTTAAAATTAAACTTGAAACCTAATGCCACTTACATTACTATACCAGGAATAACAAGTGCAACTTGGGCAGAAAATATTGTAATCTAATTCATAAATATAGAAAGAACATGTCATCTGATATATACATTCTGAAAATTAAACAAAAATAAGCAACATGTTTTTTAATAAGACTTCTATAATCATAATTCATAGCTCGTGATCTAATTCTATTTTCCAATTAGCGGCTTTATTGAGTTAAATACCTTTCCTTATTTTAATTTGAGGCTTTGAGCTGTTCATTATATTTATATTATCGGCATTAACATTTTGTGATAGTTATTCAAGTAACTGAATAACTAAAAAATTAATTAATTAAATTAAAAACCTCGAGGTGGGGTGATTCAGTCGGTCACCCACTCTATCTCTCACTCATGCCTACTTTCGTCTCAAGGGATAAATTAGAATTAGGTACAGTCTGAGCAATCAACCAAGTTAGGTCTTATTGAGGATGATGTTAATAAGGGAATGGGACTAGATATTATATCCACTGCTAACTGGCTCAATGTGTAAATTAGCTCAGCATTCTAAAGATACACATGCATGCTTGGTTAAGTTTTTCCTAGTTATCAGAATATGATTAAGTGTTAAACCGTCGACCATTACCAAAACTTGCGGAGTTCTACAATAATATATATATATATATATATATATGTTGGATATATTGGTATATTCTCTCTATATAAATATAGCACGTGTATATGTGTAACACGAGTAATAAACGTACAATTGGTTGGATATTGGAACGCAGGTTTGTGGACTTATAACCCGATACCCAAACCAGTATTTAGGAATAAATACTGGCTTGTGATAGCAGTCTAGGTATTCCAATCTTGATACCTAGGGCTGAATATCTCAAGCAACTTAGATCTAGAGATAAAACCCTAATTCTCAATTGTTAATTTCTCACAAAACCTAACACTATGTATATAGACGGGCCGGGGTTCTTTCTGTATTTTTATGTCCATTCATATGCATGCAATCTGTGTATAAAGTACATATGCATGAACTTAGCATACCATTAGTTTGCTTAATTTATCTTAATTAGTGGTATTCGTTTCTTCTCTTTATAGTGTTGTCATGAACTTTTGTTTTTTCTTGAATTGGTTCAAAGAATGTCGTGTGTTTTCCTTAGAATCGGTTCAAACAATGTGATCGTAAGATCTTATCTCCTAATTATTTAGGTACTTTTCTTCCATGAGTGGTAGATGATAGATACTAAAAAATATTCTACTCATTCCACATTTGAAGTAACGCACGGCACCAGCAAATTTTTGCTTAAGTATAAGATTCTCCATACTGTTGTATTCTGGTATAAATCCTTCGTGATCTGCAAGATGTTGAAAATCAACGATGAATTGTCAACGTAGTCAAAGAACTGAAATTGAAATGCTGAAAATTTTTGTGGGACAACGGAATGGGCAATCGAATAATCTCATATGTACAGAGGGCAGAACCTTAAACCAACAGCTACCTTGTTGAATAGAGAAACCTTAAACCAAAACAAGGGCTGTTTGTAGGGAATAACTATGTGGTATGGAAGTACGTTAACAATACTATTATATAAGACTAGTAATTTACACATGCGATGCACGTTTTAATAATTTTAAAAAATAAAAATAAAAACCTTGACGTAGGGAGGATTCGAACCGGAAACCTTCTTTATATTAGTTATGTACGTGCGTTGCACATGTTGGTAGAATGACAAAATGACAAATGACACTAAGGCCTTCTCTCATTATAATATTAGAGATTAGAGATGATTTGGTTGAGTTTTCCCCCCTTGAATATTACATGCGCCTCATCCAAAAGAGCCGTGAAGTTGATGGTTCTCTTCATTTGGAAACAAGTATCGCGCATGTTAGCTACCAGCTGATGCAACCAACAATAAACACAAAGCAAATGCATTACTAGCTAGTTGATACCTGCATTAATAAACACAAAGCTCATGCATTATTAATAGTTTTTAGTCTACTTTTTTTATGACGACCAGTTAAGAGCTTCAATTATTTTGTCACAATAAAAAGATACTATATAATTGGCATCTTTTTTGTGGGAGTATATATTTAAATATGGCTTTCAATTGATATAGCAAATTAAGATGGAAAAAAATGCGGGTGCAGCCTAATCTCTAATATTATAATGGGAGAAGGCCTTAATGTCATCTGTAAATCTACCAACGCGTACAATATACATGCATAACTATTATAAAGAAAGTTTTAAGTTCAAACCAGACTACGTCTAAATTTTTACTTTTAAAAAACTATACTTATTAAGACGTGCATCACATATGTAAATTACTAGTACCTTAGATGCTCAGTACACACATGCACAAATTTGTAAAGATAAAGCAAATAACAAATAGCCGATCTAATTAAGTTGCTCCACCTCTTAGTTAATTACATTCACATCATCCATAGTCATATGTACTTGTATTCTTTGTAGACTAAAAGACCACAAGAAGTTGAACTAATTAATTTAGCGACCAATCAGGGACTGATACGTTGGATTCAGGTAAGGACAAGCAAATTTCTATTCAAATTTCCCATGCAGCAATCCCGGATTGATACGTCGGATTCAGGTAGGGACAAGCTAATTAATTTCCATGACATCCATGTAATACTACTAAATAGTACTAACAGTTGAGTTAATTTAATTCCGTACTTATATTTTACTAAGGTATGTTTAATTTATCTTCAGCCTGTCTATTTACCTCATCAATTTGATGTCTTATTAGCTTTCGAATGCGATATAGTATCCAATTCGGCATATTGATTTAGAGTGTGTTCGCGCGCATGTGTCAAATGCACCAAAAGCTCACAATAGTGCATTTGGAGTTCCATATTTTTATGAAACCTCGACTTAAAATTCTGTTTTAATTGGGTTGCAAAACAATTGTTTGAAGCTTTACAAACTCGGATTTTGAAACGTATATATAAAGGACGAATCATCAATAAGGCTGACTAGGATATCCATAATTGTAGAATTTTGTGAATCCCTTAATCTCATCTCAATCAGTTTTTACAATATATGTTATGCTATATTGGGCTTACAAAACAATGGACCCAATGGACCCAATATGCTAATAAAAGGACATTGACATTGTAATCTATAATATCCAACATGTAGAATTTTGTGAATCCCTTAATCTCATCTCAATCAGTTTTTACAATATATGTTATGCTATATTGGGCTTACAAAACAATGGACCCAATGGACCCAATATGCTAATAAAAGGACATTGACATTGTAATCTATAATATCCAACACCCCCCCTCAAGTTGGAGCATGGAGGTCACAAATGCCCAACTTGCGAAGTATGGGATCAAACTGCTGCCACCCCAGTGGCTTAGTGAAGATATCCGCCAATTGGGAAGTAGTCGAGACATGAGAAGCCACTATAGTGCCATCCAATATGGTATCCCTGATAAAATGCAAATCCACCTCAATGTGCTTACTGCGCTCGTGAAAAACTGGGTTATGTGCCAGATGCAATGCAGACTGGCTGTCGCAATAAACCTGCATCGGACCCTCCTGCTGTATCCCAAAACAAGACAATAAACCCCTCAACCACTTCAGCTCACAGATAACAGCTGCGAGTGATCGATACTCAGCCTCAGCGGAAGAACGCGCAACAGTAGGTTGTCTCTTGGTCTTCCAAGAGATAGGAGAAGAACCAAGAAAAACCAACCACCCAGTAGTAGATCTCCTAGTAGTGGGGCAGCTCGCCCAATCAGAATCACACCAGCCAGTAAGACCAAGCTCCGAATCAGATCTCAGAAGAATCCCCTGCCCTGGAGAATTCTTCAAATACCGTACCACCCTCAAAGCGGCCTGCCAATGATCCTCAAGTGGATGCTGTAAAAACTGAGATAAAATGTGGACTACATAAGCCAAATCAGGTCGAGTAAAAGACAAATAAATCAATCTCCCAACCAATCGACGATAAGCCTCGCCATCTGCCAAAGGAGAACTGCTGGACTTTGCTAACTTATGATTAGGCTCCATAGGAAAACTAGCAGGTCTAGACCCCAACAATCCACACTCAGAAATGATATCCAAAGCATACTTCCTCTGACACAAAGAAATACCCTCAGTTCCTCGAGCAACCTCAATCCCAAGAAAATACTTTAGCACCCCAAGATCCTTCATGTGAAAACATGAGCTCAGATATGTCTTGAAACTAGCCAAAGCATCTGAATCACTCCCAGAAATAATGAGATCATCCACATAAATCAACACATGCAACTCAACTTTCTCTTTCCGATAGGAAAAGAGAGAATAATCAGAATGGGACTGAGAAAAACCATAAGACAATAGGGCAGAAGTAAGTTTGGCAAACCAACAACGTGGTGCCTGTTTCAGTCCATATAGGGACTTACGCAAGCGACACACCTTGTTGGGTTTACCAGACTCAAAACCTGGAGGCATCCTCATATACACCTCCTCTGTCAAATCCCCGTGAAGAAAGGCATTGTGCACATCCATCTGATGCAACATCCATCCCCTGACAGCAGCAACAGCTAAGAAAGTACGAACAGAAGTCATCTTAGCTACAGGTGCAAAGGTCTCAGAGTAATCAATACCTTCCACCTGGTGGTTACCAAATACAACCAGTCTGGCCTTTAGTCGCTCAACACTGCCATCCGAATTATACTTGATCTTATAAACCCACCTGCTGCCCAACGCCTTCTTCCCGGGCGGCAAGTCTGAAAGAGTCCAAGTCCCACTATCCTCCAGTGCCTGAATCTCTCTCTGCATGGCCTGTCGCCACCCCTCATCCTGAGAAGCCTGGCGATAAGAGGTGGGCTCAACACCTGCAGTAACAGCTGCAAGAAAGTCTCGATGTCCAGTAGAAAACAGATCATAACTCAGATAGTGTGAAATAGGATACGGAGTGCCTGAGGAAGTCGAGGAGCTAGGTGAACAGAGGCGAAGAGGGGTAATGTAATCATCAAGACGTGTCGGGCGAGCTTTGGTCCTCAAACCTCTACCCAAAATAGGCGGTGCAGAAACTACAGGGGTCGATGTAGCAACATCCAAAGCTCCAGTGCCCGAAACAGAAGAACCCGAAACATCAGGGACCGAGTGTGCAATATCGGGACCGCTGACGTCACTACTGCCAGGTATGATGTCATTGCTGACGTCAACAGTGACGTCGGCAGCTTGGTCAGCTGTGACGTCGGCAGCAATGACGTGGGTAGGCCGTGCAACCTCAACATCCTCATCTCCAAAATAATCTACAAATGGACCCCTAATGTTTCCACCAGTTTCTAATTGCACCCCCGGAAATTCATTTTCATAAAATTTCACATCCCGAGACACAAAAAGTTCACGAGACTCAACATCCAACAATTTCCATCCTTTCTTATCTAAGGGGTAACCCACAAAAATACATTTTCTGCTCCTACTAGCAAATTTATCCCGCTTGGATTGTAGATCAAAAGAGTAACATAAACATCCAAAAACCCGCAAATTATCATATGAAGGTGGCTTCCCATACAACATCTCATAGGGCGACTTAAATGACACAATTCGGGAAGGCAATCTATTAATCAAGTAGCATGCAGCCAGTACACATTCACCCCAATAATCCACAGGCAAACCACTTTGGAACAATAAAGCACGAGCTATATTCAAAATATGCCTATGTTTGCGTTCGACCCTTCCATTTTGTTGTGGTGTACCCACACATGAAGTCTGAAAAACTATCCCATGCTCAGAAAAATAAGGTTTCATACCATTAAACTCAGTTCCATTATCACTCCTAACACGACAAATATCAACACCAAATTGTCGTTTCACCATAGAAATAAATTTAATAAACATGGAACACACTTCAGTTTTGTCAGATAATAAAATAACCCAAACAGCTCTACTATAGTCATCAACCAATGTCAAAAAATACCGAGCCCCAGAAACAGAGGCAACTCGATACGGACCCCAGAGATCACAATGTATCAATTCAAACATGTGAGTAGCCCGGCTATCACTATCAATAAAAATATCCCTAGTCTGCTTTGCCTTATGGCAAATGTCACACGCATTAGGTAAAGACAAACTAGTACCACCAGCAAAAGGTAAATATCGCATAACTCCATCAGAAGGGTGCCCCAATCTGCTGTGCCAAACACTGAAATCTGCTCCTCTCAAAGCTTGCAATTTCTGATGAAATGTCTCTGACATGGCACGCCAGATGTACAAACCCCCTTTGCGTTCACCAGCTCCAATCGCTTTCCTCGTACTTTGGTCCCGTATAACACACAAATCACGAGTAAAGGTAATATCACAGGTCCGATCATCCACCAAACGTGCAACAGAAATCAGATTGCATGTCAAATTAGGTACATACAGCACATCCTTCAACACCATATCACCAGATAAAACCACTCTACCACGAATACGGGAATCAATAATAGTTCCATCAGGCAAAATCACAGGATTCGAATCACCCACAAAACAATCTACTAAAAATGGTAAATGACCAGTAGCATGTATAGAAGCACCCGAATCAATAATCCAATCAACAGGGAAAGACTTACCCATAAGGGAAGAAATAAGGGAGGTAGTAGCAACATCACCACCAACAGCAGACTCATCTTTGAAGGCGTTGCACTTGAAGCAGCTGGATCGACTTGCAAAATTGTGAGCCCCGCACTGGCAGTACCAGTCACCAGTGCGATCCGATCGACCTAGGGTCCCCTCCGATCTACCAACAGCAGACTCATCTACCAGTTCGACTGACCGGTGGTCCCCTCCGATCGACCTAGGGTCCCCGCAGCGCTGGCAGGAGTCGCGGCGGCTGAAGTTGAGGTGCTGGCATGACCTGCAGTTCCAGTCTCCTGGCTTCCTGTTCATCTTCAAGTCCTGCTTTGCTTTGATCGGCGGATTCTTGAGGATTGGTAATGAATGTAGAGGAAACCCCCTGAATCCGATCCCCTTTCTCTCTCCCTCTCCCTCTCAATTTTTGAGGAAGAAGATGTAAGAAACCCTAACCCTAGACATGAGAGGCTCTGATACCATGTAGAATTTTGTGAATCCCTTAATCTCATCTCAATCAGTTTTTACAATATATGTTATGCTATATTGGGCTTACAAAACAATGGACCCAATGGACCCAATATGCTAATAAAAGGACATTGACATTGTAATCTATAATATCCAACAATAATGTATCTTCGTACGAATTGCAAATTAGAATTTATGCATTTTTTTTTTTTTTTTTTTTTTTTTGGGAACAGAATGTATATATGGGCATTAGATCAAGTGTCTAATAACTCTACAAACTAAGTTGTAAAAGTGACTATATTGTTGTTTTACAAGTATAGTTACCGGAAAGCACGGAAAATAATTTGGTTCAATTCAAGTTTTCCACAACCTCACATCTATATACATTTCTTTGGCACCTTCATAAACATTGACAATCTAGCTAGTTCATTAGCTGATATCATTGATAGGTTTATGTCTTACATGCGAAGTTCAATTAAAAAGAAAGGGACAAAGAGAGAAAATATTTCGAATTTAGGAAAGGAGACGGAAGGAGGTATTGGATTGACTGCCCAAAAAATGCAAATCGACAACTATTTTAGCAATCGACCGCAATGAAAGTCGACTGCTATTTTAGCAGTCAACCGCAACCTAGTCGAGAGCATTTTGTTTGCTTTTGACATCAAAGCAGTCGACTACCACTTTGGACAGTCGACCGACATCGCAAACAACAGCTGATGGCCCGAATATTTGGAATTTGTTTGAGCCCAAGTTTGTTCTCTAAGTTTCATCGTACGACTTCTATTGCATGACTTGCTTTTTAGGATTTATCGAACGGTTAAAAAAATGAAGACTACAACTTAGGATTTTCTAGATCTTTATAAATAATTGTAAGGACCTCAATTGAGAGGTGAATACTTCATATGAGAATTTTACATTGTAAACAGTAGAGTATCTAGATAGATCCTTGGTGAAAGTATTGAAACTCTTGCGTCATCTCTAGTTGAATATTATCTCGCTTATTTCTTCCCCTGGATTAGGTTCGCCGAACTGGGACAAATTGAATATTTTTCGGTCTGCATTGCTTGGTTGTTCGTTGTGATCGGTTGATGCATATCACAGCGCCTAAAACTTCCGATGCGCCGTATAATTTTCTCTACAATTTTTTCGATAGTGTACCGATAGATGTGTGTGTGTGTGTGTGTGTGTGTGTGTTGATGTACTAGTTGATTTAAGATCTAAGTTTGGCTCAATCGGACGGTGAAAGATCAAGACTACAATCTAGGATTTTCTAGATCTCTATAAATAATTGTAATGTCCTCCATTGAGATGTGAGTACTTCATATGAGAGATTTACGTTGTAAAAAATAAAGTATCTTCTAGTAAGACTTAAGAGAGAGATAGATTCTTAGTGAGATTATTGTAACTCTTGTGTCATCTCTAGTTGAATAATATCTCGATTATTTTCGTCCTAATTAGGTTCACCGAACCGGGGACAAATTATATGCTTTTATGTTTGGTGTAGTCTACGTTGTTTGGTTATTCGTTGTGATCGGTTGTTGCATATGTCAGCTCCTAAAACTTCCGATGCACCGTATAATTTGCTCTACAATCTTTTCAATAGTTTTCCTGATAGTGTGTGTGTTTATATCCAATTAGTGATGTAACTAGTTGATTAAGAGCTATGTTTAGCCTCAATGGCTCAACTGGTAGAAAAGTGCTAAATATTTGCTAAGAATCGTCAACTTCACGTCGCCTTTTGGATAATACATATTTAAGAGGGGGACAATTGAACCAATTCATCCTACCCATAATGTTGTACTGATACTGTAATGTCATTGCATATACATCTTAATAGATTGCAAAATCAAACCTAAAAAGTATAAAGAACAGGATAATTAAGTACCTAATTGTCACCACCTTGTTTTTGAATGAGAACAATCAGTATACTACAAATTGCCCTCAATAATTCACCCTGTGTTTCGATATAAACCAGAATCATGACAATTGCATGAAGAATAAAACAAAAATGGTTAGGGGTTTTAATTTGATCACAAATTAAATAATGTACTATAGAAAAAGTGATGCAGTTATGTTGATGTGAGTTATCTGGTAAGGGGAGGATGAACACCACATTTATTTTTCTTGTTTTGTGAAGTGAATGTGGAAGATGGCCACTAGGATGAAGACCCTTTTCGAGACAGTGAAGACTTGGATATGGACAGGAGCTTGTTTTGGAGATTGAGAATGCACGGGGTTCCTGACAGTACTCGATTCAAACATAGGGATTACTCTGTTAACCTGCAAAGAAACTAAAATATAAACCCAACGAAAGTGCTGGGACACAAACACAACGAAAGTTGTGTTGGGATTGGGGCGTCAACAAACGCCATTTGAACGTAGCGGAACTAAATAGAGCAATGAGAAAGTCGAAGGAGACGAGCCAAATAAATTGAGCAAGCAAGTATATCCACCAAACTAACACAAACACAACAACGGTGACTTATCCCGGTTAGCTTTTGCTTAATCGGGAAAAAATATAGGGAGATTTGATAATTAACTAGAAGAGATTACAAAGAGTTACTAATTCACTTGATATAAGGAATTAAACTCACCCACCAAGAACTATCTCTCTCTCGAGGCTCTCTTTGCAATGGAGAAAAGAATCTATGAAATACTACCTCTCATATTGGAGGAGTTTACAATATATATAGAAAATAGAGAGAAAACCTAGGTCTAATCTTGATTCTCAGTCGTCCAATATAACCTGGAAAAGAAATAACTGAATAAGAGCCGCACGATCAAACTTGGAGTTGAAGATTGGGCTGAACCGACCTAACAAATCGAATCCCAAAAACGAACACAGCACTGCGGGAGGTGCGGTCGACTGTCACCAAGACCGGTCGACCGCAACTATCCTGCACCTGCTGCTGTTGCTGTTCTCCTTCTACTCGCTTCGACGCTTCGACCTCCGTACTTCATATTACCTTCTTTTAATCTGAACAACGAGTATACAAGACATAATCGTAACAAACTCCACCTTGAATTGCATACGAGTGCTATCACATGATGTGTTACCCATCTCCAAACTCTAATAAATTCCACTTGCAACGAAAACTTAGAACAAAAGTTTCTTCTTCTAATTGAAATGATCTCTACCTAATCTCACTAAATCCAGTGTCGCCCCTCAAAGGCACACCTCCGTAGATGTACTCACGAAGTTGCCAAACTTCGTACGAACTCCACCTACCCGTAGGCTTTCTCCACCTCTCGACGATATTCGAATATCGTGGTTTCGTCTCGATGATTCTAGTTGCGGCAAACTAGCTGAGCTTACGGGAATAATGGAAAAAGAACTATCAACCCCTGCGTAGGATTTTTGAATTCCCCAAATCTTGTAAAGATTGTGTTGGCTTTGCCCAACCACTCTCATAACTCTAATCACTTCACGACGACCTTGAAAAATAGATAAAACTCCACCTCGAGCTGTGTACCTGCAGCCTCATGCATTAAGAGTTTCCAAGGAAATCAGATTCCATTTCAGTAGAGGAATATACAAAACATCCCTTAAAGTGAACATGTTTAGACCTGGCATCTTAAACTCAATTGTCCCCTCACCCACTACTTCACAAATTTTCCCAGTTCCCGTTGTTATACAACGCCTTGTAGTCGACTTATAAGTAGAAAACAACTCCCTCTTGAAGCAAATATGAGAAGAACTCCCTGAATCAAGAAACCAACTAGAATCAACTTCTAAAGAATTTGAAACAAGAAGACACGAACCACCTGAATCAAAGGCACTAACCACATTAGCAGCTGAACTTCCGTTCTTGACGCTCTCCTGATTCTGTAGTTTTCAATAGTCTTTCTTGATATGCCCTGGCCTTTTGTAATATCGGTAACGGATCGAATCCTTTTGCAGAGCACTTTGTCTTCCTCCCGAAGGACCATCCACTACTAGACAACTTGTAGAAATAGACGATGAAGATTTATGGGTCTCCTTCCTAAGTTGATTTTCCTTCAATGCTTTGATTACACCATCTACCGAAATACTCTTCTTGGCAGATCTACCGTGTAGCATGGTCGTGATCAAATGCTCGTACGAATCCGACAGTGAATATATCAGGTTGAAAGCTTTATCTTCCTCATACACATCTGCGTTGATTGCCTTAAGTTCAGATAATACCTTATTGAACTCTGTAATGTGGTCTTGGAGATCAGTACCTTCCTTCATAGATAAACAGAACAACTTTCTCTTCCAATGCATCCGATCTAATAACAACGAACCGGAGTAGTTAGCTATGAGTCTTTCCCACAAACTCGCTGCGTCAGTTTCTTCAAAAAATCTGTACTTGACCTCGTCTGCCAAGGATAGTCGGATCAGACTTATGGCTCTTTCACGAATATCTTTCCAAACGTTATCCTTCATATCAGTTGGCTTTTTCCTTCTTCTTAACTGCTGGCAGCAACCGTTCTTGAACAAGAACATCGTACATGTCAGTCTTCCAAAGATTGAAATTGATCTTACCATCAATTGCTTGATCTTCAAAATATTGTGGCCTGTTATCTTAACCAAGGGACTGGGCAACCTGAAGCTCTGATACCAGTTATTGGGATTGGGGCATCAACAAATGCCCTCTGGTCATAGCGGAACAAATTAGAGCAATGAGGAAGTCGAAATAGATGAGGCAAATAAATTGAGCAAGCAAGTAGATCCACCAAACTAACACAAACACAACAACGATGACTTGTCCCGGTTAGCTTTTGTTTAATCCGGGGGAAAATTTAAAGAGATCTGATATTCAACTATAAGATATTACAAGGAGTTACTGATTCACTTGACACAAGGAATTAAACTCACCCACCAAGAACTATCTATCTCTCGAGCCTCTCTTTGCAATGGAGAAAAGAATCTATGAAGTACTACCTCTCATATTGGAGGAGTTTACAATATATATAGAAGAATAAATAGAAAATTTAGGTCTAATCTTGATTCTCAGTCGTCCGATATAACCTGGAAAATAAGTAACTGAATAGGAGCCGCACGATTTAACTTGGAGTTGAAGATTGGGCTGAACCGACCTAACAAATTGAATCCCAAAAATGAACACAGCACCGTGGGCGGTCAACCGTCCAACAAGACCGGTCGACCGTATCACTCTCTCACATTCCCTATATTACGAGCGGTCGGGGGTGCGGTCGGGGGGTGCAGTCGACTATCACCAAGACCGGTCGACCGCAACTATCTTGCACCTACTGCTATTGTTGTTCTCCTTCTACTCGTTTCGACGCTTCGACCTTCGTGCTTCATATTACCTTCTTTTAATCTGAACAACGACTATACAAGACACAATCCTAACAAGTTGATCATAACAGCAATAAATTTTTCAAAAAAAAAATGAAGGATTAAAGTAATAAAATGCGGGGTCTTTTTACCTTCTTTTTGCTCGAGTGTGGCATTGTTGAAGAATCTACCACAACTCATAGTGCTAATAATTCCATTACCCTTAGCTTGGGAAAGCTACTCTTGTGCTCGAGTTCGCCATTCGGCGTCGAGGCTTGGAGGTCGGCAGAGAGCGCTGAGCTCCATTGCCTTAGCTTGAGAAAGCTACCCTTGTGCTCGAGTTCTCCATTCGGCATCGAGGCTTGGGGATCGTCGGAGAGCGTTGAGCTCCACTGCCTTAGCTTAAGAAAGCTACCCTGGTGCTCGAGTTCGCCATACGGCACCGAGGCTTGGGGGTTGGCGGAGAGCGCTGAGCTCCATTGCCTTAGCTTCAGAAAGCTACCATTGTGCTCGAGTTTGTCATATGGCGTCGAGGTCTGGGGATCGGCAGAGAGCGCTGAGCTCCATTGCCTTAGCTTGAGAAAGCTATCCTTGTGCTCGAGTTCGTCATACGGCATCGATGCTTGGGGGTCGGCGGAGAGTGCTGAGGTCCATTGCCTTAGCTTGAGAAAGCTACCCTTGTGCTCGAGTTCGCCATTCGGCGTCGAGGCTTGGAGGTCGGCAGAGAGCGCTGAGCTCCATTGTCTTAGCTTGAGAAAGCTACCCTTGTGCTCGAGTTCGCCATACGGCATCGAGGCTTGGGGGTCGTCGGAGAGCGCTGAGCTCCATTGCCTTAGCTTGAGAAAGCTACCCTGGTGCTCGAGTTCTGCCATACGGCATCGAGGCTTGGGGGTTGGCAGAGAGTGCTGAGCTCCATTGCCTTAGCTTGAGAAAGCTACCCTTGTGCTCGAGTTCGTCATATGGCATCGAGGTCTGGGGATCGGCAGAGAGTGCGTGAGCTCCATTGCCTTAGCTTGAGAAAGCTATCCTTGTGCTCGAGTTCGTCATACGGCATCGATACTTGGGGGTCGGCGGAGAGTGCTGAGGTCCATTGCCTTAGCTTGAGAAAGCTACCCTTGTGCTCGAGTTCGCCATACGGTGTCAAGACTTGGGGGTCGGCAGAGAGCGCTGAGCTCCATTGTCTTAGCTTGAGAAAGCTACCATTGTGCTCGAGTTTGCCATACGGCGTCGAGGCTTGGGGGTCGGTGGAGAGCGCTGAGCTCCATTGCCTTAGCTTGAGAAAGCTACCCTTGTGCTCGAGTTCGCCATACGGCATCGAGGCTTGGGGTCAGCGGAGAGTGCTAAGCTCCATTGCCTTAGCTTGAGAAAGCTACCCTTGTGCTCGAGTTCGCCATACGGCATCGAGGCTTGGGGGTCGGCGGAGAGTGCTGAGCTCCATTGCCTTAGCTTGAGAAAGCTACCCTTGTGCTCGAGTTCGCCATACGGCATTCGAGGCTTGGGGGTCGGCAGAGAGCACTGAGCTCCATTACCTTAGCTTGAGAAAGCTACTCTTGTGCTCGAGTTTGCCATACGGTGTTGAGGCTTAGCGTGGTTACATAAGGGTTTTATATAGCATCCGAGCTAACAAATTTTTTAAGGAAAAGAACAAACATTCTTATACAAAAAGTTGATTACAAATGTTCGGTTACATAATGACTTCAGTCCTCTTTCTCAAGGTACTTGATGAGGTGCTCTGCATTCCAAGGCCTCTTGATAGGGGTGCCCCCCATGTCGGTGAGTCGGTAGGTACCGGGGCGCACTTCTTCGATAACCCTGTAGGGTCCCTCCCAATTAAGGGCCAACTTTCTCTTCTTGCTGGGCTGTGAGACTGCTAGTTTCCTGAGGATGAGGTCACCTTTCTGGATGTTAGTAGGTCGAACCTTCTGGTTATAGTATTTCTCGACCTGCTGCGGGTAGATGCTCCTCCGGATGCTGGATTTTTTCCTTACTTCGTCGACGAGGTCCAAGTTGGCCCTGAGACCTGTCAAGTTGCCTTCTTCGTCGAAGGCCATTATTCTGGGCAAAGGTTGGTCGACCTCCAAGGGGATAACTGGCTCGGTACCGTGGGTTAGGTTGAAGGGCAACTCGTCCGTGGGGATCCTTTTCGTCATCCGGCGCGCCCATAGCACGCTCGAAAGTTCGTCGACCCAGAGCCCCTTAGGAGAATTGTCCAATCGCTTTTTGAGGCCATCAAGGATTTGGCAGTTGGTATTTTCGACTTTGGCCGTTCGATTGAGGGTGGCATATGGCCGAGAAGCACTATTGGACCCTGATGTCTTCACAAAACTTTCAGAAATTATTGCCAGCGAATTAGGTCCCGTTGTCAGTGATGAGCACCTGAGGAATCCCAAACTGACATATGATGTGCTTTCAGAAGAACTGCTGAGTCTGATGTTCGGTGATCAAGGCCAGGGGTTCGGCTTCGATCCACTTGGTGAAGTAGTCGATGGCCACCACCAGAAACTTCCTTTGGCCCGTTGCTTGAGGAAAAGGGCCGACCAGGTCCATCCCCCACATGAAAAAGGGGGTCGGACTGGCCAAGGATCGAAGATTGGCCTGTGGGAGTCTTTTTACCGAAGAGAATATTTGACAGGGGCCGCACCTTCTGACGAGGTCTTGCGCATCTTGCAACATGGTCGGCCAGTAGTATCCATAATTTAGGGCCTTTCGGGCAAGCGACCTGCTCCCCATGTGGCATCTGCCGATCCCTTCGCACAATACTTTCAAGGCATACTTGGCTTCGTCAGGTGTCAGACAGCGGAGGTAGGGCCTGCCATCGGCCACTGTGTACGAGCGCTTGAACAGCGTTCCATCGATCAGGGAGAATCTCTCGGATAGGACTCTAACCCTTCTTGCTTCGGACCGATCCTGAGGGAGTTCGCCTTCCGAAAGGAATTTTAGGATGGGCATCGTCTAGTTGTTGGGTTAGAGATCGGTGTTGAGGTAGGAAGCTTTAGGGAGGTCGATGCTTGGTTTGAGGAGGACCTTGATCAGAACGGTGCGGTCGAGCCCCTCGAAAGATAACGAGGCGAGCTTTGACAATGAATTCGCCTGGGCAATCAGTTCCCAGGGGGATTCGTTCCACCAAATGGGAATCGAAAGATGATAGGAGAGTACGGACCACCGCCAAGTATTGTACCATCCGAGTGTCACGAGCTTCGTACTCCCCGGTGATCTAGTTGATCATGAGCTGGGAGTCGCTGAAGGCCTTGATGTGTCTGGATCCGGCCTTGTGTGCGAGGGTGAGCCCCGCGATCATGGCTTCGTACTCCGCTTCATTGTTTGAGGTCGGAAAATTTAGCCAGAGAGAGTGTTGGGGGATGATATCAGGGCCCTTTAAGAAGACGCCTGCTTCGCTCCCTCATTCGCAAGACGAACCCTCGACATAAAACTCCCACATTGGATCGGTTTCTGGGGTGAAAGATGGTTTGGAAATGGTGCACTCCGTGATACATTCGGCGAGTGCCTGCCCCTTGATTGTGGTTCTGGGCTGATAGCTGATGTTGTACTGGCGCTCAGTTCGATCGACCACTTGACCAGGCGGCCGGAGCTCTCTAGTTTTTGGAGGACGGTCTTCAGGGGCTGGTCAGTGAGGACTTGAATAGAGTGAGCCTGGAAATAGGGTCGGAGCTTACTAGATGCTGTTATCAGTGCATACGCCATTTTTTCCATCTTTGCATACCTGGTTTCGGCTGAGAGCAGAACCTTGCTCACATAATACAGGGGTTTTTGGACACCGTCTTCTTCTCGAACGAGCATGACACTGAGCGCATTTTTCGAGGTCGAGAGGTATAGGAAGAGGGGTTCACCGTGTTTGGGTTTGCTTAGGAGCGGTGGATTGCCGAGGTAGGATTTCAACTGGTCGAATGCCTGTTGCTGAGGCTCGCCCCACTCGAACCACTTCGTCCCTCGCAAGGATTTGAAGAACGGGAGTTACTTCTCTCCTGATTTGGAGAGGAAGCGGCTGATGGCGCCGCCAGTCGACCCGTAAGCCGTTGAACCTCCTTGACGTTCCGGGGTGGGGTCATGTCGATGATGGCCTGGATCTTCTCTAGATTGGCCTCTATGCCGTGCTGGCTGACGACAAACCCCATAAAATTTTCGGATGAGATGCTTAAGGCACACTTGGCAGGGTTGAGCATCATATTATGAGACCGAAGGACGCTGAAGGCTTTCTCGAGGTCGGCAACATGATCTTTCCCTCGTCGGCTCTTGACAAGCATGTCGTCGACGTATACCTCCATGTTCCGGCCGATCTGATTTTTGAAGACTCGGTTGACAAGCCTCTGGTAGGTGACTCCTGTATTTTTTAGCCTGAAGGGCATGACCCGGTAGCAGTAGAGGCCCTGGTCGGTAACGAAGGACGTCTTGGCGATGTCCGGAGGGAACATCCGGATCTGATTATAACCTGAGAAGGCATCCATGAAAGTTAAGAGCTCGTGACTCAACGTCGCGTCGATCAGAGCGTCTATGCTGGGGAGGGGAAAAGGATCCTTGGGGCATCCAATTCATCCGCGGGTTCTGACTTGGGACGACTTTCTTCAAGTGGGAGCTCGACGGTGTCGAGGGGAAACACACCGCCCTCGACCGCGGTCATGTAGCAAGAGCATGCCGACTCCCGGTTGCCCCGAACGACCCCGACCCCGACGTCAGTCGGGAACTTCAGTTTTAGATGGTAGGCGTCCGGCGTGATGATTCACCTCAAGAGAAGGCCTCGAAGGCGTCCAGCTTCCGCAGCGCTGTGAATTATCATGAGGGTCTTAAATCCCTCCATGTGATCATTTGGATCACCCTCGCCATTATAGGTCTCAAATTGAGGCAGTATGAAGTTTCGAGGAATCTCAGCTTCAAGGATCTAGGGAGAGAAAGGGGGTCCGGTCGGACGATCGCCGCGACCCAGCATTGGTCTGCCCTCTCCGAGATGGACGAGGCGGTTCTCCATTTCTTCCAAATGCCGAAGGACGGGGTCCGCCGCTTCCTGGGGGCGGGTCGATCCGCGGGACTTGCCGACTCCCACTGCTGACCTATGGGCGGAACTGTGGTAGACCTCAGTAGCCGGACCGTCACGTATAGCTTGAAGGATCTCCTCCCGGAAGTTCTGGAATTCGACCCTCGTGATGGGGCCTTGTCCCCTCAGGTTCTACGAGGGATTGTGCGCTTGGAAAGGCTGTCAGCGATGGTTCGAGGCCGAGTTGGAAGCAACCTCTCCCCTAGTTCGGTTGGCCTGTCTGTCCGAGATGACGTGGTGCAAATCTGACGCAATCGAAGGTCGAGCAGCGCCATTGGCCCGGGGTTGGTTAGAACCCTGGTCGTTCGCGCGGCTATTCTGGTTGAGGTCCGGATGCCGTGCCGAGGTGACGGCCCTCCTGGGTTTAGGAGCCATGGAGGAGCTGGGCCCAAGGTGACGACTCTGGCTGGGCTCGAAAGGACGATAGTACTGAGGAGGTATAGTTTTTCATAGACGGCGCCAACCTGATGCGGTTTATTTTTGGAGTGTGGGGGCAACAGGTGTGAGTTCTCTCAATTTGTATGGTGGAAGTCCCTATGCAGTACTGTTGTCGGTCCGACTCCGGGTAACGGGAGCGGCTCGGGAGCAAGAGCGCAGAGGGGCTTGGAAGGGAGGAAGGGTGCTCGGCTTGGATCCAGGAGCTCGGCTCGGTTGGGTCTTCTGTACCTGCACACGGCCTGAAAACACCGGAAGAAGTCTCGGCGACAGACCCTCCAACGAACTAGTCAGTCACTGGAAACGAGACTGGGCAGTTAGGGTTCAGGTGGGCAGAGATTGATTACCTTTTACAGTGAGGAGGGGGTGGAGTATTTATAGGCAGGGGTAAACGGGTCTGGAGCCCTGGAGGGCCGGGTTGGACCTGTTTGCTTATGGGCCTGAGCTGGTTGAGGCCCATTAGACCGTAACTAGTCTGATGATCACAGGAGGGAGGATCTAGAGAAGATCAGAGGGCTCGAGGGAGGATCTAGAGAAAATCGGAACGCTCTGGTTGATGCTGCATAATTTATCTCCTATCAATACCCAATCATTATGTTTTTTAGTACCGGAAGGAAGGGCTTTGAAGGCTTTATTGCAATTGCTGCCAGGCTTGACATTGAAGATTTCCTGCAAAAAATAATCTACCTTGAGGTTCTGAACAAAACGAATTAGCAAGATTTATCGATACCTATCAATTGGAGCGTTATATGGCATTCTATAATAGGTTCTGTATTTGGTTTTCACAGGTACCTAGAAGTGAAGGTGAAGGATATGTGACATTCTAATAAGTTTTGTATTTACTTTTATATTGTGGACTATATTTTTGGATTTACTATTGTGTATGTTATTCATTATTTGTTGGTGAAATATGTTTTAGTCATTGAAGGAAGTATACATGTATGGTTTACTATTGGTTTTAGGAAAGAGTATGGTTGTTCTTATCTATCTTTCAATTTTTTTTAGCTTTCAGAATTTTTTTAAAAAAAAAATTAAAAATATATACTTATCCCGTCATTTATAAATTTTTGAAACTCTACGCTGGCATTTTAAAAACGCCAGGATATGTGTTGTAGGGAAAAAAAACCCCAAATGAAAATATCCCTATGGCAACGTTTTGAAACCACCGAGGTAGGTTTCTAACTATACCAGCGTTTGAGAAGAAAGCCAGTATAGACCCCCACTCTACCGCGACGCCCACTTTCCTGGCATTTATACTAGGTTCTACACCTGCGTTTATAAACGCAGGTGAATCCAAAAAAAAAAAAAAACCACCGGGGAAAACGATTTGTGTGTTGTAGAAAGTACGTCGTCTTGTGTTTGTTCTCCTGGCCAACTCGCAAATGTCCCAATAGATAACTCTAAGATAAACCCTAATTAAGTACACTGTGTGGTGAGATAAACCCCCTAGGTACACGTACCGTAGTGTGTGGTGAGGAGGACCTTCCAGTACATTATCACAAGAAGTGAATCATAAATTAAGGAACAAGAAAAAACACAATATCAAAGATACATAATTGCCAATGATATAAAAAAGAGTAGAGAGAGAAAAACAATTTCAGAACGCAACATTATTAGCTCAAAATATGTCTCTTTCTCTATATAGCAAACTTCTCTCATACCATTAGTCATTTGAAACTGCATTTACATGCTGAGACAGAACTTGCACTACACAGCAAATTTTGTGATTTTTTAATTTTAAGTTGCATTGAAACATGAGGTTTCGTGATTTTTTAATTTTAAGTTGCATTGAAACATGAGGTTTCGAGTAGGGAGACCCGGAAAATCTTAGTCGAATTGTAATTCAGGGAGAGAAGTGAGAGAGAGTAAACTGATCGTATTGTTAAATGAATATGGGGTTAAAAAATTGGGCTAGAAAACGATCCATGAACAGTTGTTGATGAGCTTTTTTATAAGCACAGGTGGGGGGTGCTCAGAATGTCCAAGTGTTGTGTTGACATCTGCATTGCTTTGACTAGGTCCGCTACGGCAGAATGATCTATCCCTTAGAGCATCCACAGTCGTTTGCTATATATGTCATTTTGTCATATTATAGCAAACGAATAACAAACGAGCGCTACAATCGTTTCTCATTTTCTTATTTTTTGGCAAACTTTCTATTCTCATTTCTCAAATATGAGAAACGAAATGAACTTTCTCAAATTATAAAGGACGGACCCCGTCTCTCCGATTTAATAATTTTTTAATCGATTCAGACGGAAGATCATATCCCGTCTCAAAAATTTTCATTTTTTTTTTAAATAGGTCGGACGGGGAATGATACCCCGGACGGGGTATGATACCCCGTCTCTCCCCTTTAAAAAATAATTTTTTTTTAAAGTCCTCAGACGGGGAATGATACTGTAACGCCCCGAATCCCAAATCACTGAATTCGAGATGTTCTTCAGGATCTTTTCACTTTCTTTGAGTACAATTTTACAAGGAAATTCAAACTTTTCTTTTTACATCAGAGTTACAACATCTTACATTTAAATTTACACAGCGGAAGCAAAATATACAACATTTACATAAATGAACAGCAACATAATGAGATCTTTATGCATCCATTCCTCTTTACATGTAATTTATCCTGCATACAAAACTGTGGGTACGTCAGTTTATTCAACCGACGATAATTATACATGGCCATCCTCTCTATGCCAGAAACAGTATAATGGATCTCATTTCTTAACAAATCACAACTTGTTCATAATAAGCATGTAAAAACAAAAGGGAACTTTTAATGATGTCGTGTCGTGATTGTGCACTTAATCCTTAATGCAATTTATTTAATTAACATGACACTAATGCGCACTTGTTCGAATTCTATGCATCCCATACTACATAGGTTCGAGGGCAAGCCTCTTAATCGTTCTTCATTTTTGTAGGGTTCAATCTCCCGCCATGACTTTCTCTACTTCTGTAATTTCAGTGAGTATCCTAGATGATTCTATGAGTACAAGCATGTATCATGGCCCCTGGAGTAGAATTTCGCGCCATGTCTTAACTCGTCAAGCATGCATTCTGCGACAATTCAGCCTCCTCCCTGAACACAATCCTCTTGCAGTCACCAAAACATCCCACAAGCGTGACTAAAGTCCGATCATTACTGAGTTGTGCCCGCGCCATGTCTTGACTCATCAAGCATGCATTCTGCGGCTCACACACCCGCACCGTACCCTAGCTCTCATACTCATGTTTTTCTCTCACTTTCATCACCTCCACACTATGTATTAAATTGATTAGAATCATGAATAAAAATCAAGCTCTAGAGTTAGCCTCTCCATCAAACCGGACTTATCGTTTCATTTCACATGACCAACCTTGGTCTATTTCTCAACATCATTTCATTTCACTGCCGGGGAGACTTAGCTACTCTTTCGTTCAATTTCAAATTCACAATATCCAATTGAGCATCATCAGCTCATCATTCATTTTAGAGTCTCACAGACTTTCTTATCATGATTTAACATTTCATATTTTCATTTAATTCTCAATTCTCATCTACGATTCATTTCACATAATTCATACAGCCATAAACAGAGTCCATCGACTTAAATCATAAAGTTCACAATTACCAACAGTAAATAACATGAATTCAGATATATCCAAGTCCACTCTGTACAGTCGACTTTGAAGAACACCAGTCGACTCATACAGTCACATACAGGATCATCATAAATGCTCGGGATAGTCGACTGTTGTACACAACCAGTCGCCTGTCCCGCAACTTTTTATGTTCACAGTGTCAACCACATGACAGTCGACTGTTCATCCATCAGTCGTCTGTCCTGAGATTTCCAACGGCACAACTCTAAGTTCAGCTCAGTCGACTTGCTACACGCATTCGGTCGACTAAACAGTTCCATAATTCAAAATAAACATTATCTTTTAACCGTTCTCACAGGCATTTTCCTTACAGTATACACACATTCCATATTTTATAAACACCACATTTCTTATTTGTTCAGTAACGACGAAACATGAAAATTCAAGTTATTAATATGTTCTTTTCTTTAGAAACGATACTTAAACATGTATTCACATTGCTCATAACTTCGTACGATGATGAAGATATAAATCTCAAGTCATTAAACTGGTCTACATAATGGAATATCTTAATTTATGGAACTTCCAAATAGTCACAGTTAGATTGAAGTACCAGTCGACTTAACACAACATCAGTCGACTGCTTCGACAATTCTAAGTTATTAATCATCACTAGCTCTTCTCATTCATTTACCTTCCCTCCATCATATGTGTCATAGGGGAAAATATCAATTTAGTAATCACACCATCAAGTCCATTCGCACACATGTTTATCAACACATCATAAAAAGTGTCTCGTACCAGTCGGCTGGCTCACATGGCAGTCGACTGTACCGACAGTCCCGTTCTCAATATTAATAGCATGTTCAAGCAATTTCTACTACATTCAATTCACTTTTTTATAACATGGTATCAATCATAATAATTATAGTATCATTCCTACATTAGAAGTCCTGAGAAACACCCACCTTATATGAAGAAATAAACGAAATCCCGCAAAACTCTTCAATACGGTACTGCACTCCTTGCTCCTTTGTTCCACATCGAGCTCCTCAGAAATGCTGCTCGTCTCCACAGAAAAGCTCCCACACACAAACTCACAAATAACTCTCTTACAATAATAATCTTAGTGTAAAATAGATGGGGAATGAGAAGGTGTATTTGTACATAAACTAGAGTGAGATGGAGGGTTGAGATGCACTAGGAAGTTGGAAAATTAAGGGCTGAGATTGATAAGGGAGTTAAGAAAACTACCCATACCTTAAGAAACCACCCATAATCTCCTACCCACTATCCGGCCAAGAGTGTGTTCAATGCACGTGTGTGCAAAATGCACGTGCATGCACAACTCACACTAATAAAATTTGTACAAAAATAAAATAAGTTTCATATATAGAAAAGTGTTACACAAAATAAGTTGTAGGAAAATAAATAAAAGGTTAAGTTTATGGGCTTAAGTTCATTTGGGCCAAAATAAATATTTTAAAAGAGAAAAATAAATGAATCCACGTTGGGCTTTAAGAAAAAATACTTTATAGGAAACAATATACTTTATTCATCATGTGGAGAAAATAATAGTCACATGCTACACAAGCATACCATATGAAAAATAAATAATCTTTACGTATTAAGAAAAATCGGGGTATTACATCACTCCCTCCTTAGAATAGTTCCGTCCCCGGAACTACAGCCAAGAGCAAGAAAAACAGAAAAACACCACAACAACAAAGATACAAAGATACAATCAAACAAAAATACAATCAAGCAAAAAGCTCAGGATAGTCCTTCAACATCCTCTCCTCAGATTCACAAGTAGCCTCTTCAACCAAGTGGTTTCTCCAGACTACCTTGACCATCGGTATCGTCTTATTCCTCAAGACTTTCTCCCTACGGTCAACAATCTCGACAGGAGTCTCGATGTAATTCAGGTCTAACTGCAAACCTTCCGGCACTTCAGGCAAATGATGACTCGGATCTGGAATGTAACCTCTTAGCATAGACACATGAAAGACATTGTGCACCTGAGACAACTCTTCCGGTAATTCAAGCCGGTAAGCAGTTTTCCCGATCCTTTTCAATATCTTGTACGGGCCTATAAACCTTGGGGCTAACTTCCCGCCTTTGCCAAATCGAACCACACCTTTACTGGGTGATACCTTTAGAAAGACGAAGTCACCAACCTCGAACTCAAGGTCCCTTCTCCGGTTGTCTGCATAGCTTTTCTGCCTGCTCTGAGCTTCTACCAACCTTTTCCTAATCAGATCAATCTTCTCAGAAGTCAGCTGCACAAGCTCAGGACCAAACAACTGACACTCCCCAACCTCATACCAGCAAACAGGAGTCCTGCACTTCCTGCCATACAAAGCTTCATACGGCGCCATCCCAATGCTAGCCTGAAAACTGTTGTTGTAGGCAAACTCTACCAAAGGTAAATGTCTTTCCCAACTGCCTCCGAAGTCTAGTATACAACACCGAAGCATATCCTCAAGAATACGATTGACTCTCTCGGTCTGCCCATCGGTTTGTGGATGAAAAGCAGTGCTGAAAACTATTTTGGTACCCAAAGCTGCCTGAAGACTCCTCCAGAAATGCGAAGTAAACCGCGCATCTCGATCAGACACAATAGTTGAGGGAACACCATGAAGTCGGACAATCTCACCAACATACATCTCAGCCAACTTGTCCATCGAAGCAGTGAGTTTCATCGCCAAAAAGTGAGCGGACTTGGTTAGTCGATCGACTATAACCCAAATCGCATCATTGCCTTTAGAACTCTTAGGCAATCCCGTGATGAAATCCATACTGATGTTATCCCACTTCCACTCCGGAATAGGTAACGGCTGTAATAGACCTCCGGGTCTCTGATTTTCGGCTTTGACTTGCTGACAAACCTCACACCTCGTGACAAATTTGGCCACATCCCGCTTCAAACCTGACCACCAGAAATGCTATTTGATGTCCTTGTACATCTTAGTACTCCCAGGATGTACCGACAAAAGAGTAGCATGCGCCTCCTGAAGGATACTCTCTTTCAGGTCCGCCTGATTTGGAACACACAGCCTATCTCCGAACCACAGCACTCCATCCCTGGTTTGAAATCCGGGCAACCTGCCAGCACCAACCTGCTCCTTCATCTCCAAGATATCAGCAACAACTTCCTGACTTGCAATGATCCTTGCATTCAAAGTAGGCTGAAGCTTCAACTGAGATAAAGACGCTCCCAATCCTTGCAAGACAACCTCAATACCTGCTCGATCCAGCTCCTCAATCAGATGCTTCTGAGTTGTAATCAAACTGGCCAAACTGCTCTTGCGACTAAGTGCATCAGCCACAACATTAGCCTTTTCAGGATGATACTTGATCTCAGGTCGCATATCCTCGAGCACTTCCAACCATCTCCGCTGCCTCAGATTGAGATCCCTCTGCTGATATATATACTTCAAGCTCTTGTGATCTGTGTACATATTCAACTTCTCACCGTACACATAGTGCCTCCATTGCTTCAAAGCAAAGATAATCGCCGCCAACTCCAGATCATGAGTCGGATAATTCTTCTCATGCGGTCGTAGTTGCCTAGACCCATAAGCGATTACTTTACCTTCTTGCCTTAAGACACAACCAAGCCCCCGATGTGAAGCATCGCTATAAACATCATACTCAACACCTGCTCTAGGCAAAGCCAAAATAGGTGCAGTAGTCAGTCTATCTTTCAACTCCTAAAAGCTCGCCTCACATTGCTCAGTCCACTTGAAGCTCACATTCTTCTTGGTCAACTCAGTAAGCGGCACAGCTATCTGAGCATAACCTTGAATGAATCTCCTGTAGTATCCAGTCATCCCAAGGAAACTTCTGACTTCCTTCACTGTAGTAGGCCTAGCCCAATCTCTCACTGCCTCTATCTTCTGAGGGTCAGTTGCCACTCCCTCCTTAGAAAGGATGTGACCTAGGAATGCCACTTCAGATTTCCAGAAATCGCACTTGGATAACTTGGCATACAACTGCTGCTCTTCCAACTTCTGCAAAACTACTGCCAGGTGCTCAGTGTGCTCCTCCTCAGACTTGGAGTACACGAGGATATCGTCGATAAACACCACGACGAAAGAATCAATGAACGGCCTCAGAACTCTGTTCATTAAATCCATGAAGATTGCGGGTGCATTCGTCACTCCGAATGGCATAACTAAGAATTCGTAATGCCCATGCCGAGTTCTAAATGCAGTTTTGTGCACATCTTCAGCTTTCACTCGAACTTGGTGGTAACCTGATCGAAGATCTATTTTGGAGAATACAGCTGCTCCTTGTAGACGATCGAACAAGTCATCAATTCGAGGAATCAGATACTTATTCTGAACAGTGACCTTATTTAGCTCTCGGTAATCGATACTCATTCTCATCTCCATCCTTCTTCTTTACCAAAAGCACTGGTGCTCCCCAAGGTGACGCACTAGGTTGAATAAAGCCTTTTCCCAACAGTTCCTCAATCTGCCGTTTCACTTCATCCTGTTCCACTGGAGCCATCCTATACGGTGCCTTAGAAATGGGTGCACTTCCCGGTTGAACAGTGATGCTGAACTCTACATCACGATGCGGAGGTAACCCAGGAAAATCTTCCAAGAACACTGTCGGATAGTCCCGAACCACAGGAATCCCTTGCAATTCCACAGGAGTCTCTTCCTTGCGGATAGTTGCCACCAGTTTAGAACACTTCAACTTCCCTTGGAACATGACTTCAGGTCCACCTGGAGCCTTCACTGTTACGGTATTGGTCTTACACTCGATGCTTGCACTGTACACCGACATCCAATCAATGCCAATGATAACATCAACTCCCAAGATAGTCAGCTCGATCAGATCAATGCCAAAGATTCGATCCCCAATCACTATCTCGCAATCAGCATAATACCGATCAGTGGTCAAAGTTTCCCCTGATGGAGTAGCTACTGCTAAGATCTTGCCTGGAAAAATCTTCGGTTCAGCTCCCAACACTTTAGCAAATCTAGGAGACACAAAAGTATGAGAGGATCCAGTATCGAACAATACAACAGCTTTCTTTCCATTAAGATAGAGTTCTCCTATTACATAATACACACCATTACATAACAGTTTCACAATATGAACGGGAAGGAGAAATGACAAAACCACACTAAATATCAGCCCTCGTACCAGAGATGACCTGATCTGCCTCATCAGCATCAGCTTTCGTCAAAGCAAATACTCGCCCTGACTGGTACGGCCTCTTCCCAGTCTGCTGTATTGGCACATTGTGATTGCCAGCCCGCAGTTTGAGACATCGAGATTGGTAATGTCCCACTTCACCACAGTTAAAGCAAATGACTGCAGAAGGTCTCCCTACATCGTTTCCAGGTCTTCCAGCTACACTGACAGCGTTCGCCCCTGTCGGTTTAAACCTCTGTGCAGATGGTTGCCCCTTGAAACTCTCCGATTGTGCAGGCCTCTTCCCGGACTGCCAGTTGTTTCTCTGGTACTGAGCAATATGGAACTGCTCCATATCCGCCTCCGTCGCTGCCGCCCTCTTGACCAGCTTATCTAATCGCCTGATACCAAGAGGTATCATACGAGACCTCAAGCTTGGCCTCAGACCATGCTCGAACTTGCGAGCCTTCTTCGCCTCATCCATCACCAGTTCTGGAGCATACCTAGAGAGCTGAGTAAACTTAGTCTCATACTCTCTTACTGACATGCTGCCTTGCTGGAGTGACAGAAACTCCATGGCCTTCTTCTCCTGGACGTCGGAGGGGAAATAGTGACTGCGGAATTCTTCCAGAAATTCCTCCCAGCCAAGCAACAAGCCGCCCATGGTCCTCTTCATCGACTGCCACCAAACAGCTGCATCCTTCTCCAACTACAAAGTCGCCAACTTGACCTTGCTGCCCTCCGGTGTCTCCAACACCTCGAAGATTGTCTCCACTTGCCGAATCCAGTTGTCAGCCGCATCTGGGTCTAACTTTCCCTCGAACACAGGTGGTTTCATTCTCTTGAACGATTCCACTAGCTTAATTGCCTCGGGTACTGGATTCACCGGTCCCCTTCCTTGGTTCGCAGCCACTGCATTCAGCGTCTGGTAAACCCTTGCAAGTTCAGTCTCCAGATCCAAACCTTCGCCATTCCTTGCCCCCCTTCTCAACATATTCTGATGCAAGAGATCCATTAAATTCGAAGTATAAGACAAGAAATTAAACCAACTTGTATTTCATTGAATTCCAAAGTTTATACATTCGAATTAAAACATTTTTAACATCAGAATAGAAGAAAATAGAAACTAGGACAATCTAATCCCTATGGGTCCTCTTCGCTGCTCGAAGTTCATCCCGCAGTTCATCCACTTGGTCCTTCAACACATCCGTCAGGTTCTTTCTCTTCTCAAGTTCCCATACTCGGTGACGGAGAACAGAGAAATCGGCCTTCCGCTGTGCCAGCTGAGCCTCCAAAGCTCCAACCCTATACTTCAGGGTATCCACTTGCCTCTGAAGAGAAGCCACAGTGCCACTCAGAGCTGGTCCCTCTTCTTCATCGGAAGAAGAATCGTCAGATGAATCCGGCGGTGGGGTGATCTCTCGAGATTCAGGGTACTCCTCATCATCGGAATCTGCTTGCCCAGGGTGATACTCGTCCTCAGAATCAGCCTGTCCAGGATGGTACTCTTCCTCAATAATATGCCAGTCGTCGCCTCCAGCAGGGTCAAAGTGATCAGCCATCTTAGGAATAGAGAGGAAGAAGCATAAGTCATAGAGCAACACAAATGTAAGTCACTTACATTTAAATCTCTAAACTCAAACCCACACTCTAATGTCCACATCTAAGGTGTCGTTCCTTATAAACTTGTACAAGTGTGAAAGCGTAGAAAACCTGGCTCTGATACCACTCTGTAACGCCCCGAATCCCAAATCACTGAATTCGAGATGTTCTTCAGGATCTTTTCACTTTCTTTGAGTACAATTTTACAAGGAAATTCAAACTTTTCTTTTTACATCAGAGTTACAACATCTTACATTTAAATTTACACAGCGAAAGCAAAATATACAATATTTACATAAATGAACAGCAACATAATGAGATCTTTATGCATCCATTCCTCTTTACATGTAATTTATCCTGCATACAAAACTGTGGGTACGTCAGTTTATTCAACCGACGATAATTATACATGGTCATCCTCTCTATGCCAGAAACAGTATAATGGATCTCATTTCTTAACAAATCACAACTTGTTCATAATAAGCATGTAAAAACAAAAGGGAACTTTTAATGATGTCGTGTCGTGATTGTGCACTTAATCCTTAATGCAATTTATTTAATTAACATGACACTAATGCGCACTTGTTCGAATTCTATGCATCCCATACTACATAGGTTCGAGGGCAAGCATCTTAATCGTTCTTCATTTTTGTAGGGTTCAATCCCCCGCCATGACTTTCTCTACTTCTGTAATTTCAGTGAGTATCCTAGATGATTCTATGAGTACAAGCATGTATCATGGCCCCTGGAGTAGAATTTCGCGCCATGTCTTAACTCGTCAAGCATGCATTCTGCGACAATTCAGCCTCCTCCCTGAACACAATCCTCTTGCAGTCACCAAAACATCCCACAAGCGTGACTAAAGTCCGATCATTACTGAGTTGTGCCCGCGCCATGTCTTGACTCATCAAGCATGCATTCTGCGGCTCACACACCCGCACCGTACCCTAGCTCTCATACTCATGTTTTTCTCTCACTTTCATCACCTCCACACTATGTATTAAATTGATTAGAATCATGAATAAAAATCAAGCTCTAGAGTTAGCCTCTCCATCAAACCGGACTTATCGTTTCATTTCACATGACCAACCTTGGTCTATTTCTCAACATCATTTCATTTCACTGCCGGGGAGACTTAGCTACTCTTTCGTTCAATTTCAAATTCACAATATCCAATTGAGCATCATCAGCTCATCATTCATTTTAGAGTCTCACAGACTTTCTTATCATGATTTAACATTTCATATTTTTATTTAATTCTCAATTCTCATCTACGATTCATTTCACATAATTCATACAGCCATAAACAGAGTCCATCGACTTAAATCATAAAGTTCACAATTACCAACAGTAAATAACATGAATTCAGATATATCCAAGTCCACTCTGTACAGTCGACTTGGAAGAACACCAGTCGACTCATACAGTCACATACAGGATCATCATAAATGCTCGGGATAGTCGACTGTTGTACACAACCAATTGCCTGTCCCGCAACTTTTCATGTTCACAGTGTCAACCACATGACAGTCGACTGTTCATCCATCAGTCGTATGTCCTGAGATTTCCAACGGCACAACTCTAAGTTCAGCTCAGTCGACTTGCTATACGCATTCGGTCGACTGATCAGTTCCATAATTCAAAATAAACATTATCCTTTAACCGTTCTCACAGGCATTTTCCTTACAGTATACACACATTCCATATTTTATAAACACCACATTTCTTATTTGTTCAGTAACGACGAAACATGAAAATTCAAGTTATTAATATGTTCTTTTCTTTAGAAACGATACTTAAACATGCATTCACATTGCTCATAACTTCGTACGATGATGAAGATATAAATCTCAAGTCATTAAACTGGTCTACATAATGGAATATCTTAATTTATGGAACTTCCAAATAGTCACAGTTAGATTGAAGTACCAGTCGACTTAACACAACATCAGTCGACTGCTCCGACAATTCTAAGTTATTAATCATCACTAGCTCTTCTCATTCATTTACCTTCCCTCCATCATATGTGTCATAGGGAAAAATATCAATTTAGTAATCACACCATCAAGTCCATTCGTGCACATGTTTATCAACACATCATAAAAAGTGTCTCGTACCAGTCGGCTGGCTCACATGGCAGTCGACTGTACCGACAGTCCCGTTCTCAATATTAATAGCATGTTCAAGCAATTTCTACTACATTCAATTCACTTTTTTATAACATGGTATCAATCATAATAATTATAGTATCATTCCTACATTAGAAGTCCTGAGAAACACCCACCTTATATGAAGAAATAAACGAAATCCTGCAAAACTCTTCAATACGGTACTGCACTCCTTGCTCCTTTGTTCCACACCGAGCTCCTCAGAAATGCTGCTCGTCTCCACAGAAAAGCTCCCACACACAAACTCACAAATAACTCTCTTACAATAATAATCTTAGTGTAAAATAGATGGGGAATGAGAAGGGGTATTTATACATAAACTAGAGTGAGATGGAGGGTTGAGATGCACTAGGAAGTTGGAAAATCAAGGGCTGAGATTGATAAGGGAGTTAAGAAAACTACCCATACCTTAAGAAACCACCCATGATCTCCTACCCACTATCCGGCCAAGAGTGTGTTCAATGCACGTGTGTGCAAAATGCACGTGCATGCACAACTCACACTAATAAAATTTGTACAAAAATAAAATAAGTTTCATATATAGAAAAGTGTTACACAAAATAAGTTGTAGGAAAATAAATAAAAGGTTAAGTTTATGGGCTTAAGTTCATTTGGGCCAAAATAAATATTTTAAAAGAGAAAAATAAATGAATCCACATTGGGCTTTAAGAAAAAATACTTTATAGAAAACAATATACTTTATTCATCATGTAGAGAAAATAATAGTCACATGCTATACAAGCATACCATATGAAAAATAAATAATCTTTACGTATTAAGAAAAATCGGGGTATTACAGATACCCCGGCCGGGGTATCATACCCCGTCCAAGGATGTAGCTCAGTGGAGAATTAATGTAGCTCAGTGGAGAATTAATGCTGATTGGCATTAATTGGGTAGGTTTAGGCGTAGTTAGGTATTAATTAATTAGATTTAGTTATTATTTTATTATTTAATTTAGTTAATTAATATAGTTTAATAGTTAATAAGTAATTAACTTTTTTTAATTTATTTTAAACGATGAGACGGTATATCATATACCGTCCCTCGCTTATTTCTAAAAAATGAGAAACATATAGCAAACGACGACTGGAGCGATCAAGTATATTTGCTATTACTGTAGCTGCCATTTTTTAGCATATGAGAAAAACGACTGTGGATGCTCTTAGTTCTGGGAATTTTGTTTTCCTAAATGACACACTTTTGCAAAAATAAAATTCCAAACTGGCTCACTTTCAAAACTAATTGTCAAACTGACCTACTCGCTGTTTTAAACATCGAATTATTTGATAATGAGCTTGATGTTTGAAACAACGAGTTTAGTTATAGGAATTTTTCCAATACTTGAATAAATCGTGCCAATTCTCAAAATAATAAAGCTAAACTCACTTTTTCAGACAGCGACCCTATTGAACTGGACGCACAGTTTTAAACAGTGAGTCTAGTTCAATTAGGGTCGCTGTTTAAAACAGCGAGTTTAGTTATAAGAACTTCTCCAACACTTGGCGAAATCTCGCAAAGTCTTAAAACACTAAAGCTGAACTCGCTATTTAGAACGGCGACCCTAATTGAACCATACTCGCTATTTGAAATAGCGAATGTGTCAGTTTGATAATTAGTTTTGAAAGTGGGTCAGTTTGGTCTTTATTTTGGAAAAGTATGTCATTTTGGGGAAAAATCTCGTTCTGGTGAGGGCACGTGCTGCACATTACCATATATTAGATTGTGGAGTTATTCAAATACCCCAACATTATAAGATATTAGATATACTTCATAAAAGGGTTAATGAAAAAAATGATAGCTAAAGTTTATCTAAATTCGAAAATAACATTCGAAGTTTCGATAATTCCAAAATAACACCTAGAGTCATTATAGTATTGACAAAATAGTACAAACTGTTAGTTTTCCGTTAGGTGAAGGAAATATTCTCTGAATATTTTCCTTAATGAGTCTGAACCCATTAAGAAAGCAGTGAAAAGATGAAAATAACCTCTTCTTCTTTCTTAATAAAAACCCGAAACTCATTAAGAAACCCGATAAAAACCCGAAACATGAACTCGTGATCTTTGTTGTCGGCACTGGTGACGACAGCGACCAACAATAGAGGCGACGATGACAGGGATGGAGTTAAGTTGTTTTGTAGGCATTGCTAAAAAGGTTGGTGGTGGAATGGAATGAAATGGAGGCTACCGAGTTTGGTGGAACTAAGCAGTGGCGGAGGGAGGAAGAGAGGAGGGGGGACATTTGGGACCCCAAAAATTTTGTAAAACCCCCTAATATAGACCAAAATTTTTATTTGGCCCCCCCAGTTAAAAAAAATTTGGGACCCCCAAGTCTAATCCACCTCTTATTAAAGGCTCAATTATGTCGATGCCGGGGGAAAAAAAAATTTGGGACCCCCATTTTGATTCGTCTGGCTCCTCCACTAGAACTAAGGAGGTCTGTGGTGAAGTTGGGTTTGATGGAAATCGAGGATGATGGAAGTGGGGCTGCTGGAGTTGGGATGTCAGGTTCAGTAGAGGTGGAGGTGGAGATCATGGATGATGAGGGTCGGGGATGAAGGTGAAGTGGGTTTCGGTGAGGAGCAGTAAGGGGAAGATGATGATTATGGGTGTGTGGAGGTGATGGTGATTAGCCGGTGAATTAATAATAAAATAGGTTTTGGGAGGATTAGGCTTAGGCTCTTGGATTAGTGGAGAGATTAAGGGGGGGTAAATGGAGGATTAATAATTAAATAGGCAGTGAATTAATAATAAAGGAAAATAACTGAATAAGGCATGGGGTATTTTGGTCATTTTACCCCCATACAGTTAGAAACTTAATGCCAACTAATGGTTGGTAATATTTTATTCATATTTTAATGACTTTAGGTGTTATTTTGGAATTATCAAAACTTCGGATGTTATTTAAAATTAAGATAAAATATATATGTCATTTTGTCCTTAACCCCTCATAAAAATAAAGTGAATCATTTTGTTGCAAAACTGAAATTTCACAAGAATAAATAAAATGAAAAGAATTGTTAGAATAAGTAAAAGATAAAGGGCTGAACAAACCTAATAGAGTGAGTCAATTGTATCCAATATATCCTAAGAACATATTACCCCCTTACGTGCAGGGTTTCGCAGCAAATTTGCATGTTCCCAAGATAAATCACCCTCCGGCCCATCCTGATCCTTGTAATAGCATGAATCAAGGATGTCAGTTTTTCTGAAATGTATTTGTCATAGACCACTTGTAATTTGAAAATAAAATACGAATATCAAGGATGCTAGTTTTTATGAAATGTATTCGTCATAGAACACTTGTAATTTGAAAATAAAATAAAGAATTTATTGAAGTAGTTTGCAAAATAAAGAAGATGATAATCAGGGTTCTCTTTTTGGATTAATTTCTCAATAAAAAACCTCCATCTATTTATAATTGTAGAGTCTCAAATGCATCTATAAGGAGAGGTGCAACTGTTGGCAAATAACAAATAGTTATGTCTTTAATTCAGAAGACACAACCATTCGTATAAGTATCGTCAAAGAAATTGACCAACCCTCCTTGAATAGTGGTGGTTACCAATTGGATAATTGCTTCCAAGTGTCCATAGTTAAAACATATTGTTTATTTTATATTTTTCTCTCACAAATATTCAACATAAGATCTGGGAGGCAATTTTTTTCCAGATTAGTCAAGCTATATATAAACATGTAATAATAGGGGCTAAAAGAAGTCTATTGAAGATTTTTTACTATAATAGTACTTCTTTAACCTCAATTCGAAATTTTTGTTTCTCATAATAACATTCATTATAATAAGTTTATGATAACATATATACAAAAATATTACCAAACAGAGAGACATATTTTAATAATAATAATAATAATAATAATAATAATAATAATTAATAATAATAATGATGATAATGAGTGTCAACAAGTGCGCAGATGACTAGTTGTCAATTTGCTTGCCAGTGTTGCTGCTTATTTTGGTGTGGGAGCAAACAGATAGTGAGTTCTTATTTAATAGAAACTACTAAAAATCTTATCTTTGACCTTTATCGTGAAATGCGGTTAGAGCTCCTGAGATTGAATCTGGATCATTGACTGACCATCGTGATCTGAATCCGACGGTTGCTGACGCGGTCGATGGACCTGCAAAAAGTATGAAACACAGGGAGGTGGCCCCGGCTACAGACCCTCCAACGCTCAAGTCAGAACCAGAAAGAGAAAGAGAGTACGAGAGAGAAACTGGCCATTTGTTCAGTACCTTCTGACTGTGGAGGGGGAAGGAGGGTATTTATAGGTCTGAGAAACATATCAAGAGATTAATCTAGATCCGTTGGATTTCTTATCTCCTTTATGTTTCTCCCCCTCAAGAGATAAGTTCTCTTGTTACGGGATATGAGATTTGACTCATAGCCTTTATGGGCTGGGTGTCTCTCATAGTAGGACATAGTTTGTCACTTTATATGAGCTTGAAAGAAGCCTATGTCTTGTAGAGAAACCTAGAGAAGGCCCAGACCTGTTAAAGAGGCCCGTTATGGTTATTCTACGTGTAGAACCTTTGAGATCTGTGCTGGAATCGTGCGGTCCTGATTTACTGTGATTTTTACCATCATCATAAGCCCCCCACTCCCGGAAAGCAACTTTCTTTTCTTTCGGAGAGTAGTACATCTTACTTATGGACTCTGGAGTGCAATCTTAGCTGTCAGGGTGCTTGGAGAATCCTGAAACTTATTAGTGGCTTCTGAAGGCAGTGAATATCTTCCTGATTTTTCTAGAATTTTCCATACTTTTCGAACTTTTCTGGAATTTTATGTAGTACGCCGTATTTTTAAATACTATTTTTGAGATTAGAAAATGAATTAAAATGGTTTTTGGTGATTTAATAAATGTTCATTTAGAAATTTATCTTTTACACGTGCGAATGATGTTTTTGAAAGCTTAAAACTAAAAATTATTTTGGGAAAACTCATTATTTATTATTTGAGATTATTCGTGATTTTTCTAGATTTTTTTGATAATTATTAGACATATTTGCAAATATTTCAAAAAAGATAGACTTTTGTGCAAAATTACCAATGGGGTGAAAACTCCAGATTTTCGGACTTTTAGGCTAGATATAATTCCTAGTCAATTTAGGTATAACGAGTTTACCTTTTGTTTTAACATATTCGATTTATTTTACAAATTATGATAAAAGATGATCTTTTCGCAAAATTGCAATTATAAGGGGTGAAAGTGCAAAACTATTTTTTAGACTTTCCTACAGTGCCGGCTGATGCTGGAGGGGATCTTTTTTATTTTTGAATTGATTAAATTGGTTTTTAACTAGTTTTCTAATAAAGGGATCTATTTATGTAAATGTATATTGTAAAAGGAGTATTTCGCAAATATTTTCTAAAACCCTAGAAACTTAAATCCCGGACTATATAGGGTTTTGTGCAGCCGTATTTTGCTGTACAACACAGGAGATCTCTTATTTATTATTATTTTGGAGTTCTAAGGAGAACACTTTGGATTTCTTGCGAAGGAGGGAGCTTTCTTAATTTCTATTCCTTCTCGTTCGGTCTCTTCAACAAGGTGAGAGACTTGTTTTGTTTCATTTTGTTTTGTGTATGTTATATGTGAGTAATATAATTGTTTTGTTCGTTCTTTGAATGTTGTATGTGGTGTTTCATTTCCTAGAAAGCATGCTAGGGTTTGGGTATGAATATGTAATTTGGATTGATGATAAAAATTGGATCTTGTGAAACCCTAGTTATTTATGAGTAAAATTGTATGTGGGTAATTCGAGATTATGAATGACCTATTAGAGATCATGGATAGGCTATTTCTGTAATACCCTGATTTTCATTTATGAGAATTATTATTTTGTGTTATTAATTTGTACGTTTTATGCACGTGCAATCTTGTGATATAAAATTTTTATTATTTTCATTACATAAACAAACGAGTATATATATATATATATATATATATATATATATATATATATATATATATATATATATATGCTTTTCTATTGTTTTATTAAAGCCCATTTTTAAACAAACATAAGTATTCTTTTATTTGTAGCCCAATTTAATTTATTTTAAATATAAGCTATTTTGGCCCATTAAATAAAAGCCCATGAGTTTATTTTCCTTTTTATTACAACTTGTAATGTAGACAAATTTTGTAGATTATTTTTATAAAAAAATAAAATGTACAACTTTTAAAATAGGGGACTATGGGGAACACGTGCATTTCACGTGCACGTGTTTGTGCACCTAATTGTGGCTGGATGACATGGGAGGGAAGAAAAGAGAGAGTGGAGTTGTAGGAGGTGGTTTTTTGTAGTTATGGTTGGTTACTACAACTACCCCTTGAATCCTAGCCTTTATTTCTTAACTCCTAGATCAATCCTAGCCCTCTATTTGTCTCAAAATTTTGTATAAATACCCCCCCCCCCCCCCCTAGCCTAGTTATTCTTGCACTCTTCATTATCCAAACCTATAGTGAAAGAATACAATTATTAGTAGTAGATTGTTAGTAGGAAGTGAGAATAAAAGATTGAGAGATTTAGAGTGGGTGTGCTTGCATTCAAGGAGGCCGGCTACAAGCAAGGAGGCTCGACATCACACTTGGGAGCTCTCGGGTTTGCACTAGGAGCAAGGAGGAGCACTCGTTTAGGCAAGCTCAATCTAGGAGGAGAAGGGCTCTTTCGTTTAGGAGGCGTTGTGTGGGTTTTCTCTCTAAATTAGGTGGGTGGTTTTTCTATACTTCTAATTTAGATACCATGCTAGAGTATTGAAATAATGATGCATGAAAGAAACTAATAAGAGTACACTTAATTTGAAAAAGGACTTGCTAGTTGATCAAATGAATCCTTGATAGATTGCATGCTAACTTGTTATGAATCTTAACATTGTGTGTAAATTGCTTGTAGTTATGGAAATATTGAATTGTGATTGTTGATAATGTCAAAAGTGAGTACGAAATGCTAGTAAATGAAATTATTGTTTTGCGTACAAATGGATTATCGTGATATTGGTTCAAATGAATAAAAATTGTCCTATGAATTTGGGTTTATGAAAGAGGAAAAAATAGGGAGTTATAGTTATAATGTGAATTTTTTTTATACCAATTTGTATTTGAGAAATATCAAATTGAACTATGAAAGGAGTAGTATGGAAATTAAATTATTGTATGTGAAATGTGTATTTAATTACTGAAAAAATATTTTAAAAATACTGGGGTATTAATTTAAGTTAAAATATACATTCTGGAGATTTACATGGTCTTTGGTGTAAGCAAAACAAAGATAAGAGTTTTTGAACATCGAAATTAATTAATGGAACAGAGAACAGAGTTACATAGAATTCGATTTGTGGTTATGACAACTTGAGCACATAGCTCAAGTGGTCGGTAGGCCTCTCTGGCACTACTGTAGCGCAGGTGTGTGGCTCTGTGGTTGCTGGTTCGATACCTGTGTCCACCCTTTCTTTTGTATGCATTTTAAAAATATCCAACATCGAACAGAGAGTATAAAAACTTTCTTTCTCCCTTTCATATTGCTAAGCACAAATGGCTTAGTGGCTAGCATGTGCGGCTGTCTTCTTAAAGGTTGCTGGGTTCGATTCTAGGTGTGGCCAGAATGCATTTTTATATAATTTGGTTTTTGGGGGTTTTCTTGATGTATAAAAATTTTGAAAAAATATGGTTATTATTCTAAAATCATATACAACTTATGAAAATTAATTGGGAGTTATTGAAATGAAATAAAGTGTATTTTGAAGTAAAATTGTATTCGAAACTATGGTTTCTTACTCGTATAATTTCATAAAAATGTGTGATTTCACGGGGTGATTAAGATAAGTATTGAAAAGGAAAAATGATTGGAAAGAGAACATAACTGTGAATTCTTATATGGATTATTTTGTTAAAAGAGTAGCATGACGATGGTGATATTATGAATATTCATTTGACTAGATGCTTTCGTGATATGATTTTAATGTGGAAATAAATGTTGTTTATGGAATGCATGAGTTATAATTGAACCCCATGTATGATAATTGATTCATGAAAGGATTGGAAATCATGTAATCGGAAAAGAAAAATGTTCTTGAGTATGACAACTCAAATATGTGAATTGAAATCGAAAATTAGGGTGTAGCCAAGACTCACACCGGCAATTGAAAGTAATGAGATATGATGATTGAAATTGAAAAGACCAAGTTTGGTTAATTGAGAAATGAAAGAAATAAGACCGGTATTAGTGAGAGGGCTGACTCTAAGAGATTGATTTTGTTCATGATTTCATTAAATTAAGAATTAGTACATTGTGAAGAGGTGATGAAAGTGAGAGAAAAATACAAGTATGAGGGCCTCGAGTCTACGATATGGGTGTGATTCACAATTTGTCTTCACGATGCGTCGTGACATGACGTGGGTACTACTCCGGAATTATCGGGATCTTGGCGATGATGGAACTGAGATGATTCCCAGGACTACCGATTGGTGTGCGTATCGATTGTTAAAAATTTAACAGATTAAATTCGTGATCTAACCCTATATAGCGGAATCTAGGGTTCACAATTTATACCTGCGATGAGAAGAAGACAACAGCGACCCCAAGATCTTCTGCGCGTATTCCTTCCTCGGGCTGGACGTCGTGTGGGCGACGATCTCCCAACCTTTCTTCTCCTTGGCTGATCTCTCTTTCTCTCCTTACGTGAATCACGAGTTTTGAGAAAAAATCTTATATTTCAGATTATCAATGACGGCCAGAGAATAGAGGATATATATAAGGCTACGGTAGGGACCTATGAGGAGAAATTAGGGTTAGGTCTCCTAACGAATCTGGGTATCCCGTATTCAGCCCGAACACACAACCCAGGCCCATTAACAATAGCTCGGTCCACTAAGGAGCTATTGTTGCACTACCTTCCTAATCCCAAATTATATTTATGGGCTCCTTTTATTATATGCTCGTTGAGCTCCCCATGTTAAGATATCGATTGTCCGCCGATCAAATTAAGTTACTGACAACTATATTGATCAACATCTTTTATCCTTAAGTAGTACCACTCAACTTTATTTGTCATGTCGGATGTAATCCACCTGCAGAGTTTACATGACAATCCTTATGAGCTCCTTAAGGGGACATCATCAACCCGACATATCGGGACATGGATTCCTTTTACAATTAACAGCCCATCATACATACAATGCTATTACCCAATTCATAGAGGTTGTTGATCCATAATGAATCTCACTCTTTTATGAGTCAAAGTAATGCACACTGCATATACATGTCTGTTATTATATCCGGATTAAGAGCATAAGCATCCATAATAACAGAGGTGTTTGTTCTCTTTTATAGTCAGTACAAAGAGAACAACCTCAAGTGGTCATGTTCAATACACACAAAGTGTACTAGTGTAAACCTATAGTCAAGATAGACTAATACCAGATTACACTACAACCTTTCCAATGGATTATCCAAGTCCGTCTAGGTTGTGAACTATTTATATATTCCATAGGGAACTGATAATATGATCTTCTGTGTGTCACTTCACACCATATTATCAACCTTATAGAATATCAGATACTTGCATTAATATTATAATAAACACAATATGCAAACATATGCCCATATGATTCTCATTCAAAAAAAATAAGGAAATAAAGTGAATACAAAAGTGATGCTTTCAGTATATAACCCTAACAGGCGACGCTTGTAGGGTATTTGGTGACTGCGAGAGGATCGTGTGCCATAAAGGAGGCTAAATTGTCCATAGGTTGTCTTCACGATGCGTCGTGACATGGCGTGGGATTCTCCTCCAGTTTTTCTGTACATGAGCTCGTACTCATAGAACATCTAGGATACTTACTATAGTTACAGTAGTAGAGTAAGTCATGACGAGGGATTGAACCCTACAAGATGAAGAACGATTAAGCGGCTTGCCCTCAGACCTATATAGTATGGGATGCATAGAATCCGAACAAGTGCGCATTAGTATCATGTAATATAAATAACTGCATTAAGGACTAAGTGCACAATCACAACACGACAACAATAGGATATTCCCCTTAGTTGATTTGTGAACAAGTTTGTATTTGTTAAGCATGAAAAAATCAATTATACTGTTTCCGGCATAGAGAGGTTGGCCGTGTATAATATTCGTCGGTTGAATAAACTGACGTACCCACAGTTTTGTATGCAGGATAAATGGCATGACAAAGATTAAAGAAGAACTGATGCTTAGAGATTATTCAAATGTTATTGTACTTTCATTCATGTAAATGTTATAATTTTGCTTCCGCTGTAAAGTGTAAAGATTTCTTGTAACTCTGATATAAAGTGAAAAGTTTTAAATTCCTTAGTAAAATTGTACGAAAGAAGTGTAAAGATCCTGTGGAATCTCGAATTCATTTGTATTTGGAATTCGGGGTGTTACAATTTTCTTTTGGATTAATGTTGGATTGATTGAATATGGTAGATTTCGTGCATAAAATTTAATAAAGATGAGACTTTTATCACTTTGGAGTATTGGTTGAATGAAACTTGATATGGTAATGTTATAAGTTGATTACGTTTATGAGTTATAATGGTAAATCAGTTTGAAAAATTTGGAGAAAGAATTATGAATCAAGAGATCATGTCTTGAGAATGGAAATTTGGAATCGAGTTGAGTTTGAGGAAATGTATCCAATTGGGGATTTTTTTTGAGATTTTGGTATTGATATGGTTTGGATCTGAATATGAAGCTATTTCAATGAATAATTAAATTTCTTTTTTGAAACTCTATTTTGATTATATGCACAATTCATGTTTTAGTTGAAAGAAATCAACAAATCTCCATTTTTTATAAATTTAAGTAGTTTTGATTTAGTTTTTATGGACTATTAATATCCTATAAGTTGTATTTGATCAAATAAGAAAAATGCTTTTTGTAGAAATCGTTTTCATAAAGTAAAACTACGTATCGATTGAAATGTGCACAACCAAAAATCTGCGTCTGCAGGTCGACAGTCAACCGGTGTGATTTTATAGTCGACTGTCGTGACCTGGCTGCTGTGTTATCTAGTTTTCTTGAAATATCGTTCTGGACAGTCGACTGATGACTTTTTACAGGCGACTGATATTACTTAGAATTATTTTGATTGAAGTTTTGGACTTTTCGCTCTGGATAGTCGACCGATGACTTTTTATAGTCGACTTCTAATACTTAGAATTATTTTCTCAAAGTTATTGGATTTTTCTCTCTAAACAGTCGACCGACGCTTGTTTATAGTCGACTGATACTGATGTATCTTGATATATTTGAATGTTCTTTTAAATGATTTATTCTCTAAATGTTTTAATCTATAACTTACTATTCTATACCTTATCTTCTACTGAACATATGTTTTCAAGTTGTTTTAACTGAGCAATTTATGTTGGAAGATTGGTTTGGATGTTTGGGTATGAGTCTCTAGAGGGTGTGTGTGACCCTAGTATACCGACAGTTGAGATATTTATGTTTGGGCCTGTTGAGGTATTTTAGTTGAACAGTTGTTGAGTTAAGTCCGGTGGGGTACACCAACTCTAGGAGATCCGTAAAGTAATTAAATAACCTAAATGATAAGGACAGGCACTAGTGGTGATATGATGAATGAGAACATGGGTTATGGACCTCAGTATGGCTCGCGGTGTGAGATAATCCCCGGAATCATTCAGGTGTGAGTGAAATAGTCTCTAGAATTACCTGTGGTGTAGGATTGATCTCCGAAATTATCGGGGTCGATGCGACACACATGGGTATTCGAGTGATGAGGTGCCATAGCTTATGGTGTGGGGTATTCTCGAAAATTCGTAGGTGTGAGTGAAATAGTTTTCGAAAATATCTGTGGATTGAGATTGACCTCCGAAATTATCGGGGCATGGGCTAATACTCACAGTTTATCTTTATCTCGTAGTAGTCATCGTATTAGGATTAGTTTCATAGCGAAGGATTAAACCCTATAAAGTGGAGACGTTAAGGACTTGCACCGGACCTATGTAGAGTGGGATGCACAGACTCCGATAAGTATGCATTAGAGAGTCAGCATATAGCATTGATGTTTCCGTGACTTGGTATTATACATGTGTTTTTGGTTTTCTACACTTGACACTTAGTCTAGCTTCATTTGATGTTTCGTGTTTCGTGGTTTTCCCTAATTCACTTACTCCTGTTTATTTCCTGTTGTTGATGAATCTATGCTTTATTTATGTTGCTTGTTTTTATGTCACTCACACCGTTATGGCTGATCCTATTAGTTATGGGGGTTAAAGTTATCTCTAGCCTCATATTTTACAGGTGATTCCCTATAACTTGGATTTGGATGCTTGAGTTAAAGTGATGTAATGGATTGTGTGATTTTGCAAAAGAAAGTTTGTAATTCAAGGTGTATGTATTCCGCTGTGCTATGTAAATATTATTGTAATAAAATTTTGAGAAAAATTTTACTAGTATTTTGGGCTGTGTTTAATATTACATTTGAAGTTGATGCTGGAAATTATGCCATGTATTTCTAAGATATCATATTAAAAATTCGAGGCGATACATTTTATGGAGTTTTTCCCAATTTTAAAATCACTTTTTTGAATTCTATAATTAATAAATCCAATTTTAAATTATTTTGTGGGATTTTAAATTAATTTTCTGAAGGATTTTTAAATAAAATTTTAAATTTTAAATGATTTTTTTGGATTTTTGTGAATAATCAGAGCTTTGCATGCTTTTTAAAGCAATCAGAGGCATCGATCAGCATCAAACTTGCGCGCTGAGTGGATTGAACGAATATGATTCAACCGTTTGTGATTAGGGGCTGACGTGGACCAATCTGGTGCGTCAATCACGCCCTAGCTCGCGTGCTGGGTGAGATCAGACGGCCGAGATGCGAGGATCTTCTGGGGAGGCGACGTGGCCGCTTCAGGGATGCTCATCATACCCCAACTCGTCCGCTAAGTGGGATCAAACGGCAGAGAAGGAGTGCGCAGTGCTGAGGAAGAAGGAGGCCGACGTGGCTCAATCTCGTGCGGCAATCGCGCCCGTGCCCGCATCTTGGAGCAATCCAATTGTCGTCGAGCGCTTTCAGTGCCCCCTAGCTCAGCCAAAAATTTGTCCGAGCTATGGTCGTTTCTTCTTGACCGAGCTATGGGATAGCTTCTTCGCCGAGCTACATGCACTCTTTTCTCGGTGAGCTACTGATTCTGCCGAGCTTTGAAGCTTGTCGTCGAGCTGCGGAGCTCCTCATGTCGAGCTATGAAGGTGGTGATCGAACCAAGAAGTTTTTGCACTATGGAGTCTTAATCTTGGGGGTTGAGCTACGAGGTGGTGCTCGTCGCCGAGCAATGGAGTTTCGAACTCTGCTTTGTCGAGTTACTTCGGTGTTTAGTCGAGCTATGGGCGACCTAGGTATTGGCAGAGCTATGGGGCTTCGACCTGTCGCTGACCTATGGAGCTTTGAGTGCTGGCGATCTATGAGCTATGGTTTCTCGAACTTCTCGCCGAGCTATGAGTTTCGGTTGAGCTTCTAAGTTAGTCGTTTCGCTGAGTTGTGGCCACTTGTTTTGGCGAGCGTGGGAATGACATGAGGGTCGAGTGTGGCGACGACGTGAGGAGGGGCTTCACCGTCAAGTTGTAGGGGTAAGCGAGCGGAGAAATCTTGGAGTTTTGGCGCTTGAAGAACTCTATTTCTTTAGAGAAGAAGAAGAAGAAATTGAGGAGGGTCGCGGGTTTCGAGTTTGGATTTTTGTGGGTTTGGATCGTACATGCAACCTGTTGCCTTGAACTCTTGGATTTTTATGGATTTGGTTTGCGAATTTGAACCTGACCCTCACCCAAATTCTTCTTTTCTTCTCCTTTTGAACCCTGTGATCGTTTGTTAGGGATTTTTTTGGACCTGGATTTACATATAATTGTATACATATGTGTATATATGTAATTATTTACATTTGACCAAGTTTTTACTTCATATCCCTCGATTTATGGGTGAAATAATATCTTTTTTCTGGCTTTGAAGTAGGAATTTATGTCGATGTCGACGTTTTGAATGTCGATCAAACATCTCATCCCTCGTTTTGATGAACCACTCTTTTGTCGGCCAAGTGTTGTGTTGGTAGCTTATTTTGTCGATTAAGCATTTCATCGTTGGACGAACATTCTGTCAGCCTAAGATCAGAGTACTTTGATCGTGGGATTTATAGCTGTAATACCCTGAATTTTTATTAAATGTGAAATTGTGATTTTACATGTTGTGCACGTACAAAATTTTGTATAAATATTTTCTTATGAAATAATTTTCTATAACATGAACAAATAATTATTTTCTTTCCTTCTCTTTATTCTTTTAAGCCCATTTTTAAGAAGCCTAAACTTATTTGTCTAAATTAAGCCCAACCTAATAAATTAAATATTTTATTCTAAAAGGCCCACTATTTTGAAGCCCGTAGATTAATTACTCTTTTAATTAACTTGTCATGTAGACACATTTTTGTAGACAATTAATTAATTTATAATGTAAAACTTTAATTAGGGGACACTAGTTGGGACACGTGCTTACACGTGTGTGTGCAGTGCACACTTTCCCTTGGCCGGAAATGCATAGGGGGGAAGTGGGAGAGTGGATTAGAGGAGAGGTCGTTTTTTGGTCATGTGTGGTTGCTGCAACTTCCCATTGTATCCTAGCCATTTATCTACAACCATCTAATGCAATCCTAGCCCTCCATTTCACCCTAAAACTAGTATAAATGCACCTCCCTTGTATGCATACAACACTAAGAATTTTTGTAAAGAAAGAAAGAAATATATATGGGAGTAAAAAGATTGAGAGAGAGTAAAAAAGATTGAGAGCATTAGTTTGTGTGTGTTCCATCTTAGAGGCCGGCTACTTCACCAAGGCAAGGAGAGGCTCGGGTTTCACTAAGTGCAAGGAGGAGGAGACATTGTGGTGGCTCATTCTAGGAGGAGAAGGACCGCTCGTGTGTTCAAGGAGATTCTAAGAGCTTTTGTAATATTTTTCTTCAAATAGGTGGGTGTTTTTCTATACTTCTAATCTTAGACATCATGCTAGGGATTTTGATATATATGCATGCTAAACGAACTAATAAGATAATCACTTATTGACTCTAAAAAGGACTTGCTAAACGAATGAGTAAATGCTTGATGAATTGCGTGCTATTGGTTATGATTCATGTTTAATGTAGTTAAATTAACTTATTGCCATAAAATTGTGGAATTAGAACCATGTAATTGTAGAAAAATGTTCATGTATGGTTAGTAGATGAATTATTAAATTTTGCGCTTATTGAACCATTGTAATACTTGCTCAAGGAATGCAACTTTGATTATAAGTATTATGAATAAAGAGGGAAAAAAACAGAAATTTACACTTCTTTAATAAAGTCTTAATGCAAGGAACTGAGTAGAGGATTTATTAAAGTGAAATTTTGCAATTTGTAATCATAGAATACAAATTAGAGTGAAAATGCTTGTTTTAATGTCAAAAATTATTTTTAAAAACATTGATTTGTTAAATGTATGTAAATTCAGTATTCTGGAAATTTTTAGGACTTTTTGTGAAGAAGAAACGAAGTTATGATCTTTTGAAAAATGAAAATTTTCTAATAAAAAGAGACTCGACATAAATCTATTTTAAAGCAATCCTATATCGGTTAATCACTATGGTCATACTGGTTATAGGAGGGCGCTAGTTTGGGTTAGTGTAGCGGTGCTGTATTGTTTGAGTGTGGGTTCGAGTCTCGGTAGAGGCTTTACTTTTTAAAATTTGATTTCCCCAAATTTCGAGAATTGAACTCAAACCCCAAGCATTCCCCTTTGTGACAGTTGGGCACCTTGTCTCGTTTGGCAAGTGCGTGGGGCTTTGGTCTCGGGGACTGTGCACTGGCTGTGTGTGTGTGTGGTTCGATTCTGGCAGTGGCCAAAAAAAAATTTTTGGAGAAATCTATTTTTTTTCTTTATTTTACTTGATTTATTTCGAGCTTTAAAAAATAAAATAAATACTGTGAAAATATTAGAAAATTTTTGAGTATATATAAACTTCAAAAAAAAAACTATTTTGGACTTATAGACCTTTAAAAAGAGAAACGAGAGTACAAATTTTAAGAATGAAGTATTCATCTTAGTTTGATCTTTTGAAACGCTAAAACAAAGAAGTGGAATTTTTGAGTATAGAAATTATTGCAATGTAACACCCCACTTTTTATTTTAATTAAAATGCATTTTTATTTTTATTTTTATTTTTATTTTAATTTTTTTATTTTTTTGCACGTATGTTGCACGTGTAAAATTTTTATTCTTCATTTGTTAATCTCATTATTCATTTCTTTTAGCATGCATAACTTATTTAGCCCTTCGTTAATCCATGGACCAAAGATTAGAATTTAGCCCATTAGGAGGTGAGCCCACTAGGTAATGGAATTAATTAATTAATTGATAGGCCCATTAAGCAAGCCAACTAGTAAATTCACAAATAAAACTAAGTGTATACTACTACATAACAAGTTACAAAAGGTTAGTACACATTTAAAGTTATAGGATTGAATTAAAATTGTATGTGCATTTGTGCATGCACACACACACACACACTCGGGACCGGTTTCTCCTTAGGCTTGACCGGGCGCACATCAAGAGAGAAAAGAAAGGGATTTGAATGTTGGGGGGGGGGGGGGGGGGGGGGTGTTATGATTTGGAGGATTTAATTAGAGAGGTTATGAAAATAGAATTGAATGTGTTAAATGAGGGGAATTATTAGGATGGGGATTTTTGCAATTTACACCCTAGATCTATCCTATAAATAGGACACCAAACTCCTACATTCTCTTACACCAAAAACAATATCAAAATAAGTGAAAGGAAAAGAAAGAGAGAAGAGTGTTTGCATTTGGAGGAGTTCTTGCTAGGAGTAGGCTTGATTGGAGGAGAAGGCCTTGCTAGGAGTTGCTAGGAGCTAGGATTGCTTGGTTGGAGCTTGGAGTGCTTCCATCTTGTTTGTTCAAACCTTCACTAAAGGTTGGTGCTCTCATGCTTTCTAGTTGTTAGAATTATGCATGCTAGAGTTAATAAATAAGAGATTTTGATTTATGTGTAGCATGAATAATAGTAAAATATTTGTGATTAGTAAATTAACTTATACCATTTTAATTGAGAATGAGAAAAGAAATGATCAAGTAGTTTGTCATAAATTAATATGCATAAAGAAATAAGTAGATCATATGAAAATGAGGAAATATTTCTTTGGATGAGTAAATAGAGTTTTATAAAATAAAATAAAAGTGGGTGTTCTCTTGCTTCTAATATTAGAACAATGCGTGTTAATAATAATGAATAAGTTGTATGAGAATTTTGATGTGATCTATACTATTGTATGTAATGGTAGTAAATTATGTTATGATGAGTAAATTAAATTACAACATGTAGTTGTGAATGAGAAAAGAAATAATTGATCATTCTGCCATGCACCAGTATACATAAATGAATAGTTGAATGTGTGAACAATTGATAAGTAAATAAATTATTGTAAAGAAGATTTGATGTTATGGAACACATTTGAGTGCTTCCGAAGATATAATATACTACTTTTAACTTGAAAAGAATAAAATCAATTGTGTCCATCAACGAAAAGAAACGATTTTGAGAGATATTTTATTCTTTAATCAGTGGATCACTGTTATAAAGTAATCTCAACTTTTATAAAATTATTTCAGTCCAATAGAAGGTTGATCAAATTTAAGGAATCGAGTTTTTGTAATATATATATATATATATATATATATATATATATATATATATATATATATAGGATAACACAAGAGTGGAACAAAAGTCCAAGGGAATACTCCTTATCGTTGGGCGCATATGGCCCTTTGGTCTGTCGATTGCGCTGTCTTCCTATCCGGCTTGGGTTCGAAACCTGTGAAGCCCAAACACTTTTCTATTGTTCTTTTGTTTTAATTTAGAACGTGGGAATGGTTATAAGGGGTATTTGGTTTGTAAGTTGAACTACAAGTCCATATGGACTTTATGGTTGGCGCTGGCTTGTTGGTGGCTCTGTTGGTCAGCGGTTCGAAACCCATAGACCGCATTTTTTTTTTTTTTTTATTAAGTGTTTTAATAAATTTAAAGAGTCCTAATGCATTTAAAAATTGGAGAAAATCCAAGTGTTTATAAAATGTGATGGAGAATTTATTAAAATAGTTTTAAAGATTTTTCATGTATATTTGAGTAGTAAAAGAGACATTTTTTTTTGATAGAATGAGATTTGCTCTCAAGTCAACTATTTTTAAAGAACATGATTTTTTTATCTTTAGAAGAAAAGTAAAGATTTAGATAAGAAAGTTAGTTCTCTTGTTGAGATTTTGCAATTCGTATTGAATTCTTGTTTCTATATGTGCTTAATTGATAATGAGTCTTTAAATTAGATAAATTCATGAGCAGTATTATCATTGGGAAGAATTGAGAATGAATAGGTAAATCATGAGAATAGTATTCTAGTATATTTTTGAAGTGATCTTCTAAGGAATTACACTTATATCTGTTTAGAAATATTTTATAATGATTAAAGGCATTGTGATGACTTAGATTTTGTTGTAACAATTCATGTAGTGAAATTGTGTTCTTGAAATGAATGTTATTGAACAAACACTCAGGTTGAGATATGAATTGTTTAAATTGCTTATATAAGTTTATAATGTTAAATCTTTCGAGATTGAGATCATTTGTTCTATGTTTGAAAATGCATGAATGAATACTAAATTGAAACACGAATAAGTTGTAGACATAGGCATGATTATTGAAAGGGTGTGAATACCCATTAATCTTGTACATGAGAAATTTGAATTTAGAGTTAGTAAGGCCTTGTATACCGGCAATTTTAAATGAAATGATTATTATATTTTGAGATTTGCCATGGAGCTATCTCGGTGGATGTTGATTAAGTCCGGTTATAGGTAATACTAATTCTAGGCTTGAAGATTATTCATGTCTTGAACTAAAAATAATTAGGCACATAAGTGAAGATGTAATAGACTTGGGCAAACGTAAATGGGTGCTTCTATATAGTCGGCGGTGGATCTCCGTGGCTATAGACCCAGTTGGTGGACTGTGGTTGCTCCGTAGGAGATGGACTGTATTTTATCCGGGACTTAGGGTAGTCGGCAGATGTTTACCATACTCCAATGTATATGTGTATACCGGGGCTAGAGAGGCATTTGCGGGGTTATTCTCACGATATAATAGCCAGGGAGGTTGGGATCTGTTATTATAGCCATGGAGGCTGAGATCCGTATCTGTGAAATAATCTAAAATTTGTTTTATTTCTGGGTAGTCTCATGGCGGGGGATCGAACCCTTCAATGTGGAGTACGTAGGCACTTGCCCTCGGACCTATGTAGTATGGGATGCATAGAATCCGAACAAGTGTGCATTAGTGTTATCCTAGTATAAAATTGTGTGCATTAGGCATTAAGGCATGGCATACACTTACATGTTTAGCGTAGACACAGTTAACACTTATTTATTCATTCAACTGTTGTATTTTTTTATTAAAGTATTGAGATCGTTATACTATTCCCGGCGTAGAGAGGATAGCCGAGTATAATCTTTCGTCAGTTGTAAGTAACTGACATGCCCACAGATTGAAATGCAGGTAATGGACCATTTTTGAAGGAGTAAAGATAATATGATGCAATCGATGACTCAATTTATGAAGTTGTATAAGTTATATTTTGTTTTCACATGTTGTAATCTTTGTTTCTTCCGCTGTGTAAAAACCAAGTGTAAATGAACTCTGAGGTACTATTGGAAAAGTTTTAAAATTCCTTGTTAAATTTTACGAAGTGAAGTAAAGATCCTGTGAAATCTCGAATTTATCCTTATTTGAAATTCGGGGTGTTACATGCAAAGAGTAATTAAGACTTTTTTTTTGCTAAGTAGAATCAAATGAGTATTTTTGAATATGCAAGTTGTGCATAGAAATGTGTTGAAAAGAGAACGTAATGAAATGTGAAATTTTGTGAACGAATATACTTGCTTCAATGAAAATGAAAAGAGGACTTATACTAGAACTTAGCTAAAACTCTACATCGGCATGAATGAAAAATATTGAAAAGAGAATTTATGATATTTTGACCAAGTTTGGGTTATTGATAATGATTGATGTTGAAAAAGACCGATGTATGAGTAATGCTAGATTCTAGAATATTGACCTTCAATTATACATAAGGATTAGATACATAATGAAGATGTGATGAACATAAGAGAAAAACATGAGTATGAGGGCCATTGGATTGGCGGCGTGAGAGTATTCACAGGATGTTCCATGATGCGTCATGATTAGGGCGTGGATACTACTCCAGAGTACCATCCCGGTGGCGATGCTTATAAGGTGATCTAATGACTGCGGGTGGTGTCATGTTTATGGTAGGAGGTGAATTACCACAGGATGCCTGCATGATGAGTCATGTGTCAGTGCGTTGGGATTCTCTCCAGGACGCCTAGACGTGAGTTCGTAGTTCATAGAATGCCTAGGATACTTACCGTAGTTATCGTAGTAGATTAAATCATGACGAGGAATTGAATCCTACAAGATGAAGAACGATTAAGGGTTTGCCCTCAGACCTATGTAGTATGGGCTGCATAGACTCTGAACAAGTGCGCATTAGTGTCATATATTGTAAACAACTGCATTAAGGACTAAGTGCACAACACAACACGACATCAATAGGATTGTCCCTTGTAGCTTTATTTGTGATCAAGTTTGTGGTTGTTTAAGTATGGAAAATCGTTATACTATTTCCGGCATAGAGAGTATGGCCGTGTATAATATTTCTTCAATTGAATGAACTGACTTGCCCACAGTTTTGCATGCAGGATAAAGAGGTTGACAAATCGAAGTATACATGCTGCTCCAAGATTGATTTAGATGTGTATATTTTCATGTAATTAATGTAAATTACTTCCGCTGTATGAATGTGAATGTATATTGTAACTCTGATGTAAAAAAAGTTTTATTTTCCTTGTAAAATTGTACGAAGAGAAGTGAAAAGATCTTGTGGAACTCGAATTCAGTATGTTTTGGAATTCAGAGTGTTACAGGGTGGTATTAGAGCCATGCTTCCAAGTAGTACAAATTTATAAGGAACGACACCTTAGAAGTGGACATTAGAGCGTGTGTTGAGTCTAGAGATTTAAATATAAGTCACTTATATTTGTGTTGCTCTATGATTTATGCTTCTTCTTCTCCTTTCTTTAAGATGGCAGACCACTTCGACCTAGCTGGAGGTAACGATTGGCACATAGTTGAGGAGGATTACTACCCCGGGTAAGCTAATTCAGACGAAGAGGATCCTGAAGAATTTGAAGAGGAATGGCCTGAGTCCCGAGAGAGCACTCCACCTTCGGATTAATCTGATGATTCCTCCGATGAGGAAGAATCAGTTTTGAGTAGTCTTATTGTGTCTCTTTAGATGCAGGTAAAGACTCGGAAGGAGAAAGCGGAGTTGCTGCAGGCGTAGTGTGCAAAGTGCAAGGAGAGCATCGCAACTCTCAGTCATCGTGTTTAGGAACTCGAGAAGAGAAAAAACATGTATGATGTACTGAAGGAGGAAGTGGCGGAACTACGGGAAGAGCTTCGAGAAGCCAAGAGGAACCGTAGGAACTAGACTATTGTATCTTCTTACTGTATTCATTTTGATGTCAGAAATGTTTTAAATTCGAATGTATAAAGTTTGAAATTCAATAAAATGAAAAGTTGATTTAAAATTCATGTTTTATACTTCGAATTTAATGGATCTTTTGCATCAAAATATGGCTAGAAGAGGTGCTCGAAATAGGGAAGGTCTGGACTTGAAACGGAGTTAGTAAGGGTCTATCAGACACTCAATACCATTTCCATGAATCAAAATCAGGGAAGGGTGCCTGCGAATCCCGTACCCGAAGCAATCAAACTCGTGGAATCATTCAAGCGAATGAAACCACCGGTATTTGAGAGGAAGTCAGACCCTGACGCGGCTGATAATTGGATCCGACAGGTAGAGACTATCTTCAAAGTCTTGGAGACTCCGGAGGGTAGCAAGGTGAAGCTGGCTGCGCTGCAGTTCGAGAAGAATGTGGCTGTATGGTGGCAGTCGATGAAGCGGACGATGGGGGATATTGATCTTGGCTAGGAGGAATTCTTGGAGGAATTCCGCAGTCATTACTTTCCATCAGACGTCCAGGAGAAGAATGCCATGGAGTTTCTGGCACTGCAGCAGGACAGCATTTCGGTTAAGGAGTATGAGACAAGATTCACTCAGCTCTCAAGATATGCACCCGAACTGGTGATGGAAGAGGCGAAGAAGGCTCGAAAGTTCGAGCATGGTTTGAGGCCAAGTCTGAGATCCAGGATGATACCCCTCGGTATCAGGAGGTTTGACAAACTGGTCAAACGAGCGGCAGCCACGGAGGCAGACATGGAGCAGTTCCACACTGTTCAGAATCGGAGGAACAACTGGAATGTAGGGAATAGGCCTACAGTCGCTGGAATGTCAGGGGACATCTGCCGGTTCAAAGGTTCAAGCTTACGGGTGTGAACGCTGTTCAGGTGGCGGGAAGACCCGGAAATACTTAGGTGAGACCTCCTGTGACTTGTTTCAACTGTGGAGAGACAGGCCACTACAAGTCTCATTGCCCCAAGCTGCAGGATGTCGTCCGAAATGGACCAACTCAGCAGGCCAGGAAGAAGCTGTGCCAGCAGGGGCAAGTATTTGCCTTGACTGAAGCTAATGCTGATGAGGTGGATCACATCATCACTGGTACGAGTGGGAGTGTTTAGGAGTGTTTTTCTATTATCTCTTTTCCCGTTATTTAGTAAACTGTTATGTAATGAGTGTGTATTATGTAATAGGATAACTTTATTTGAATGCAAAGAAAGTTGTTATTTTGTTCAATACTGGGTCTTCTCATACTTTTGTATCACCTAAATTTGCTAAAGTCTTGGGAGTTGAACCGAAAGTCTTTCTAGGCAAAGTCTTAGCAGTAGCTACTCCGTCAGGGGAGACTTTAACCACTGATCGGTACTATGCGGACTGCGAGATCGTGATTGGAGATAGAATTTTCGGGATTGATCTGATCGAGATGAATGTCTTGGAAGTCAATGCTATCATTGGCATTGATTGGATGTCAGTGTACAGTGTGAGCATCAAGTGCAAGACCAAGACAGTAACAGTAAAGACTCCAAGTAGATCTGAAGTCACTTTCTAAGGGAAGAGGAGATGTTCAGATTTGGTTGCTACTATCAGCCAGCAGAAAGGGATTCCTCTAGAGGTGTAGTAAATTTCGGTGGTTTGGGATTATCCGGTATTCTTGGAAGATTTGCCTGGGTTACCCCCGCATCGTGATGTGGAGTTCAGCATCACTATTCAGTAAGGGAGTGCACCTATTTCTAAGGCACTGTATAGGATAGCGCCAGTGGAGCAGGATGAGATCAAACGGCAGATTGAGGAACTGTTGGAGAAAGACTTTATTCAACCGAGTGCGTTACCTTGGGGAGTAGCGGTGCTATTGGTAAAGAAGAAGGATGGTTCGATGAAGATGTGCATCGATTACCGAGAGCTGAATAAGGTCACTGTTCAAAACAAATATCCGATTCCAAGAATTGATGACTTGTTCGATCGTCTACAAGGAGCAGCTATCTTCTCCAAAATAGATCTTCGATCATGATACCATCAAGTTCGAGTGAAGACTGAAGATGTGCATAAGACTGTGTTCATAACTCGACACGGGAATTACGAATTCTTAGTTATGCCATTTGGAGTAACGAATGCACCTGCAATTTTCATAGATATGATGAACAGAGTTCGAAGGCCTTTTATTGATTCTTTCGTCGTGGTACTTATCGACGATATTCTTGTATACTCCAAGTCGGAGGAGGAGCACACGGAGCATCTGGAAGTAGTTTTGAGGAAGCTTTAGGAGTATGGGTTGTATGCCAAGTTATCCAAGTGCAATTTCTGAAAATCTGAGGTGGCATTCCTAGGTCACATCCTTTCTAAGGAGGGAGTGGCAACTGATCCGCAGAAGATAGAGGCAGTGAAGGATTGGGCAAGACCTACTACAGTGAAGGAAATCAAGAGTTTTCTTGGATTAACTGGATACTACAGGAGGTTCATCTAGGGCTATGCTCAGATAGCCGTGCCGCTCACTGGTCTGACCAAGAAGAATGTGAACTTCAAGTGGACTGAACAGTGCGAGGCAAGCTTTCAGGAGTTGAAAGAGAGGCTGACTACTACTCCCATTTTAGCTTTGTCTAGAGCAGGTGTTAAGTATGATGTCTACAGCGATACTTCACATCGTGGGCTTGGTTGTGTCTTAATGCAAGAAGGGAAAGTAATCGCTTTTAGGTCTAGGCAACTAAGACCGCATGAGAAGAATTATCCGACTCATGATCTGGAGTTGGCTGCAATTATCTTTGCCTTGAAGCAATGGAGGCATTACGTGTATGGTGAGAAGTTAAACATGTACACGGACCATAAAAGCTTGAAGTACATCTATCAGCAGAAGGATCTGAATCTGAGGCAAAGGAGATGGCTGAAAGTACTTGAGGACATTCGTTCGGAGATTAAGTACCATCCTGGGAAGGCTAATGTTGTTGCAGATGCACTTAGCCGCAAGAGCAGTCTGGCTAGTTTGATTACAACTCAGAGGTATCTTGCAGAGGAGTAGGATCGGGCTGGTATGGAAGTCGTTCTGCAAGGCTTGGGATCGTCTTTAGCTCAGTTGAGGCTTCAACCAACGCCGAATGAAAGGATTATCGCAAGTCAGAAGGAAGATGCAGAGATTCAGAAGATAAAGGAGCAGGTTGGGGCTAGCAAGTTGTTGGAGTTTCAGATCAGGGATGAGGTGTTGTGGCTTGGGGAGAGGCTATGTGTTCCGGATCAGTCGGACTTGAAAGAAAGTATTCTTCAGGAGGCACATGCTACTCTTTTGTCTATACATCCTGGGAGTACCAAGATGTACAAGGACATTAAGCAACATTTCTGATGGTCAGGTCTGAAGCGGGATGTGGCTGAATTTGTGTCGAGGTGTGAGATCTGTCAGCAGGTCAAAGCCGAGAATCAGAAACTCGGAGGTCTTTTGCAACCTTTACCTATTCCGGAATGGAAGTGGGATAACATCAGTATGGATTTCATCACAGGTTTGCCCAAGAGTTCCAAGGGCAATGGTGTGATTTGGGTCATAGTCGATCGACTAACCAAGTCCGCTCACTTTTTGGCGATGAAACTCACTACTTCGATGGACAAGTTAGCTGAGCTGTATGTTGGTGAGACATCAGGCTTCATGGTGTTCCGTTAACCATTGTTTATGATCAAAATGCGTGGTTTACTTCGCATTTCTGGAGGAGTCTTCAGACAGCTTTGGGTACCAAGAAGGATTTCAACACTATTTTTCATCCAAAGACCGATGGGCAGACCGAGAGAGTCAGCCGTATTCTTGAGGACATACTTCGGTGTTGTGTACTGGACTTTGGAGGTAGTGGGAAAAGGCATCTAGCTTTGGTGGAGTTTGCCTACAACAACAGTTTTCAGACTAGTATTGGGATGGCATCGTACGAAGCTTTGTATGGTAGGAAATGCAGGATGCCAGTTTGTTGGTTCAAAGTTAAAGAGCGGCAGATATTTGGGCCTGAGATTGTGCAGCAGACCTCTGAAAAGATTGATTTGATTAGGAAGAGGTTGGTGGATACTCAGTGTAGGCAGAAGAGCTATGCAGACAACCGGAGAAGAGACCTTGAGTTTAAGGTTGGTGACTTTGTCTTTCTGAAGGTATCACCTAGTAAAGATGTGATCCGTTTTGGCAAAGGTGGGAAGTTAGCTCCGAGGTTCATAGGCCCATACAAGATATTAAAGCAGATTGGTTAAACTGCTTACCGGCTTGAGTTACCGGAAGAGTTGTCTCAGGTGCACAATGTCTTTCATGTGTCTATACTGAGAGGTTACATTCCATATCCAAGTCATCATTTGCCCGAAGTGCTAGAGGGTTTGCTGTTGGATCTTAGTTACATTGAGCTTCCAGTTGAGATTGTTGATCGTCGGGAGAAAGTCTTGAGGAATAAGACGATACTGATGGTCAAGGTAGTCTGGAGAAACCAGTTGGTTGAAGAGGCTACTTGGGAATCTGAGGAGAGGATGATGAAGGATCATCCTGAGCTCTTCACTTGATTTGTATTTTCCTTTCTTTCTTCTTATTGTGTTTTGTTTCTCACTCTTTTATTGTAGTTCCGGGGACGGAACTATTCTAAGGAGGGAGTGTTGTAATACCCTGAATTTTTATTAAATGTGAAATTGTGATTTTACATGTTGTGCACGTACAAAATTTTGTATAAATATTTTCTTATGGAATGATTTTGTATAACATGAACAAATAATTATTTTCTTTCCTTCTCTTTATTCTTTTAAGCCCATTTTTAAGAAGCCTAAACTTGTTTTTCTAAATTAAGCCCAACCTAATAAATTAAATATTTTATTCTAAAAGCCCAATATTTTGAAGCAAATGGATTAATTACTCTTTTAATTAATTTGTCATGTAGACACATTTTTGTAGACAATTAATTAATTTATAATGTACAACTTTAATTAGGGGACACTAGTTGGGACAAGTGCTTACACGTGTGTGTGCACTGCACACTTTCCCTTGGCCGGAAATGCATAGGAGGGAAGTGGGAGAGTGGATTAGTGGAGAGGTGGTTTTTTGGTCATGGGTGGTTGCTACAACTTCCCATGGTATCCTAGCCATTTATCTACAACCATCTAATGCAATCCTAGCCCTCCATTTCACCCTAAAACTAGTATAAATATCCCTCCCTTGTATGCATACAACACTAAGAATTTTTGTAAAGAAAGAAAGAAATATATAGGGGAGTAAAAAGATTGAGAGAGAGTAAAAAAGATTGAGAGCATTAGTTTGTGTGTATTCCATCTTGGAGGCCAGCTACTTCACCAAGGCAAGGAGAGGCTCGGGTTTCACTAAGTGCAAGGAAGAGGAGACATTGTGGTGGCTCATTCTAGGAGGAGAAGGACCACTCGTGTGTTCAAGGAGATTCTAGGAGCTTTTGTAGTCTTTTTCTTCAAATAGGTGGGTGTTTTTCTATACTTCTAATCTTAGACATCATGCTAGGGATTTTGATATATATGCATGCTAAAAGAACTAATAAGATAATCACTTATTGACTCTAAAAAGGACTTGCTAGACGAATGAGTAAATGCTTGATGAATTGCGTGCTATTGGTTATGATTCATGTTTAATGTAGTTAAATTAACTTATTGCCATAAAATTGTGGAATTAGAACCATGTAATTGTAGAAAAATGTTCATGTATGGTTAGTAGATGAATTATTAAATTTTGCGCTTATTGAACCATTGTAATACTTGCTCAAGGAATGCAACTTTGATTATAAGTATTATGAATAAAGAGGGGAAAAACAGAAATTTACACTTCTTTAATAAAGTCTTAATGCAAGGAATTGAGTAGAGGATTTGTGAAAGTGAAATTTTGCAATTTGTAAACATAGAATACAAATTAGAGTGAAAATACTTGTTTTAATGTCAAAAATTATTTTTAAGAACACTGATTTGTTAAATGTATGTAAATTCAGTATTCTGGAAATTTTTAGGACTTTTTGTGAAGAAGAAACGAAGTTATGATCTTTTGAAAAATGAAAATTTTCTAATAAACAGAGACGCGACATAAATCTATTTTAAACCAATCCTATATCAGTTAATCACTATGGTCATACTGGTTATAGGGGGCGCTAGTTTGGGTTACTTAGCGGTGTTGTATTGTTTGGGTGTGGGTTCGAGTCTCGGCAGAGGCTTTTACTTTTTAAAATTTGATTTTCCCAAATTCCGAGAATTGAACTCAAACTCCAAGCATTCCCCTTTGTGACAGTTGGGCACCCGGTCCCGTTTGGCTAGTGCGTGGGCTTTGGTCTCGGTGATGTGCACTGGCTGTGTGTGCGTGTGCGGTTCAATTCTGGCAATGGCCAAAAAAAATTTTTTGGAGAAATCTATTTTCTTTTTTTTATTTTACTTGATTTATTTCGAGCTTTAAAGAATAAAATAAATACTGAGAAAATATTAGAAAATTTATGAGTATATATAAACTTCAAAAAGAAAATTTATTTTGGACTTATAAACCTTTAAAAAGAGAAATGAGCGTACAAATTTCAATAGTGAAGTATTCATTTTAGTTTGACCTTTTGAAACGCTAAAACAAAGAAGTGAAATTTTTTAGTATAAAAATTATTGCAAAGAGATAAACTGAGACTTTTTTTGCTAAGTAGAATCAAATGAGTATTTTTGAATATGCAAGTTATGCATAGAAATGTGTTGAAAAGAGAACGTGATGAAATGTGAAATTTTGGGAACGAATATACTTGCTTCAATGAAAATGAAAAGAGGACTTATACTAGAACTTGGCTAAGACTCTACATCGGCAAGAATGAAAAGTATTGAAAAGAGAATTTATGATATTTTGATCAAGTTTGGGTCGTTGATAATGATTGATGTTGAAAAAGACCAATATAGGAGTAATGCTAAATTCTAGAATATTGACCTTCAATTATACATAAGGATTAGATACATAGTGAAGATGTGATGAACATAAGAGAAAAATATGAGTTTGAGGGCCATTGGATTGGCGGTGTGAGAGTATTCACAAGATGTCCTATGATGCATCATGATGAGGGCGTTGATACTACTCCACACTACCGTCCCGGCGGCGACGCTTATGGGGTGATCTAATGACTGCAGGTGGTGTCACATTTATGGTAGGAGGCGAATTACCACAGGATGCCTGCATGATGAGTCATGTGTCAGTGCGTTGGGATTCTCTCCAGGGTGCCTAGACGTGAGTTCGTAGTTCATAGAATGCCTAGGATACTAACCATTGTTACTGTAGTAGATTAAACCATGGCGAGGGATTGAACCCTACAAGATGAAGAATGATTAAGGGCTTTCCTTCGGACCTATGTAGTATGGGCTGCATAGACTCTGAACAAGTGCGCATTAGTGTCATATAATGTAAACAACTGTATTAAGAACTAAGTGCACAGCACAACACGACATCAATAGGATAGTCCCTTGTAGCTTTACTTGTGATCAAGTTTGTGGTTGTTTAAGTATGGAAAATCGTTATACTGTTTTCGGCATAGAGAGGATGGCTGTGTATGATATTTCGTCAGTCGAATGAACTGACGCGCCCACAGTTTTACATGCAGGATAAAGAGGTTGACAAATCAAGTATACATGCTGCTCCAAGATAGATTTAAATGTGTATATTTTCATGTAATTAATGTAAATTACTTCCGTTGTATGAATGTGAATGTATATTGTAACTCTGATGTAACAAAAGTTTTATTTTCCTTGTAAAATTGTACGAAGAGAAGTGAAAAAATCCTGTGGAACTCGAATTCAGTATGTTTTGGAATTCGGGGTGTTACAATAGCTAACTTATATGAGCTATTGCAGACATGCTGTTTGATCCCACCAAGTTTGTTGAGGCAATTCTGAGATGGAGTTGAATGTTTGGACATGCCATTTGCACCCAGCAAGTTTTGTAGAGGCAACTCTGTAATGGAGTTATGCATAGAGCTTGCTGTTTGTGCCCAGCAAGTTTGTAGAGATAATTCTTTGACTGAGTTGATGTAGAGCTTGTTTTTTGCACCCGACAAGCGTGTAGGGAGCTCTGTGAAGAAGTTAAGCGTTTTAGCTTGCCTTTTGCACCCATCAAGTTTTGAGAGAACTCTGCGATGGAGTTGGATGTTGAACTTATTGTTTGCTCTTTGGCCCAGCAAGTTTGTGGAGTGGAAACTCTTTGATTGAGGTTATTTAGAAACCTTCGTTTGATCCTACCGAGTTTGGAGAGGTAAATCATAGTGCAGCTGAGTTCGAACTTTCTGTTTGATCCCATCGAGTTTATAAAGGTTACTCTGTGATCGAGTTGAGGTAGAGTTTGTCATTTTGTTTGTTGAAATTGCTGTTTGTGCCCAACAAATTTTGTAGAGATAATTTTAGGCTGGCGTTGGATGTAGAACCTACTGTTTGCACCCATCAAGTTTTGTAGAGACAAACTCGAAGACGGAGTTTGGACGTTGAACTTGCTATTTGCGTTAAGCAAGTTTTGTAAAGACAATTTTAGGTCGACATTGGATGTAGAACCTACTATTTGCATCCAGCAAGTTTTGTAGAGACAAACTCAAAGACGGGGGGTCATTGGAAGGACTTGAGCAAGGAGGGGGGCAATGTACTCGTTGTTTGGAGTCAACGAGTTGTTGATGGAGCTCAAGTTGCAATCAGAGCATTGAACTCGTTGTTTGGAGCCAACGAGTTGTTTGGTGGAGCTTGAGCAAAGACCAAGGCGTTGAACTTGTTGTTTGGGGCCACCGAGTTGTTGATGGAGCTTGAGCAAAGGCCAAGGTGTTGAACTCGTTATTCGGAGACAACATTTTATTGATGGAGCTCAAGCGAGGAGCAGAGCATTGAAATTGTTGTTTAGAGCCACAAGTTGTTTGGTGGAGCTTGAGTGAAGACCAAGGTATTGAACTCATTGCTCGGGGCCAAAGAGTTGTTGATGGAGCTTAAGCAGTGAGCAGAGCATTGAACTCGTTGTTTGGAACCACCAAGTTGTTGTTGGAGCTCAAGTAGAAATTAGAGGGTTGAACTCATTGTTTAGATCCAACGAGTTGTTTACGGTGCTTGAGCGAAGTGCAAGGCGTCGAACTCATTGCTCGATGTTGACGAGTTGTTTGCCGGAGGAACTCAAGTGGCGTGTGTAGCGCCGAACCCATTTTTAGAGAGAATGAGTTTTTGATGGAGCTCGTGCGAAGTTCAAGGCGTTGAACTCGCCGTTTGGAGTCAACGAGTTGTTGATAGAGCTCAAGCGGTGAGCAGAGCGTTGAACAAGTTATTTGGAGCCAACGAGTTGTTGATGGAGCCTGAACGAAGAGCAAGGCGTTGAACTCGTTGTTTGGAGTCGATGAGTTATTGATGGATCTTAAGCGAAGACCAAGACATTGAACTCGTTGTTTGGAGCCAAAAAGTTATTGATAGAGATCAAGCAGGGAGCAAAGCATTGAACACGCTGTTTGGAGCTAGCGAGTTGTTTATGGAGCTCAAGTGGCAATTAGAGTGTTGAACACGTTTTTTGGATACATCGAGTTGTTTACGGTGCTTGAGCGAAGCGCAAGGCATCGAACCTGTTGCTCGATGTTGATGAGTTGTTGGCTGAAGGAACTTAAGTGAGTGCGTAGTGCTAAACTCATTTTTAGAGCGAATAAGTTATTGATGGAGCTCATGCAAAGATCAAGGTATTGAAATTGTCGTTCAGAGTCAACGAGTTGCTGATGGAGCTCAAGCAGTGAGCAGAGCGTTGAACTCGTTGTTTGGAGCCAACGAGTTGTTGATGGAGCCTAAACAAAGAGTAAGGCATTGAACTCGTTGTTTGGAATCAATGAGTTATTGATGGAGCTTGAGCGAAGACTAAGGCATTGAACTCGTTGTTTAGAGCCAACAAATTATTGATGGAGCTCAAGTAGGGAGTAAAGCATTGAACTCGTTGTTTGGAGCCAACGAGTTTTTTGTGGAACTCAAGTGGCAATCAGAGCATTGAACCCATTGTTTGGAGCCAACGAGTTATTGATGAAGCTTGAGCGAAGTGCAAGGCGTTGAACTCATTGTTTGGATCCAACAAGTTATTGATGGAGCCTGAACGAATAGCAGGATCATTGAACTCGTTGTTTGAATCCAACGAGTTGTTGATGGAGCTCAAGAGATGAGCAGAGCTTTGAACTCATTGTTTGAAGCCAATGAACTACTTGGTGGAGCTTGAGCGAAGTCCAAGACGTTGAACTCATTATTTGGAGCCCACAAGTTGTTGACGGAGCTTAAGCAGTGAGCAGAGCGTTGAACTCATGGTTTGGAGTCAATGAACAATTTGGTGGAACTTGTTCAGGTGAAGATGTTCGAATAAACCTGGAGCTTGCCCGCCTAACGAAGACTTGTCTTGAATTTCATCATCAAGAGTTTAAGAGGCCTTATGGAGCTGTTAGCTGGTAGGAGGCCGGTGAAGATGTTTGTTTCTCTTAGGTAGAGCATCTCTCCAGGGTGTAGCTGGAAGAGCAACTTGCATGACAGTTTGTTGTACCGTGTCCGCGGGACTTTTGGTAGCGATTCCTAGATATGAATCGTAGACCCATTAATTCTACTATTGTAATGTGACTTGTAGTTTGTGGAATAAGAAGTTTTCTACGTGCCGGTGTCTTGTCCTGTGATTCGTCGTCTGGGGGTTGGCTAGTCATATGATCTGCTCTTGGGGAGAGTTAGACACTGGACTTGCCATTTTCTATATATAGATATTTGTAGTGGTACTGGATCTGAACATATGGGTTTACGATAGTTCTATGATTTTGATGAAATATCTTCATATGCTTGATCCTTGCTATTAAGGTTGATGCGCCATCGACTGGGTTCTTTGTAGCTAAATAACAGGGCCTCAAGTCTGTTACGTATAGCTAACGAACTGTCGCGATGTGTGACGGAGTTTAGAACTTCTCCCCCTTGAACTCAGCTAATTGTAGGAGCAACTCTGAGGGAGAGTCGTTTTCCAAACTTGCTGTATGGGTCCTCTGACAAATTTTAAGAGACATTGAGTGACGAGTTGAACTCTAAGTGTTGCTTTTATAAGTGATACTGGAGTAACTGCGATCCATGATTTTGGACCTCCTAATCTATCTTCAAGGGATTTTAACTAGTTTCAGGAACAGATCGAATGGTGAGTTGAACTCTGAACGTGCTTAATTGCAGGTTGCTAAAGTAACTCCGAGCCACGGGTATGGATCCGAACTTCTTAGTTTAAGTATTAACATGTTGTAGGAGCAGATCGAATGACGAGTTGAACTCTAAACGTGCTTAATAGAGGCGCTAACAGATTGCAGGAACTCTAAACTCTGAGCAGGTTATCAAAGTAACTCCGAGCCGTGGTTATGGACTCCGAACCGGTCATGGAGGCACTAAAAGATTGCAGGAGCAGATCGAATGGCGAAGCGCACTCTGAACTTGCATCATTGCAAATTTCTAGAGTATCTTAGAGCCATGGATATGGACTCCTAACCCATCTTTTAGGAAGCTTTTAACATGTTTTTTGTGCTGCTCTATGCATAAGTTGGGCGTTTAGCTCGTTGTTTGCTTAAGTATTAACTGGTTGCAGGAGCAGATCGAATGGTGAAGCGCACTCTGAACTTGCTTCATTGCAAATTAGTAGAGTAACTTCAAACCATGGATATAGACTCTGATCCCATCTTGTAGGAAGCTTTTAACGAGTTTTTGGTGCTATTTTTGTGTATAAGTTTGGCACTCAACTCATTGTATGCATCCTTTGATTTGTACAAGAATTTTGCAAAAATTTATACTACATTTTATTGGAAAATAAAATTAAGCGGCAGCTCTAGTAGCTGGCCATCATATTACATTTTATTGGAAAATAAAACTAAGCGACTACTTTAGTGGTTGGCCGTTATTACAAATTGAGAAAAATTGCTACTACTACTAAGAAATGAAGTTTCAGACGCCCTCGTTCACCTTCGCAAGGTGTTCTACTTTCCAAGTCCCTACTGATATCTCCTTGCCCCTCGGGTCTTCAAGTTGATGAGCCGTTAGGCGAAAAACTTGGTAGACCTTGCCTGGACTTACCTGTTTTGAAGGGAGCCCCCCATTATTTTTGCATTGAGAAAGAGAAATATTCTAATGCACCAATGTATTTAGGCATGACTATTTGTCTCTGTTGAATGAGAGGAGTGGCTTCGGGGCGAGGAATTCAGGTTTATTACTGTGTTATGATGTGAACTAGTTTGGACCTGGTGAGAGATGATTTGGCAGGTTTGGAGGGTTTGGAAGTTCTTGGTAGAATTGTTTATGGCAGTGGCTTCAAGCTTATTTACAATCTTCGAATTATTATGACTACTTTATGGCGATAGCTCTTTGGCGTCGAGGGAGAGAACTGAGCCCCACATTGTAACTATGTAGCATGCTCATGCTGCTTGTTGGCTCCCACAACTTGGCCTATGCCAGCCGTTGTTGGGAACTTCATTTTCATGTGGAAGGCGGAAGCAACTGCATGGAAGGCCATGAGGTCGAGACGGCCGAATATAGCATTGTATGCGGCTTTGACATCGACTACTATAAAGTCCAGTGCTTCCGTTCGAATAGTAGTGGCTTTCCCTGCTATCACATCAAGTGTGACGACTCTTTCTACTTGAACGGGGAAATCAGAGAATCTGTGGAGTGTATAACCGGCTGGCTTGAGTCGGTCTCGGGAGAGCTTGAGAGCCTCGAATGCGGACGGTCCGATTTCAAAAAATCGACAAACGAGACAACATGTCCCGTTTGAGATTCAAGATGTCGCTTTCAACAAGTTTAACCCATTAATTAACATACTAATCTCATTTTAGGAAGTATTTAATAAATATTTAGTATTATTTTAATCAATAATTAATTAACTAATTACTATTTAATAACGAACACTAATTTAATTTTACTACAAATTACAAAAATACCTTTCGGACAGAACAACATGTTCCGTCCAATTATAAAAAAATCTTTCTCAAAATTTGAGAAACATACCAATGTAGCGAACGTCTCTTTTGCTATTTACTATTTCTTATTTTGCCATATATTATAGCAAACCATTGTGGATGCTCTAAGTCACATTAATTACAATGTAGACAAATGGCTTTTCCCAACAAAAATAACCAGCTGGAATCACAATCTTTTGCCTTCCCCATTATACCCTCCTCCTCCTCCTTCTTCTTCTTCTTTTCATCACTTCGTTCATATCATATCCAAAACAACCAAAAGAAACCCATTTTTTTTAGCTATAGGAGGGGTTTGGTGGTGGAGGATGATTTTGGAGAGAATTTTGAAGCTGGAGGGACCTTCTCGACATGCTCAATTCTCATAAGAATCACAAGAACCCACAAGATGCTACTATCACTTTCTAGCTCTTATTCTCATTATTGGAGGAGAATGAGATGGTGAGGAGAAGGATTGAGATTGGAGGTGGGTGAGATGTGAGATGGTCATGAGAAATTTCAGTCACATTCATCAGAGTTTCTTCGTTTACCGCATTAGTTATTCATGCATGGTTGAATGATGCTTCTCTTAATGTGATACTTATTAACTATGATACCTTTTTAGAATTTGCACGTTATAGAAAATGATTTTACATGCATTATGGACTTCTTTAGGTATAGGAAGATGAGAAATATTGATGAGGGTTGGGATTGTAACACCCTAGATTTTATTTATGAAGATTTTGTGATTTTACCTGTTTTGCACGTGAAATTTTATTTGTATAATTTCTCGTATAAAATATTTCTTATATAGTATTTGTTCTCTTTATTTTCCAAAAGACTAATTTTTAAAAACCCAATTAAAATCTAAGCCTAATTGTCTCTTTTATGCCTACTCTATTAATTAATTAATTTAATTATTAAAGCTCATGGTTAGATTGGCCCATTAGTGAACCCATTTACTTTAATTCTCTTTTGAAATTGTCTAACTTGTAGTGTAGACTCATTTCATGGACAATTAAATTTGTTACATGAACAAATTTGTAAATGGGGGACACTAGAGTGGCACGTGCATGCACTAGCATGTACAATGTGCACACTTTTGTAGTTGGCCGAGTGGGATTAGGAGAGTGGGAGAGATGGGAGTGGTGGAGAGTTGGTTACTCTCATCATGGGAAGTTATTTCAACTCCCTACTTCATCTTGGCCCTTAATCTCTAATTATATGATCTAATCATAGCCTTCCATTCACCCTAAAAAATTGTATAAATACCCCCTCCCACACTCTTCATTCTCACACTTGAAAATTTTTTAAAAGAAAGAATAGAAAGAGAGAAAAAATACAAGTAGTAAGACAAAAGATTGAGGAGTTTTGAGTTGAAAAGAGTGAGTGTTGTGTGAGTGCTTCAACCAAAGGAGAGGAGGCCGAATTGCAAAAGAGGAGGCTCGGGATTGCTTGCTCTATTGGAGGAGAAGTCACTTGGTTGCTTGATCTAGGAAGAGAAGGCTTCGTTGCTCGTTCGTCGTAGGAGATCTCTAGGAGTTTATTTGATTGTTTCTCTCCATTTAAGGTGGGTGGTTTTCTTAAACTTTTAATTAGACATCATGCTAGGATGAGGTTGATAAATTAAGAAGAAACTTTAACTAACTTATACATGTGTTATGAAAATGAGACAATTTGCTATTGGTTTGAATGCATGTTAAAAGAGTGTTAAATTGATTGCAAAAATTATGATTGTTAATGTAGAATTTACCATGCTACCATGTTCTTTTTTATTGTTATGTGCCAAATTAAGAACGCATGCTTGTATGTTACACATTTGAAGAAAAGAACTATTGAAATATGTGATTTTTGATTAATGAGTTGTTAAATGGCATGAAAAAGAAATTTATTGCTGAGATAATTGTACAATGTTAATAAAAATATTATAAGTGATCTAGGAAAATTTTAAGTGTAATTTATAAGGAGATTATACTTATTTTCCCCCTAAATTCGAAATTGAAGAACAAAATGAAGTAGAGAGCAAATTATGTTGTTTTGTATCAAAAATCAAATTTTATTTTACTGAAATGTTGTAACAAGCTGAAAAATAAAATCTGGAGTTTTTGAATGAATTTGGAGAAGAAAAGAACTCAAAAAACATTCTTTTTGTAAAAAATCGAAAAAGAACAGAGACCTAGATTATAACCCCAGTAATCTAAACCATATCAGATTAGTCCCTTGGCCATATTGGTTAGCCAGTGCATTGGATTTCGGTTACTGTAGCTATGGGTCTGGTTTGGTGGTCTTGGGTTCGAAACCTAACATGAGCATTTTGTTTTCTCTTTTTTTCAAAAGAAATCTGAAAACTGAGACCTACTTTATCTTAAATTAACCCCCTATCTCTATCGCATTGACGCCTAGGCCTTCCTGGCTTTCGGTGGCGGTTGGCTACTCTCGGGTTGTGGGTTCAATGCTGGGTTTCGGCAATTAAAAATAGATTTTTGAGTTTTTGAGCTTTTAATTGATTTTTTTCGACTTGTAAAAATTTGGGGAAAAATACTATACTTATTCTAAAATTATGTGGACTTAATGAAAAATATTCGGGCATGATTTGACTAAAATAAAGGTGGTTTGGAAGTTTAAAATTAAGTAGAATTGCATTGGGGTAAATATGAAAAGTGATTAGTTTCAATGAGAAAATTATACAAAGAGGATTTTGAATGAAAGATAATTTAAGTGTGTTATTTATGAATTTTATTGTCTAATTTGGGTATTATATATGAATGAAAAATACGATTTTTGTGACCTATTGAACTAAAGAAAAGAAAAGGAACTATAATTTGAGAATCTACTGCGTTTATCGAAATGAAATTTTAAGCATGAAATACACTATTTGAAATTGAAATCGATATGTGAGATGGATTCGTAGAAATGAATACAACTCATGTGAATTGTGAAAGAGGACTTATGAGTATAAAGACTCAATTTTGTGATTATGAATTGAAAATGAGAACTAGAGTGTAGTTAAGCCTCATACCGGCATTGAAAAGAAATGTGTTGAAATGAAATTTGAAATGAAAAGACCAAGATTTGGGTTGTGTTAAATAAATGATTAAGACCGGTATAGTGGAAAGGCTAACTCTAGAAAATTGATTTTTGTTCATGATTCAAATAACTAAGGACTAGATACATAGTGAAGAGTTGATGAAAATAAGAGAAAAACACGAGTATGAGGGTCTCGGAGCTACGGTGTGAGAATATTCACAGGCTGTCTTCACGATGCGTCGTGACATGACATGGATATATCTCCAGGAGTCCGTACCGCAGGCGGCGCTCATGGAGTGTTTGGTAAATGCGGGTGGTGTCATGTCCCATGACGGAGGCTGAATTGTCCATAGGTTCTTCACGATGCGTCGTGATATGACGTGGAATTCCCCTCCAAGCTGTCTGGACATGAGCTCGTAACTCATAGAACATCTAGAATACTTATCATAGTTACAGTAGTAGTTTAAGTCATGACGAGGGATTGAACCCTACAAGATGAAGAACGGTTAAGGGCTTGCACTCAGATCTATATAGTATGGGATGCATAGAATCTGAACAAGTGCGCATTAGTGTCATCTAATATAAATAACTGCATTAAGGACTAAGGGTACCGCACAAAATGACATCAATAGGATAGCCCCTTGTAGTTCTGTTTGTGATCAAATTTGTGGTTTGTTTAAGTATTTGAGAATCGTTATACTATTTGGCATGGAAAGGATAGCCGTGTATAATATTTCTTCGGTTGTAAGCAACTGACGCACCCTACAGTTTCCATGCAGGGTAAGGTGATTAACATGACTAAAGAATGCATGCCGATTAAAGATTGATTCAAGTGTTGTACATTTCAATTCATATAATTTGTTGTAAATTGCTTCCTCTGTAAATATATAATGTAAGTGTAACTCTGATGTAACAAAAAGTTTTTATTTCCTTGTAAAATTGTACAAAAGAAGTGTAAAGATCATGTGGAACTTCGAATTCAGCATGTTTTGGAATTCGGGGTGTTACAGGGATACCAAGAGCCGAATATTCTATATAAAGGTAGACGAGATGAGGAGCATGAGGTAGACAAGAACCTAACAACAACAACAACACAAGCATTTCACTTTGTAAGTGAGATATGAAAGATAAATTTGTAAGCCTCAAGCTATGTTATATCAGTCTAAGAAGAAGCTCTTGTAATTATTTTTTCTTTTAGTGGAACTGGTGGAGAATGGGAGGGTGGACGTAAGCTACAATTGGGCCGAACCTCATTAAATCTTGCATATTTCATCTTGCTCATTTTTTCTCTTTTGCCACTTCTCATCTTAACTCAATTTGGGAAAATCTTGTTTTCCCAACAAGTGGTATCAGAGCCAGATTCATCAAGTTCTTGTGTTGAGATGGAGACTCCCACTAGTAGCTTTCGAATGATCAGTTTAAATGGCCAAAATTGGATGATTTGGAAGGCAAAGATGGAGGACCTACTCTATTGCAAAGACCTCCATGCACCGTAAAAGCTGATAATGCAAAACTGGAATCCATGACGGCCGAAGATTGGAAGAAGCTCGACCGTAAGGCCATCAGCACCATTCGGCAATGGCTGGATGACACCATGTGTCGAATGAGACATCGACAAGTTCCCTTTGGAAGAAGCTTGAAGATCTCTATGAAAGGAAGACTACCGAGAACAAGACTTTCTTGATTCGAAAGCTTGTCAATCTCAAGTTCAAGGAAGGTGAGTCCATTGTCGAGCATCACAATCAAATTTAGAGCATTGTAAATCAGCTTGCTACCATGGAGATGATGTTGGAAGATGAGCTACAAGCATTTCTCTTGCTTAGTTCATTACCGGACAGTTGGGAGACTCTGGTGATGTCTCTTAGCAACTTTGCTCTCATCAGAGTGATGTATGTGATTCACGTTACAAGCAGCCTTCTCAATGAAAAGATCCAAAAGAAATCCTACAACTCTTCTCATTTGCAAATTCTTGTCACTGAGAATATGGGGAGGAGCAAAAGTCGACAACCTTACAACCATGACAAGTCGAGAGGAAGATCAAAAGCGCAAAAGGATATTTCTTGCCATTAATGTAAAAGGAACAGATACATGAAGTGAGAATGCCACAAATTCAAGAGAGATAAAAAAAGAAGGTTGGACCGATGAAAAGCGAGAAAATAAGGATAGTACAATCATTGCCACCACTGATGGTTCTTAGCTACTTTCGGCACATGAAGATGATTGTGCAAGTATTGCATGCCAACATTCAGATTGGGTGTTTTATTTTGGTGCCTCTTACCATGCTACTTTCCAGAAAGACTACTTCACTTTGCTTCAAGAAGGTAATTTTGGCTTCATCAAAATGGGTACAAAGGTTATTCTTCAATTCTTGGTATTGGTGATATTTTGTTTCCACTAAGCTTGGAGTGAACCTTACACTCAAATATATGAGACTTGTTCCTGATCTCCACCTTAATTTAATCTATGTTGGCAAGTGTCATGCCCCACTTCCCAGCGTACGGAATTACGGATACGCAACTAAGGCCCAGCGAATGATATGACATCATCCAGAAGTTGTACAGTTATAAGCTCAACAAAATATTTATAAACACATCTATGCAGGCAATAATAGTGATCACATAAACCGAAAATGGAATAAAACTATCCAAAAAATAACCACCATCTGCAAATAAATAAACTTCGGGTCAAATGCCCGGAAATACAATGTACTGAAATAAATATAATGCGATAAACAGTTTGCTACGACTTGCTAGATAGCGACTGAAAATAAAATAACAATAACACAACAATTCCATCACAAACGTCTAGAAGGTCTGCTCACCAAGTTCCTACGGTATTACACCATCTATACCTACATAATCATAATCTGGGGTTGTGGGGAGGGTGTCTGAGCTTTGGACAGCAAATAGTAATAAGCAGTATGGTAGCAAAATAACAAGGTATAACATGGAAGGCAACAAGAAGTAGCAGTGCAAATATTGAAATAGTATGATCATGTACGATACAAATAACAAGTGTAAGCAAGTGCAATCAGGACTTCAAGGTATAATCAATTGGTAATCGAGATTCATGTAATCGGGAATCATATCGATGCTCAGTGTCAATCTAAAGTCAATTAGTTTTATTAACCTATCTAATGCATACAATCCTACGTCTCATACCACAGGTTCGGATACATAATAATCAAATGAACATTTGGACTTAAATGGAGAAGTCTACATGATTATGTACTCGGGTCTTCCAGTGACAGTGTCAATAAACATGAGATGTAATCAAGAACCCAGTAATCAATAATTAAGAATCAAGAATCAAGAATCAAGAATCAAGAATCAATAATCAATAATCTAATCAATAATCAATAATCACTATTACGGGAAACACAAGTCTCCTTCCATGTACACTCTCCTATATTGTTCATTACTAAGTCGTATCCATTTTTAACCCTGGCTTGTCATTCTTTTACTATGATCAATAATGAACATGCAGTCGGTGCAATAAGTGTGAACAGTAGTATCAAGGCAGTAATCATAAGCATGTCAAGAGGTGAAAGAAAGTACATGTATCAAGAGAAATATTGATGAAGGTATCAGGTGGTAGATGCAATGCAAAAACATGAGACAGGGTAATCCATCGACCTACTTCAGTAATACAAGTCATTATCACATGCGTAATAATATATATAAAATCAAGGAACACTAATTATAAAGTTGAACAACAAATACACGCATGCACTAAAACTCGTTTTCCCACTTCCAAGGAAAGGGAAATCCAAATATTTCATGAGTTGTGAAAAGAAGACTCTCTTCCGGAACCAACACCTATTCACTCGACACATTATAAGTTCTGCAGCAATGCCTACTAGTCTGTTCTCTATAGGTCTAATGTTCAGGCAGAAACATAGGGTCAAGTTCTCGTGCTTATAGTTTCAATGAAAAATCATTATTAAATCTCACAAAAACCATAATCTGATCATTAATAATGTCCACCAACAATTTTTATTTTATGAAATTTACCGGGACGATACACTTCAAACAGTAATCTGGAATTTACGACATATCAGTACTAAAACCTCAGTATCTCACAATCTACAATTCGGATTTCAAAATTGTAAGAAGCAATAGATTCTAAAATCAAAGGGCTGTAGCATGCATATAAAACTCCAAATTTGGTTACAGAGAGTTCTAGCAATTCTCAGTACAAAGTCAATCATTCTGTCAGTGAAACGTATGAATTACTTTATATTTAAAATTTCAATCCTCAATTCATCACTTAATATTTATGCCCTTTGCAATCACAATAAATCTCAGTAGGATGATCTAAGGTGTTTCAGTTATGAGTTTATAGCTCTCTAACATTCTACGATACGCTACAATTAACTGATACATTGAGCTACTAAACTATAACAATAACACGGCAAAAAGATCGATTTCAATGACAAGAGTGACATACTTATATTCATATCGATGATTAAGGTTAGAATTTATCAATTCATATCTAGGAGGATCCTTATCCATAACATTAAATTTATAATTTCTTTCATGCATCAAAAGTACCAATCAATATCAATATGTTCTAAAATAACTCTACGACATGATGTTCATATATATATATTTGTGATCATAAAAGTGCATGTAGTGTGGTGATCATGGAAAGAAGGATTTACAGGAAATTTATGCGAATACCAAATTAGAGGATAATCAACAGGGAAACGAATCAAAAATATTCGGTTCGAGAATTTGGTGATTTAATATGACACGTAAGAGACTATGAATTGAATTTTGATACGATAATTTGATATGAAACGGAACTAATTGCTAAGATTTCAAGGAATTCTTACCTTTTATAAGAAGATTACAAGGGGAAGGAACCCCGGGAAGAAGGGAGGCAGAGGTGGCAGGTGGTTGGCAGCATCTGGTGGTCAGGGTTGCATGCAGGCAACGAGTTCGAATGTGGGCTGTCGAGGCTATCAGGTGTAAAGGTGGTTGTTCGGGAATGGAGGTGAGAGGCTTGAGTTTGGGGTGAAATGGAGTTTGGGTTGATGGTGAGAGAGGTCGGGATGAGCAGTGGGGTTACTGGTCGAGTGTGGTGCACAGTAGAGGAACAGGAGAGAGAGAGGGGGGGAGGGTTGGAAAGATCTTGAGGGTTATTAGGGTTAAGAGATTGTGATAGTGGGGTTTAAATAGATGGGGTAATAGGGCTTGGGTTTTTGGTTTGGATTTGAATTAAAACTAAAATTGAATAATCACAATAATTTAGAATGGACCAGAAAAGATCTGGACTTCAACAAGAATCAAATAGTCAAAGTGCCTAGTAAGAATTCCAAAACCAAAGAAGAAAATGGTCTGATAAATAAAATGCAAGATTCACGTAATAAGATACGTACAAATAAAACAGAGAGTTATAACAAGTTTGATGAAGAAAGGTACACAAGGTGCACTATTCAAGCAAAAGGAAGAAAGTGTTGCACTATTTACAAAGTATAGTTGCACTTGGAGAAAGGTGAGATCAGCATGGTGGAAGAAACCTCTATGGATTTTTGGCACAAGCGATTTGGCCACATGAGCGAGAAAGGGCTACAAACTCTCACACGTCAACAAATACTTCCTTCCATGAGATGTAGAAAATGAAGATGAAGTTGCAAGTTCCTTGACTCCTGATCAAGGGGAGCGGATACATGCAGACCAGCTTCATATCGAGGAACCACAAGAGCTGCAGCTGGACGGTCAGAAAGGATCCGACAACCCTCAATAAGATATCCAGGTTCCGATTTCACTATGGTTACTGATGCAGGTGAACCAGGAAATTTTCATGAAGCACAAGTTCATGAGCACAAGGACAAGTGGAGAAAAGCTACACGAGAGGAGATTGATTTCTTGCATAAGAACCACACATATGATCTGGTGGATTTGCCAAAGAACAAGAAGCTTTGACGAAGAAATGGAACCACAATGTCAAAAATGAAGACAATGGTCAAGTCAAGTGCGAAGCTCGCCTAGTGGTGAAAGGTTCCAGCCAAAAACAAGGTATTGACTATGATGAAACTTTCTTTCATGTTGTGAAAATGCAATTTATTCGTGTTATCTTATGTCTTGCTGCATTTCTAGACCTAGAACTCGAACAGTTAGATGTGAAAATTATTTTTCTCCATGGTGACTTGGAAGGAGAAATCTACATTGAGCAACTAGAGGGCTTTAAGATAAAGGGAAATGAACACTTGGTTTGCAAATTAAAAAAATAGCTTGTATGGACTGAAGCAGGCACCTCGACAATAATATAAGAAGTTTGATTCTTTCATGCTTGACCATGGATACAAAAGAATATTTTCAGATCAATTTGTTTATATTCAAAGTTTTGCTAAAAATGATTTTATTATTCTCTCACTACATATCGATGACATGCTTGTGGTTGGCAAAGATAAATCTAATTTGGCATGTCAAAGAAGGAGTTGAGAAAGTCATTAGATATGAAGAACTTAGGGCCTACACAATGTATTTGAGAATGAAGATCTCTCGTGATAGGAAGGCAATGAAGCTATGACTATCCCAAGAAAGTTGTAGTAAGCATGTTCTTGAGAAGTTCGACATGAAGAATTCCAAGCTAGCCTCTACACCTCTTGCCGCTTACTTCAAGTTAAGTTAACAACAAAGCCCTTTAACATAAGAGAAGGAGATGGAGGAAATGAAGAGCATCCCATATGCCTCCGCCATCGGAAGTTTGAAGTCCTTCATGGTGTGCACAAGGCCCAACATCGCATATGCTATTGATATTGTAAGCAGATTTCTTATGAATCCTGGCAAAGATCATTGGGAAGCAGTGAAGTGGATACTAAGATACCTCATAGGAACCCCCAAACACTGTCTATGTTTTGGGGGAGAAAAGTCATTTCTAGATGGGTACATAGATTCTGACAACTAAGCCCTTTAACATAAGAGAAGGAGATGGAGGAAATGAAGAGCATCCCATATGCCTCTGGCATCAAAAGTTTGAAGTACTCCATGGTGTGCACAAAGCCCAACATCGCATATGCTATTGATATTGTAAGTAGACTTCTTGTAATTCCTGGCAAAGTTCATTGGGAAGCAGTGAAGTGGATCGTGAGATACCTCAGAGGAACCTCCAGACATTGTCTATGTTTTGGGGGAGAAAAGCCATTTCTAGATGGGTACATAGATTCTGACATGGCAGGGGGAGTCATATTGTGGCAATCCAAGTTGCAAAAGATTGTTGCTCTATCCACCATATAAGATAAATACATAGCTTCTACAGAGGCGAGCAAAGAGCTTTTTTGGATGAAGAATTTCTTAAATGAATTATCCATTAAGTAAGAGAAGTTTAGCAACCTCCATTGTGACAGTCAAAGCATGATCGACTTGAGTGAAAATGCTATATACCACTTAAGGATAAAGCACATCGATGTTTGCTATCATTGGATCCGAGATGCTTTGGAGAACAGACTGATGCAGATTATCAAGATTGAAACAAGTCGGAATCCATCAGATATAATGATGAAGCTTCTACTAAAGGAAGGAAAAACATGAATTCTGCAGAAGCTTAGCAGGCATGACATCTCCTTCATCATGAGGCTGGAGGAGGAGATTGATGAGAAAGTCTAGCCACATTCTTCAATTTCTTCGTTTACCGCATGAGCTATGTGGGTTTATGTCTTGCATAATTTGTCTAATGTGAAGAGAAGCAGGTGAAGCGAAGGAAGATTTGAAGAGTCAATGGAGTAGAGGTCAGTAGCAACAGTCAATAGGCAGGGGAATTGGCAGGAGCAGTCGACCGCTAGAGCTCTCTGGTTTGGATGTGTTCATACACGGTTGACTGTCACTTTAGGCTGTCGATCGGCGACGGTGGCATGCAGTATTTGGATCGGATCTGGTGATCTGTTTTGGTCCCAAATTCTCATTCAGGTCAGATCGTACGGCTCCAATCATATGACTTCCTCTTCAGGATACATCAGATGGTTATTGTATCAAGATAGCAGACTGGGGGTTCTCTAGATCTCAACATATATCATTGTAACGGCTCCAAGAAAAGCAAGAGAGAGAGAGTTTAATCTATTATTTTGCTTGGTGATTTGTAGTGATCGTGTTGAAAAACTCAGTAGGAAAACCGAACAAGTTATTCATGCATGGTTGAATGATGCTTCATCTACTGTGATGCTCATTAACTTTGATCGATTAATATACCTTTTGGGTTTCCCACATCTTGAGAGATTATTTGGCATGCCTTATGTACTTCTCTAGACATAGGAAGATGTGGCAATATTGATAAGAGGTGGGATTCCAAGAGCCAAGTTTTTTCTATATAAGGAGAGGAGATGATGAGCATGAGTTAGACAAGAAGAAGAACAACAATATAATCATTCCACTTTGTAAGTGAGAGTCAATCCTCTCAAGTGAGATGTGAGAGATAAAATTTATAAGCCTCAAGCTATGTTATATCAGCTTCAAAAGAAGCTCTTGTAATTATTTTTCCTACTAGTGGAACTGATGGAGAAGGGGAAGGAGGATGTAGGCCACAATTGGACCAAACCTCGTTAAATCTTGCGTGTTTCATATTGCTCTCTTTTTTTTTTCCTCTTGCCACTTGTCATCTCAACTCAATTTGGGAAATCTTGTTTTCCAACAGATGGTGGATGGTGTGGAGTTGGTGGACGTGCTGCGAGGGGATAGGAGGAGGGTAAAGAAGGAGGGAGGGGAGGATGTTGGAGGAGATCATGCAGAAGAGGGTGAGTAGGTCAAGGCCCATGCTTAAGCTCAACATTTTCATCTTCATCATCTTCTTTGAATTTCAGATCTTGCTCTTTTTTTTTCATTTTTCTTTTTTCAAGTTAAAAAAAAGTATGTCAATTTTGTTGCTTGGTCATACTGGTGACTTCAGACTTCTCAAATTATTTTTTTATTTCAACAAATTAAAGGGTTGTACGAGATAGAGGGCATCGAGGCTGGTAGCAGCACCCCAAGTTGCGGCCGGCGGTGATGTCGGTCGACTAAAGACAAAGTTTGGGTCCGATCACCATTGAATTTGCAAAATAAGAGTAAGGGAAAGTGAAGGAAAAAAGAAACACTAGATTTGATTGCTATGGAGAATGGAGATTCAGACCTTGCTTACTTTTAGCTTCACTTTGACTTTTGTTTTAATTTTTTTTGTTTTCACCTCAGGTGGTTTGGACATGTCAAACATAAATCAGTAATGTCCCCGTTAGAAAAAATAATTGGGCAAAAACTAAAGTACCCCCCCAACGTTTGGCCTAAGTACAATATGCCCATATAACATTTGAAAAAGTACACTAAACCCATTTTTCCGTTAACTTGACAACATCCATTAAGTTATAATTATTAAATTACCTTTTTATCCTTACCCTTTCATAATCAAATATCTTCTTCTTTTTCCTTTTTTTTCCCCTCTATTCTTTCCTTTCTTCATTCTTTTTTTCTTCTTTCATTTTTCTCTATTTATAGCGATTTCTTCGGCAACGATGTTTTCGGTCGGCGGCGAAATAGTAGCGGTCGGCAAGGTGGGGTCGGCAACGGTAAGAAGCTCAACTCTCTATTCATTTTTCTTTCCACTCATCTTCTTTCTCCAAGCTCGGCGAGCAGGTACTCTTTCACTCACTACAAGTAATATATCTGCTGTTACAAGTATTGAGGAGGTGGATTTCAGGTTTATATCATTGTTGAATGGATAAATAGAATTCATGTTAGATTTAAAAATTCAATCTTAATCCAATTTGTATCCACATAATGTCTAATATGGATTTCCGATATCCCCACATTTGATAAATATATATGGATATCAATGGTTCTAAATTTCCAAAATATGTGAATACATATGCAATTCAAATATATAAGAACTTGTTGCAGTTACAAAAATTAATTCCATTTTAATAGAGAAAAATCGCTATAAATAGAGAAAAATGAAAGAAGAAAAAAAGAATGAAGAAAGGAAAGAATAGAGGAAAAAAAAGGGAAAAAGAAGAAGAGATTTGATTATGAAAGGGTAAGGGTAAAAAGGTAATTTAATAATTATAATTTAACGGATGGGATTAAGTTAACGGAAAAATGGGTTTAGTGTACTTTTTCAAACGTTATATGGGCATATTGTATTTAGGCCAAACGTTGAGGGGGTACTTTGTTTTTTACCCAAAATAATTTGATAAGTATCAATGATAGAGTTAGAGATAGGGGAATACCTAAATTTACTTGGGTAGAAACGATACGAAAATATATGACCGCATGTGACATAATATATTATGCTAAACTGAGCAGAATGGAAAATCATGATTCATATAGTCGACTCAAATTAATTGTGAAAAATACTTTGTTGTTGCTGTTGTTATTTTTCTGTTATATTTTGTTATTTTTATTTTTAGGTTTGACGAGGGGAGAGAGGGTCAAAGTAGCAGGAACATGAGGATTTAGATGGAGGGGTTATTTTAGTCTTTTAGTAAGAGATCAGTATTGTACAACACAGACTTTGTACAAATTTACAGCTCTTTTTCTCTCTCTTCCGAAGCATAGCATAAGGAAAACAAAAGGCTAACCGGCAACAACATTATGGTAGGACCAACACATAAAAGTATAATTACTTTACATCTCATTTTTCTCTCTTCAAAGATTTTCCCCCTGAATGGGAGAAATTCTCTATCTTCTTCCACCTGCATACCCGCGACACCTTACTGTCCCTCTTCTTCCACCTCTCCCTGTCCCGTCGCCATCATCGTATTCGTCCTTCCCGAAAGAGTAATGTGGTGGAAACAATATGTGTAAATGTGTAGCTATAGCCCAAAAAAAAGCTGCCACACATGAATGGCAGGCCCAACTCCGCACTCTACCCAAATAACAACCGATTTCACCTAGTTGGGCGAATAGGTGAATAGCCGCTCGTAAGGCATCCATCCAACATACCACCCCTAATTGTTTTAATATGTAATTAATTTATGACATTCTAATTATTTTTTATAACTTATCGTGTAGTCACTAACCAGGTGGTATTACATATAAATGTTGACTTATGTGATTTATTAGTCAAATATGATTGCATATATTTTACTGTTTACTGCGTGTTTCCATTTATTGCATCGTTCAAAAGACGTGCTGTAGGCACGTGTCCACGGGTAAACCTAGTATATATATATAATACAAAATTTCATCTCTTCCTCGTCTCCCCATCAACCAAACCTACTTAACAACCCCCCGGCCCCACAGTCCACACACAACAGCACCCTCTCTCTCTCTCTATATATATATATATCTCTCTCTCTCTCCATACTGACTCCTCCTTCCCCCATACACCACCCCGAAGCCACTCCCTTTCTCTCTGCCTTGAACCCGAGCCCCCTCCAAGCACCATCACCGCATGCCAACGGTTGGCCCGCGGGCTGGCCCGGACCAGACCGGGCTAGTTCAAACCGGTTCTGGTTCAAGTCAGGCCGGGCCGATGGCAATTTTTTTGGGGGATTTTGCAGACCGGACTAGCCCGGTCCTGTTCACGGTTTGGGGGCTAATTCAGCCGAGCTTTGGGCTGGCCGGGCCAGTCTCGGGCTAGTCGGCCTTGATGCCACCCCTAGTTCAAACAAACAAACATTTTTTTATTATTTTTTTGCCACCAAACAATCCCATGTTATGCACACCTCCATCTCCATTTATTAACACGTGTATCACACGTGCAAATCAAACTTTTTAAAGTTTTCAAACAAACAAATATTTTTAAAATATTTTTTTCACCAATCAACCCATGCATCGCACATGCACCTCCATATCCATTTATCTCTATTTATTAACACGTACATCGCACGTGCAAATCAAAGTTTTCAAAGTTTTTATTTAATTTTTTTGAATTACGTGTATCACCCGTTTAACTCCAACATTTTGAAATAAAACACCACTTTCTCATCAAACAAATCCGAGCACCACACGTATAACTCCAACTCTATTTATTAACACGTGCATCGCACATGCAAATCAAAGTTTTTTCTTCAACATCCTTTAAAACTTAAGAGTATCGCCCGTTCATTTTTTTAAAAAGTAAAGATATTTATAGCACGTGCTAATTACTACCGACTTATGTATATCACACGTTTAACTCAAAATTTTTAATAAAACGTGTGTCGCATGTGAAACTTAATAGTAATAATAAAATGAGACAACCTAGTCTATAAATACCCCGACCCAAAAGAGGAAAACGGGCGGCCTTCATCCATTACCTCTCAACCTTCTCCCTCCCTCCTCCTCTTACTAAAATAACAACTATTTAATTCGAATCCGATCCCTCTTTAACCATTATACTTCTTTATTATCACCCCTTTTCCCTCCCTTCTCTCTCCACTGCAAATGCGGTGGTTGAGGAGATACATACCCTCTTTTCTTTTTCCATCCCTACTTCTATTATAATCCATAATTATATCATCCAATAAAAGATTAATGGGGAAGTACGAGCTAATTAAGGGAGGAGACGAGAACGGGATCGGAGATACCAAGAAAGAGAATTTCTTGTTTCCGATGGCGAGGGACGGGAACACTTTGAGAGAAATTTATACGGGGAAGCCCGTGGCCGTCGCGCTCGATATCAATAGCCCTAAAAAGACGTCGGCGTCGTCGAACGTGCAAGCGACGCCCAAGCCAGAGAGGCTCGTTTCGCTCGATGTTTTTCGAGGGATCACGGTCGGGGTAAGCAGATCCTGATTTGTTTTCTTAAATTACTGTTGTTTCGATTTTGGCTCGGCATTGTTATGGATTTGATGATTAATTTGGTTTCTGGTTTGGGAAAGTTGTTTTTCGGGATAAAGATTGCCGCCAAAAGTTAGTACAGAAAATTAATATTTTTTGGGGGGTTTAAAATCATATAGGATATTTGATACAGTGTTTCATTTTTGTTCATAGATTTTCTGAGTTTTCAAAAAAAAAAAAAAGTCTTGTGTCGTTGCTATAAACTTCTGATTAGGAAATCCTGTTGACCGTTGGAAAAATACTTACCGCCGCTAATATCTATTTTTGAGGGAGAAGATCGCGCCAAGAATAATGAGTCGATTTGGATCCTCACATACACATTCGATTTCTTTTTAGACTAATAAATAGATTTACATATGGTCATTAATAAAGACCAATAATTTACATGCACATCTTTATAATTTTTTTTTGAGTAATGCTTTAGCCACTACCATTTTCACTACCATTTCTTTCGCTACCTTAGGTGGCATACTCTTATTGGAGAGTTCTCCACCTACTCTATCATTCCCTATCTATTGGAGTGTGTCACCTAAGATAGTGAAGAGAAATGTAGTGAAATTGGTAGTGGCTCTAGCATTACTCTTTTTTTTTTCCTTTTAAATCGACGTTGTCTGACATTGAAGTTAAGATCTCCTTTATATTAAGTTATTCATGTGCATTACATGTGTTTGTTTGGTTACAATGCACGTGTTTGTATATATAATTTTTTTAAAGTAAAAATTCTAATATTGTCTGACACTAAGACATCCTTTATATTAGTTATGCACATGCATTACATGTATATATTTTGTTAAAATGCACGCGGTTATTTGGTTACACAATCCCAATTCTTACATTAAAATATTAGAAATTAGAGATTAGAGATTAATAAAGATATTTGAATATAAAAAATAAAAAAATATTTGAATGAAACGGAGGAAACATAAATAAAGAGAAACAGATATTTACATATTGTGCCATTGGCAATGGCGTTACGCCGACTAGTGGCTTCGTGGTAGTTAACTGGATAGCATAGGAATAGTCGTTTTATTACTAGCTTTTCGGCGGAAAGCACCGTAAAGTGCACTTAGTGGGGCCATTTCATGTGTAGATGATGTTTTTTTTAAAAAGGTTTGTTTTTTTAATGGAATTTTATAAATGTTTGTTGCTTTTGCGTGATGGTCCTTTTAAAATTTATTATCGCATTGTCCATTATATAGATAATCTTCGGTTTCTCCTTGTCTTGAAACACATATAAGAAGTCTTGACATATGTGCGACATGACTGATGCAGAATTTCGGAACGCGTAGTAGTTGGTGTTATGCTGACTTACTCTAATCTTTTGTCATGGTTATGGTCGGAGCATGTGTATAGGGAACCCAAACGATAGTAAATTATGTGATGAATTCTGTACTGATACAAACCTCCCAAGCCGCAATAAGCATTGAGGATTTTATACATATACAATTTAATGACTATACCCGAGCAGAAACAAGATATAGGAAACTTTGATCAAGTTCCTCAACAAAACCGACTCCTACAAATTAGATTACGTTGAAACTACTTTTAATGTTGGAAGTAAAGTCTACTTGTAATTAAGCAAACACCTGGGATTCGTTGAGAAACAGACTTTTCATCTTAATCCATGCTCATAAGGGAGTTGATAGGGAAAGAAAATTGTAGGTGTGTATATGCAAAAGAAATAAACATAACATAGCAAAAGGCATCAACACAATGCAATGTGTACATCTCTGATTAGGAGATGGGTGTGACCACAAATTACTGGTCATCAGGAGGTCTAAACTCTGATCACTAAAATTTGAAGACCTTTATGACTGTCTAGATATGTTAATTTCTTCCTTGCATTTTTAATGAAGCATTAGAAAACACTAGTAATTTGCACGTGCTTTGCACATCCTAATAAATATATTTTTTAAAGTAAACACTACAGCGTAATCTGGCATCGAACCTAAGACATCTCTTTGCTCATCATATACTCTTTACAAATTATCCATAGTGGCACAAACTTTTATTTTATATGAGTTGAACTTTTATAAATAATTATGTTGTAAATAAATTTAAACTTTGAGTGTATTATTGTAACTAACTACAGTTGAGTAAATGCATGGTTTATATAACTTCCACTTAAAAATAAATGGTTTAGATTAAATGGTTAATTGTTTACAAACTACAAGTTGTCTACAAATGACAACCCCAACTCTCCCATTATAATATTATTACTAGTATTTTCACGTGCAATGCACATTTTGATAAAGAATTTGAGTTGAATGTACAATACACGTAAGTCAGTAGTAATTAGCACGTGCGATGAATGTCTTAAATTTTTTTAAAAAATTGGAGTTGGACGGGCGATAAACGTATTTTTTAAAAAATTAAGAAGGAAACACTTAAAAACTTTGATTTGTACGTGTGATGCACGTGTTGATAATAGATTCGGAGTTGCACTTGTGATGCACAGGTTTGTTTGGTGATAAAGTCGTGTTTGTTGTGTGACAAAATAATATTAAAAAAAATTGTTTGTGACAAACTCTCTCATTAAATAATAGTCGATTACTAGTAATCTGCACGTGTGATGCACGTTTTAATTATTATTTTTTATATAGTAAATAATAAAACGTAATTTGGCATCGAACCTGAAACCTCCCTTTACTCATCACATACTCTTTACAAATTATCCATAGTGGCATAAATTTTTATTTTATATGAGTGACACTTTTGTAAATAATTATGACGTAAATAAATTTAAACTTTAAGGGTATTATGGTAACCAACAACAGTTGAGTAAATGAATGATTAATATAACTCTCACTTAAAAATGAATGGTTGAAATTAGATGATTGAATGTCTACAAATTACAGGTTGTCTACAAATAACAATCCCAACTCTCTCATTATAAGATCTACTATTTTAATCTATCTATCTTCTATCTATCTATTATTTTAATCTATCTATCTATCTATCTATCTATCTCTACTTCTATAATGGGAAAAGGCCTTAGTGTAATTTGTCCTTCTACCAACCCGTACAACATGCGTGCCTGAATTTTTACTTTTAAAAATAAATATATGTATTTATTAAGCCGTGCAACGCACGTGTAAATTACTAGTTATTTTAATGGGAGAGTTTGTCACCAAACAAACTATTTTTGTAACAAAACAAAACAAACACATGCATTGTAACCCAACAAACGTGTAATGCATATACATAACTAATATAAAGGAGGTGGTTCGATGCCAAACAACGTTGGATATTTTAGATATATATATATATATATATATATATATAGGTGGCCCTTCGGTTGAGAACTAATTTGGTGAGAACTCCGTGAGAACTCCGTGAGAACTCAAGGGGTACACCCCCCATGAAAAATCCGAACCGGCCATCTCGTTCTAGACGCCTTAGATAGCATATCATAAAGAAATCACATAATTTGAAGTTCATTTTCCCATGATTTACATCATCGCAAAATTGTATGGCTGAAAATTCTACTCCATTTGATGGATGAGCAAACGAACATCAAATTATTTGAATTCTTTATTTTATGCTATCTAAGGCATGTAGAACGAGATGGTCGGTTCGGATTTTTCATGGGGGGTCTACTTCGTGAGTTCTCACGGAGTTCTCACCAAAATTAGTTCTCAACCGAAGGGCTCCCTATATATATATATATATATATATATATATATATATATATAAACGTGCATTGCACGTGTAAATTACTGGGTAGATAGATTAGATGAGATTATTAGATTATTAGAGATAACCATTCTCTGTATTGAGACAGAGGGTTCTAATGGTTCAAATCCATGCCACTCCACCAATTGGGCATTTCATTCGTCGCCAGTCTCCTACGCAAAACTTTTGTGGCGTTCACAACTTCGAATCGAATTGGTTTCCAACACGCGTCCCTAGTGTTGTGACCTTATTGATTGCCATCATTTTGTTTGCGTGTTCTCGTCACCTCCCCTTGCTTCATTTCTCTTCTTCTTCTAAGGGTATGTACATAATTTTAAGACCGCCTAGCTTTTTGGCACAGAGATCTCATGATCTCTGATCCAAGATATGTTACTAAAATGCTAAATAATTGTTAAGGGTAGGTGACCCACAAACGAACTAATACCTATCTTGATGTTATGGCATCCTATACAATTTCGTCTTCTTTTCTGTGTCGGCGTGAGTGATCCGATGTGAGGATGAATGATATTGTGAATGGAACTAATTTACTTGTGCAAGAAAATTATCGTATAAGTCATTTCACCAAAATATACTTTATGGTCCTTATGTTTAGCGGACCATGTAATCCACGATATTTAAATAATGGTAGATAGTTGGGTCAAATTATTTCTCTCTCTTTTTTAACTTCTCCATTAGCTGGTTGTGATTCAATGTGAACATCACATTGTTGGTGTTCTGCTAGCTGCATGGTCCATATTAGTGTTGTGTAAGAGCATTTCCAAGCACGCTAACTATTTTGGCTCATTAGAATAGCTAAAATAAAGAACAATTGAATAATTTAGCTAGCGAAAAAAGTCTCAACTCGAACCATGCTAGCTATTTTAACTAATCATAGATAGTTTAAAGCCCAAAATTAAATTAAAGCAAAAAAACCCAAACCCAAATAAAAGCCTAAGCAAAACCAAAAGCCAGGGTCGGCCCCTACTTTGGGGCCGGTGAGGCGGTCGCCTTAGGCCCTCAGATTTTTTGCAATTTTAGGGCCCCAAATTTGTATTCCTTTGTAAATATAGGTATGTAATTTACGCGTAAAAAAAATATTGTTATTAGGAGCCTCCAAAAATAATTATTTGAGCATTTCGCCTTGGACCCCCGGAAACTCTGTTAGGTTTTGTGAGAAAATTAGCAATTGGGAATTAGGGTTTATCTCTAGATCTAAGTTGCTTGAGATATTCACCTTAGGTATCAAAATTGGAATACCTAGACTGCTATCACAAGCCAGTATTTATAGCTAAATACTGGTTTGGGTATCGGGTTATAAGCCCACAAACCCGCGTTCCAATATCCAATCAATTGTACGTTCATTACACGTGTTACACATATGCACGTGCTATATTTATATAGAGAATATACCAATATATCCAACAATCTCCTCCTATATTCTCAATATATAAAGTACAGGATTATCTCATCAGATCAGTATACAACTGACTGGCTGATAGCAGTCCATAAATGAAAAGCATCATAAAGGTATAGTTTCATAAGAACCAATAGAATTATAAAACTGAATAGTTCAATCAAGACTAAACCAATATAATTAACTAGTTCCAAACCATATCCAATTCAGAATAGTTCACAAAGACTAAACCAACTGGAATAATCTGTCATAGTTTCAAAATCAAACAAAGCAAATAAACTTCAAGAACAGAATATGAGTTTTAAGCTCATGAACACAAGAGTCTTAAACTCAACAGAAGTTATACCAAGCAAGTGACTAATTTATTCTCAAAAGAAATAAATTGAAATTCTATCCTTGCACACTGCTTTATGTTTACTCCTCCATTTTGAGCAAATCATTATTTTTGAAATCTATGTTGACAGATTCAACTCCTCCATCTTTGCTAGCTTAATGAAAACTAGAATATCAAGAGACACATCTCTAAGAATTCCAACATATTTCACAAAGTATCTAGTTCCACAAAAGAACTTAGTACAATTCATAATTAGCTTAGCAAAAATGTAACGCAAGCATCACAATCAAGTATCTTTAATAAGTAAAGTACATGAACTTTATAGTTTCTACACAAGAACCATACTATGTTTCATATTGGAATGAAAAGACTGCCGTTTCAATCATGGTTTAACATTGAATCATCAAAATTGGAATGAAACATGTAACCATAAAAGACATATCATCAAAATTGGAATGATATTTAGGACAATTTAATCATCGGAAACACATCGACAAGTTTTCATGTTTCGTATTGGAATAATATGATTATTCTAAGTAAATTCCTAGATATATAATACCATCAAAATTGGAATGACATTATATATTTGTGGAATTTATGTCGAATCATCAAAATTATCTAAAACATGTCAACTGCCTAAAATTGATGCTTAAGTTTGAACTTCTCTATGGCTCCAATTGGATTCTAAATTTCAAAACAACTTGAATGTTAAAGCTTTTTACTCAATAGCTTTTAACTCCACTTTCCCCACAGTTTTGATAATTAGATCACTTTCAAGTCTCTTAGCAAGAGCATTAGCCATACTTGTCGCAATCGCACTTTATCTATGAGAAAGTTCAACTAGGCTTCTTTCAGCCTTAATATACTCCTCTTACTATTATAGAGTGAGTTATGAGCTACAGTGCATTGTAGCTTGATAGTCGCATAACAGAATTAGAGAGTTACTTAAACTTCTTAATGGATAACTAGCAACAATTTCTTCAATCCACTCAGCCTTTTCCCCTGCAGAGGATTACACGTAGAGGTCTGATTTCATGGATGATTGCACAGTGCCTGTTTGCTTTTTGTTTCCATAACATTTCTGTTTTCTCCTAGTGTAAACACATCTACTAGTTATCGACTTTCACTATATTCTGAGCATCATAATGCATCTGATCAGCCATTCATTCGAAGAATGACTAGAGTAGCACGAAGCAAACTCTTGAATACCACTCAGGTATCTCATTAGCCTCTTAAGGGCGCACTCAAATGTGTATGGGATTATTAGTGAATCTGCAGATCATACCTACCTCAAAGGCTATGTCTATTCTAGTGCAGATCTTTGTATACATGAGACTGTCAATTCCTTTCGAATGATCTACATGTCTCATAGTTGCACCATCATTAGGTGTTAACCTTTTATCATAATCATAAGGTGTTTCAAAACACACTTTCAATCACTATATCCCCACTTTTGAAACACATTTTGATTTGATGAGTTTGACTAAGAGTTATCCCTTGCCAACTGAAAACTCACCCTTATACCTATGGTGTCCACGGTACCTAGGTTTTTGTGTTGAATTCTTTGGATAGCATAATTTTAACTTCATTTATAATAGAGAGGTCACTTCCAAGAACTTGCATGTCAACAGAACAAGCAAATAATAGCCACTATATTTGACACACCACAAAGTTGAAGGCACTGATCTGAATTACTTGATTCATATACTAGGCTCTTTCAAAAATTTGTCAAATTATTTATTCGTTGGCTATATATGTTTTAAGAATATACAATGATTTTACTAAATTGTAAATCTTGTTCAGTACAAAACATCAAGGACAAAGCCTTTTAATTATCCTTTATGAATGACAAAATTTTCAATAGATGTAAGGGTAAGAAAAATACTTATTGTAGCAATATGACAAACATGTGAGTAGACATCAAATAAATCTACCCCATTTTTCTCAGTCAATCTGTTAGCTACTAAAAAGCATTAAAATTGTTCCTGAACAATCAAAATTAAGTTTCTTCTACAAAACCCCACTTACTTACTATAGTTTTAGCCTCTTTCGGCAAATCAACTAAATTAAATTATTATTGTATGACACAGAATCATCTTATTGTCTACTAAAGACTCTTCTTAGCTCATTTGTCATTCAAATTTTCAAGTGTCAGTAAGGCTAGTTCTTGATTCCAACTGTGAATCATTGAACATGTATGTATGACTAGATTATTTCATACATTAATCTTTGATGAACATATCCTCAAAGAGCTTTGCAAGTCTAGATTCTTCTAACACAAATTAGATAGATCCAACATCTGTCCACAGAGTTACGTTCTGCACTTTCTAAGCACACAAATATTTGTTGTAGGTCCTACTTTAGGCCTTCTAGGGTCATGTACTCTAACAAAAGTATCACAACACACATTTTCACTTTAACAAAACTGTTTGTATTTTCATACCATGATTTACAAGGTGTATTCAATTTAGAGTGTAGTAACACATTAGAGATATGATTAACAATACAACATCACTCATAATTACACAAGACAAACAACAGTCAATAATATAGAATTCAACATTTCACTAAGTGTTGGATTCTAACTTTTATCAATACCGTTTGACTGTTGTAAGTAGAGTGCTCTAGAGATTATGCCCAATGCAAACTTCTCTAAAGTTGTTAAAACATATTCACTACCTCTATTAAATCTGAACCCTTGATTTTTAGCATTTAACTATAATTTTTAATTCATTGAGAATAACAAGTGCTTCATTCTTCATATATATGACAGACTTATATTAATCATCTACAAAAGAGATTAAATACTTCTGACCAACAATCGTCTCATATAGTCACAAAGCTACTGAGATCACAAATATCAGAATGTATTGACTCAAGAAGTTGTGTGCTCCTAGAGACCATACTAAATGATTTTCTAGTGATTATAATCTGAGCACAACTTTCATATTTGTCATATTTTAATGAAGTGTCATTTTGTCGGGTTATGAGTTTTAACAATTTAATATATAGTTCATAGTGATTCTAAATTTCAAAACAACTTGGATGTTAAAGTTTTGACTCAATAGCTTTTAACTCCATTTCCCCACAGTTTTGATAATTAGATCACGTTTCCTCGCAAACAATTGAATATATAGTTCTCAAATCTTAGCCAATTATGCTATGTTCAAGAACACAATTAGAACTATTATTATTAATTGTCTCATTTGTTAAACTCAACTTATACATACGATTGACAATATATGAACTGTATAAGAGTTAATACAAAATTACTCTATCACATTTTTCAAAAATTATTTGCTTCTCTAATGGTTCTAACAATGTCCACTAGCTCAAACACATTGAGCAAACAATTCTTTCCTTTACTCGTTCTTCATCATCTTCATAACGCTAAATGAGATAATGACTAGTATATTATAATTCAACTTTGCACACACAGTACAATGAACGAGATGGAACACAACGTAACTAGTAGAGTCATATTCTACATTAAGAGATGCTCTCTCCTAAGTTACAGACATTTGTTATACATCTTATACAATTTTATTTTATTTTAAATTTTAGAGAAGCAAATATGTAATCTCACACAAACTGCAAACAATGGATTTGTCAAAATATCTATACACATAGTATGATAAAACACTTAACAACCCTAAACATGCTAGTTTTTCAGAGCGAGAATAACTATGATCTAAAACTCTCAATCATATGATCAAACGCACAAAACGTTAACACATTCATCACATGAAAAATACTGAGAAAATTAAAGTAGATCATACCGACACTTCAAGTTAGAAGTGTTTTTCCAAATTCGATGGAGAAGTCTGCGTAGTGCAGACTTATCATACCATGATGCAAATCCATCGTCTCCAACATACACAATTTGTAGGTAACATTAAAGTTCCTACATTCATCAAATTGTTAAAGATTAGCCAATTTAAACAAATTATTAGCACTATCTAATTCACAACAATTTTATTGGAGATCCGAATTTTATAGTCAACATACAGTTTAACTTATCAAAATAGATATCTTGTTTTAGCACATAGCCAAAAACAACTGTTCAACTTGTATTTAATTAAACAAATGATTAATACGGTCTTGAACTTAATCACTAAGCAAGATATTTAACAGAAATTTAATACGAGAAGAGTAAAGAACTTATCTTTCACTGTCTCTTCCCCTTCAGTTGATTAGACTCGTGTCTGTTGGGAACAAATCCAAACGACAAACCATTCTCCTGCTCACACTCCGGGGAATTGGTCCAGGCCAGCGTTTCCTGTGGCTTGCTGAGGGCCAGGCCCTGGCAATTGCAGTCTGCCACAAACATTCCCCATGAAATACAGAAGCCCACTGCTTACTCACGCATGTTATCTGAGCCCACCCATTAATTGGGACTCGAACAAAGATTTCGACAAGTAGATGATCAGTAAGCTTTCCAAATGTATGAATGTTTCCCTCAGATCTTCACTGTCTTCTTCTTCTTTTTGATGAGATCACTGTCTTCTTCTTCACACAGATCGAAGAAGAGAGAGATGTCTTCTTCTTCACACAGATCGAAGAAGAGAGGGAGAAGGAGGAGTCGGAGTTGCGCCTGGGTTCGTGACTGCCGTCGACAGCGGACGGAAGAGGAGGGTTCGGCGCCTGATGACCTCCCGACGCGATCTGCGAGCGAACGAAAGGACGGCGAACGAGCGAACGAACGGACGGCGACCGAGCGAACGAACGGACGGCTTCGCAGCAGATCCGTTAGGGTTCCGGCGTCGCCTTCAATCTCTCCGATGAGATCTGGCGGCTGCGGTTCCAGAAGATTCCGACGGGTTTGAACAAGACGATGGTAATCCCCTTAATTAATCTCACAAGATTAACTGAATATCTCAAGATTGTTAGGTTTTGTGAGAAAATTAGCAATTGGGAATTAGGGTTTATCTCTAGATCTAAGTTGCTTGAGATATTCACCCTAGGTATCAAAATTGGAATACCTAGACTGCTATCACAAGCCAGTATTTATAGCTAAATACTGGTTTGGGTATCGGGTTATAAGCCCACAAACCCGCGTTCCAATATCCAATCAATTGTACGTTCATTACACGTGTTACACATATGCACGTGCTATATTTATATAGAGAGAATATACCAATATATCCAACAAACTCAAGGCCAGCCCGGCCAAAAGCCCAAAAATAAAAACAAACCCCAAACAAAAATCAAACCATGCTAGCGATCACACGAGTTAGCGAAATTCAGAAGAATTCTGATCACGCGAGTTCGCGATCTCATGAAATTCTCGATTTTTTTCCTGATCGGGATTTTCTGATCGCCGATTTTTTATCTGCTCGCGATTTTCTGATCGCGATTCCTTCAGAGGGAGATTATTTTTTGGGGGGTTTTGATATGTGGAAAGAGCGGAAGGAAAGTTTGCCGAGCAATACAAACTCGCCAGATCTGGTCATTAAATCTGACATATATATTTTGGCGAGTGGTTTGACGCAGTCCTGTTGGAGCTAATTTTTCTCTCTAAATCTGTCATTTTAGCTAAAAATGAGAAATAATTAGCGTGGTTGGAGATGGTAGATAAGAAAGTGGAAAAGAGAATTTTCAGATTGTAGTACTAAAGAGGGTCTATTACCATTTAAGAATAGCTTATCTTCAAGAGTATATTACCATTAAGAATAGCTTATCTTCAAGAGGTGGTAAAAGAGTCCATCCTGCCTTAATTTTAGTTTTTATCTTCCCCTTTTTGCTTGACTTTTGAACATAATAATTAACAGTAACGTTATTACTGGATGGTTCGGGGAAATAGAGTTATGTTGTCACTTGCTGTCTTACTAGCTAAGTTTTATTACTCAATAGAGATTCTGTTAGAAGTTTAAATTATGAAACGAGTATCTATATGTTCAAAAAAGACAATGATGTGCTGTGAACACTTTCACTGGGTGGTTTCCATATAAGGTACATCGACAAGATAAATTGCATTAAAGCATATATTTGGGATGTGACAAAAAAATAGTTGAACGGGCGATGCACGTTTTTATAGCTGTGAACACTTTCACTAGTATTTTCACGTGCGATGCACGTTTTGATAAAGAGTTGAAGTTAAACGTGCGATACACGGAAGTCTACAATAATTAGCACGTGCAATGAATGTCTTAATTTTAAAAAAATGGAGTTGAATGGGCATTACACGTATTTTTTTAAAATTAAGAAGGAAAAACATTGATGTGTACGTGCGATGCACATGTTCAAAATATATTTGGAGTTGCACGTGCGATGCACCTGTTTGTTTGGTGACAAAAGTGATGTTTCTTTTGTGACAAAAAAATATTTAAAATTGTTTATTTGTGACAAACTCTTCCAATAAATAGGAAGTAAATATATTATATTATAGATAGATAGATGGATAGACACATGTGATGCATGTTCAATAAAAAAAATAAAGTAAAAAAACTGACATAGTGAGGACTCAAACTTGAGACCTCCTTCATATTACTTATGCACATTTGATGCACATGTTGGTAGATTGACAAATGACACTAAGGTCTTCTCCCATTATAATATTAGAGATATTTAGGATGTAGAAAGTTCAAATATTTTATCTTTACTATTTTAATGGGAGAGTTGGGGTTTGTAACAAACAAACCCTATCTTTGTAATTATATAAACACGTATAATACATGTTCAAACTATATCCAATAAATATTAATGTGCACCGCACGTGTAGCCCAAATCAAAACATTCAAATATAAACTATTTTTTTTCTTATTCAATATATATTCATTTAATTTGATGACTTTACTTTTTTTAAACGTGCATCGCACGTACATTATACTAGTTTTCGGTATTGATCATTGTCACTATACAATCTTTAAAAACTGTTCATCAGAATGATTGACTGCTAATGACATCACTATTGACATCACTCATGTTCTTAAATTTCAAATTATTTTTTGCTGGTTATGGACTGTGGGTTTCCATCGTACATGTGATACGTGGTTCCTGTGTTTTAGATAACTAATTGTTGATGCTGAGTATGTTTAATGTATAATTTAATGTTATATAATAAATGGAAAACTTCTCAAAACAAATAATCTGAACATTTAGTACATAGAAGCCATACTATTTTCCCCTAAGTACAACTGCATTCGGTAATTTGATTCAGGTCCTTTCAGCACGATTATTACTGAAATGAATGTACACAAAATCAGGTCCTTTCAGCACGATTATTACTGAAATGAATGTACACAAAATCGACAACTTACGTGATCACCTTTATGTGAGACTGCATAGCTATAATTAATCTAGTTGCATCTGCATCTTGTTCCTTAGACGTTTGTATTGAGACTGCTACCGATTGAAAAATATAGCAGAGTAATCTCACATCCTCCTGCTGCAGCTTATGATTCTAGTCGATGATGGTGGTTCATTTGTCCCTGCAATTAATCATTCACCATGGAATGGTGCAAGTCTGGCTGATTTCGTGATGCCATTTTTCTTGTTTATGGTTGGAGTGTCGCTATCACTTTCTTACAAGGTAAGACCTCAATAAGAACATGTGTGTTACTTGATAATTTCTGGTTGCATTCTTACTTTTTATTCTTTTCTTGTACTAATGGAGGCCTCCAAGGGAATGTGTAGCATATTAATGGGAGAGAACTGAAAGAAAGAAAGAAGTATAACTTCAGTTTTTTTATGTGCAGAGAGTTTCAAAAAGAACTGCCGCCACAAGGAAGGCTATACTGCGAGCATTTAAGTTGTTAATCTTAGGCCTTGTGGTCCAAGGTAAATAGATGTTCAGTAAATCGTACAGATAGAAATTGTTATTGTTTGACATATAGTTACCAATTAACTTGGATACATTCATTTTCTGTTTCAATTCTAGGTGGCTACTTTCATGGTGTTCGCAATTTAGGTTATGGGGTTGACATCTTAAATCTTCGGATAATGGGTGTACTGCAGGTAGTTTTAATCTGTTTTTAAATGGAGCTTGATATTTTACATCAGCTGTGTATTGTCACTGTATGTTTGTAGTAGATTATTAATGAACAGTTGATGAATGGCTTAGTTCGTTGAATTCTATGATTGATTAAACACTTTTGTACTTGTAGAGAATTGCGATAGCATATCTTGTGGCAGCATTGTGTGAAATTTGGATCAGAAATGATGGTGAGGAGGTTTATTCTGGACGGACACTGATTAGGAGATACAGATTTCAACTGTAAGCTCTTTTCCTCTCGAGATCCTTATAATTTCTCCTCCGTTGGATTAATTTAGGTACACTATTATAAGGGTATATTAAGTCGTCTTGACATTACGCATTGTATTTTCTCATTAGGTTGGTGGGTTTCATACTTTCTACTATCTACATGACCCTCTTGTATGGTCTGTACGTCCCTGATTGGGAGTATCAGATACAAGGCCAAGGCTCTACAATTGAAACTTTCTTCGTATGTTTCTGCCACCTGTTTCCTTTCTTGTGTTTTCTTTATTCTTTAATACGTGCATTACATTATTTGCTTTCAGTCATGATGAGTTAGCAGATGCTTATATTTCATTTCATTATTTGCTTTCTGTCATGTAGATTTATCAGGTATTTGGTTCATTCCAAGTCTAAGGTTTCCCTCCAAACTTTTACACTATATGACCTATCTCATACTTTTAAAGTGACCTCTATTTTTTTAAGATAAAACCGTGAGGTTACAAACCCCTAGCTTCTCATTAATATGTACTTAAAGAAATCACCCCAAGAAAAGGAAATAAACAAGTTTGATACAATCTCACGAGTCTGACCCCTCAAAAACATGATAATAAATCTCCTTCGATCATATGCAAACAATTTCATACACAAATCACTGAATGAGTCGTCCAAGCTTCACAAATACTTCACCACGATCTATCAATTTGGCCCGATAAAATGTCATAGCCGTCCTTGGTTGAACTAACATCAATTAAATTGCCTCAATTTAGTGCCTCATCCTTTCTTGGTCTCACCAACATCGACCTATTTGACTCGATTTAGTGTCATAGTGTCCTTGGCTTCACCAACATCAACCCGACATGGCACCCTAGCATCCTTGCACCAACAATTGATCAAATAACCTCAACTTAGTGCCTATGGCCCCCATGATTGCACCTACATCAATCAATTTGACTCGATTTAGTTTTCTATCCCACTTTGATATATTAACATCGACCAACCAATGATCATCCCTGACAACTAACTCCTTTGCGGCTTGAAATGCTCTCATTGCCCATTTGAGTAGGAGACTGAAGCTCACAATGAAAACCCATTTCCTTGCTCTCCTTGCCCTCCTTTTGCCCAAAAGCTTTCCATACCAAAATATGGAAGCACCCTCCCAATCTTCCTTTATAGGTTAGATGTAAACCCCTAACCTTTCCATTCTAAAAGATGGAAACACCCAGCCAAACTGACCTTAATAGGTCAAAATTGAGTTATTTCTCTCATCCCTTTGCTTATTCATCGTTGCATCCAACAGCAGCCGCAACTGCCGCCACCCCAACGGTAACACTACACCCACCAAGCCCATTGTCTCAAGAGCAACCCCAGATTTGGCCGAATCTAATCGGATCTTGTCGGATCTACGACGTTAGTGGCTGGATCTGCTCAGATCTGAGCAACTACACTTTGGATATCAGGTGATAATTTTGGTGGGGTAAGGGATGAGGGAGGAGTTGTAGCCAGTAGCCTCATCCCTTCCCCAGATTAGCCCTTAGTTGGGTTCCCTTTGAGCTCGGATTGGTGAGGAAGGTGAGACTGGAGATATGATGGGGAGAGAGAGATCGGACGAGGAAGGTGAGAGTAGAGATCTTAAACCGACCTCTATTATATATTACAATAATTATTTTCCTCTCAAATTTAGATGATATTGGGGTACAAAATCAGCAAAAAGTTGGAGGAGAATCTTGCAAGTTGCAACTGCTGCAACTCCAACTTGCACTTGCACTTGCAAGGAAACAAACATCCCCAGTACTAGTCTTTTCGACTTCTCTACTTAGAAATTTGGGCCTTTCCTTCTCCACTAGTTTCACCTAGAGAGAATTTAATCAAATCAACTAACCATTAGTCTATTACAATAAGAGGAATTGCATAGCTTTCTAGAACTGAATTAAGAGACGTAATATATTTCCTACTTTATCTACCTGCCTTAGCCAAAAAGAAAAATGCTTATATATTCTATTAAAATAATTTGACTATTAGAGAGTACATATTCAAATATTCTAAAGTACTACATTATTTTAATAATCTTGAAGTGATCAGGTAGCTCTAGAATCTCTTTTATAAAAGGGTTAAGGACAAAATGACATCCAAATTTTATGTTATTTCCAAAAATAACACCTGAAGTTTCGCTAATTCCAAAATAACATTTAAAGTCCGTACGTTTATTCCAAAATAGTTCCAACTGTTAGTAGGTGTTAAGTTAGAACTAACGGGAAGGGGGTAAATTGACGGAAATACCCCCCTGCCTTATTTAGTTCTTCATCTTCTTCAACCTCCACCTCTTTCTCATCCCTACTCAAGTTAAACTTATGAAAATCAATGGCAAACCAGTAAACAAAATTCCATCAAAATGATAAAAAACATCATTGGTATTGATTGATATTTCAAATGTACATATTTGTTCATGATGCAATAATAGAATCTTGGAAGCACGGGTACTTTCAAACGCCCAACGTACTCGAGTCAGGTGTGTATCGAGTGTCGATACTCCTTGGGTACTCCCGGGTGCGTACCCAAGGAGTATCAAAATTTTTAATACATTTTTGCAACTTTTAGACACAATTATATTTAAATAAATATTTCGGGCCCTAGTATAATTTCAAAAACTTGATGTTTTATGCTATGCTCAAACACTAAATAAGTATACCCAATATTTTGATAGTTAGATTATCATTTTTTTCCTCAATAAATGCTCATAATTATAATGTATTCATATAATTCTATGAAATGGTTCAAAATTTTGCATTTTTAACAAAATAAATAAATTTTATATATATATATATATATATATATATATATATATATATATATATATATAACGTACCTACCAACGCACCTGTATCATACTTTTTTTGTAAAATCACGTATCCTCGTGCCCGTGTAGTATCGTACCCACACCCCATACCCCAATCTGTGCTTCATAGAATTGAATTGAAGAAGGGGATTGATCCCCGGGGTTGTCGGCGGCAAGGGACAGCAACAACATCAGCGACGACAGCTACCAGCAACATTAGCAATGGATGCAACAGCAGCGTCGGCCTTGGGTTGAACTTGAATGAAGTTCGTGCTTTGGTTGGGATCGCATGGAGGTCGAGAATGGAAATGGATGGGGATGGGGCTGTCGGGTTGAAGGCAGTATTGGGGTTCGGTAATGGAGATGAGGTGATGGAGGCTCGAGATGGAAGTGGAGATCGGGGTGATTAGGAATGAAGGTCGGTGATGGTGATGGGGTTGGGTTTCAGCGGGATGCAGAGGAAGAAGGGTCAGGTCGGGTTTTGTTAGAAAGAAGAAGAGGACATTTTTGACTTTTTTCACAGCTATATTAATGGGTTCAGACCTGTTAAGGAGAATATTCATGAAATATTTCCTTCACTTAACGGGCCAACTAACGGTTGGTACTATTTTGGAATAAACATATGGACCTTAGGTGTTATTTTGGAATTAGCAGAACTTCGGGTGTTATTTTGGAATTAACATAAAGTTTATGTATCATTTTGTCCTTAACCCTTTATAAAAATCTGCCTCAGTTGTATTAATTTTATTTTTTCATTGTTTTTACTATTTAATTTAACATTCCATTTATCTGTGTTTTACCTCTAACAATGATAATCGTTTTCAGGTGAAATGCGGGATCAGGGGAGATACAAGCCCAGCTTGCAATGCAGTTGGCATGCTTGACCGCAAGATATTGGGGATGGAGCATTTATATAGACGGCCTGTTTATGCTCGAACAAAGGTTTTTACATGTGCAATTTGCATTATATTGCCATTCATTTCTCTGTGCAGAATAATGACCACTGCAGTTGATGTTCTGAATTACAGCAATGCAGTATCTATTCCCCAGCAAGTGGGCCCCTTCCACCTGATGCTCCCTCATGGTGTCAAGCTCCTTTTGATCCTGAAGGGATCTTAAGGTATTTTCTTTCATTTTGTGCCTTCACATAATTTTCTTATATGCTATTTAGTTTTCTAGTTTAGAAACTGACAGTGTTTATTTTGCAGTACTGTGATGGCAATTGTCAGCTGCTTGATTGGATTGCAATTTGGGCATGTTATTGTTCATTTTCAGGTACCTTTATTTTGCTACCTTTGATAGCCAACGTACTCTCATATTTTGGATGTAAGCATATGTATAAGCAAGACTTATTTCTTTTACCATTTTTAGGATCACAAAGATAGGGTTGTACACTGGATGGTTCCTTCCTTCTCTCTTATGGCTGTAGCGTTTTCACTCGACTTCTTTGGTATGGACTCAATGCTTTTCCTCATCTGATCTGATTATTATTGTTATTTCAGTTTCATTGAAATTATCCATTTCTCTGTTCCAGGGATGCATATCAACAAGGCTCTCTACACATTCAGTTATACGTGCCTCACTGCTGGTACGGCAGGTTTACTTTTTACAGGAATTTATTTACTGGTAAGATCTATATCTCTCCTCTTCTGCATAGTATTCCGTTAGGGTGTTTTGGAATGGATTTAAGTTATGGTAACTGATGTTTTGTTAAGGTTAACATTGTTTGGGGACCTCTTGAATTGAGATAATAGTAGTTAGCTCAACTTTCTTAACCAAAAAGTTGAGATAACTGTAGTTATCTAAACTTCCCTCTTATCTAATTTATCTCAACTCCATAGTCTCCACTTCTTCAAATACTTATTTGCAAAATAACTGAAGTTATTTTTTGAATGGAGGTAAAGGTTTGCTAATCAAGGTTTGGAAACCTCTACCTTCACTTAAAAATTAACAGTAACTTTGTTGCCAAACACGCTTCCTAGTTTATAAAGCTACTTGAGAACTTTGCAAAGTCTATACAATGTGTTTGAGTTTTTTTTGGTTTTTAAATAAAGATGTCCTCGTCGTTGCTTTATTAATGATAGAACGAAACAAGTAAAATATATTACAATGATACTCAAAATCCAAACATAATTCAAGATGACAATACATACTAATACATCAACCAACTTAAAAGAAGATTCATAACAACATAATCATCCCTGCAGCGACTCGCTCCCTCTTGCCCTGTGCTACTCCTCCATACGGAGCCTCTTCTTTGCTCCTGACAATGTGTTTGTGTTCTGTTTGGATTTTGGCTTTATCTGTCCTCGGAGATAGAATGCAATTCCTTGTAGCAAATTTCATAATTTCCTCACTTCTACAAGCTATACTTGTACCTGATTTTCATTCAAGAGCGTGACATACTTCTCATATATTTAATGGATACTCAGTACTCCCTAGCCCACCTCATTCTGATGGGGAAAGGCATAGATTATGATGACAGACTCTATATATGGCCTAATGTTCGATGTTTCTATATTTCTCTACAGATCTAATCAATCTTTTTTCCTCGAACATTAGGTTGACATGTATGGAATTAGGCGACCAACCTATGCATTTGAGTGGATGGGGACACATGCATTGATGATCTATGTGCTAATCGCCTGCAATATCTTGCCAATTATGATCCAAGGTTTCTACTGGAAAGAACCACAAAACAATATTGTGAGTCTTGATTACTCTACTTTTCTTGACTTCTCAATTATCAGAAAACTGCCTCTAACTTGTCATCCTTTTGCCTGAAATTTCAATTAGTTGCGGTTGATAGGAGTTTAATAAGCTCGATCATCAATCATATAAATTCAGCCAACTGTTCCGTTCTTCCATATTGAAGGATCTCTGACTCGAGGCCTTCACTTAGAAGATGACCTCCATATTGCTGATGATAGTGAGAGGTCGGGCATCAGCTTTGTGAATGGAAGAGAAAGATATGGCCAGAAAATTATGTAAATATGTATATGTTGAGGGTATGCATGAAGTTGTTCCGCAGCATGTCATCCACTGTATAAATTATCCCTTCTCATTTTGAGATTGTAAATTTGTTGCTCTGTTTGAGCTTGTAAATTCTTCTGCACTAAATCTATTTTATGCCTCAATATTATGGTTGCGTCTTGTATATTAGGGAGTTTCGACCAGGACCTAATATAGGCATTCACAGTGAATAATAGGGGTAGTCTTAAGTCGTAAACACGTAATTCTACGTAATTTGCATAAATTGACTTGCTGCACACGAGGAGCAAGAAAATGCGTTGCAGCAGTTGTAGCACTAACTGTTATTCCTGGATGGTTTTGATTGAAAGCTCTACATCAGTTTTTTTTCTCAATTTGTTTTCTACTCAACTTTACTAATCTTGCAATTTCATATATTGTGGATCATGTTGGGTTCGAATCACTTTACACCCGACCTGTCAGGCCCATTTGTACAGTTTCAAACATCCCCCTCTTCTTCCAATCACGACGTGGGGTTATTAACTTATGGTATGTAGGAGTGGCAACACCAACAGGCAATGTCCTCATTTTGGTATTGGGTGGGGTGGATAATTAAGTGGCGGCTCGAATCCAAAATCTCTGGTTCGTACTAAGACTTTTCGATATAAAAGAAATGTAGGAGTGGCAACCAATCCCGGGCTGTATCCCCCCCCCCCCCCCCCCCCCCCCCCCCCCCCCCCGGCGCCAAGCCTAATCCTCCCAGTTCCAGGATGAGCTGGGCCGGGCAAGATTTATTATTATTTTTTAAAATACTTGTTTCTTAATTTTTATTTTCTTTCTCTTCACATATAAAATAGATTAAAAAATATAATATTGTAGTATATTCTAACGATACACGAGTCATAAAAACTATGTAATATATTTTTCATGCAATATTGAAGTTCGGAATGCTGTACAAGAGTGATATAAAATAAAATAAAAACATGTTACATATAATAAAAAGTAATACAAACTACAATATTACATGGTATAAGGCGATAAGCTTGGGATGATCTAGAGTTTCAGATAGCCTAGGATTAGATTGAAAAGAGGGCATTGGACTATTGTCGTGCACCTCAACTTAACCTAAATATACGATCTCATCGCTATAAATTTCCTAGTGATCATCCACTGCCAGGATCTTAAATCTTCAGTCTTCGGGAATTAGTGAGATTAGATCTTCATTCTTTGAGAGTTCATTTTTATTCTCCGTCTTCTAGAGTGTTGCTACCACTTGAGCCTTCTTGTATTAATTGAGTCATCCGCTCTGCTTTCAGCCAATCTTCTAAGCACATTAGCATCTCCCAAGTCTCCATTGTCAAACGATTCATTTTCTTGTTCAATAGCCTGCCACCAAGAGAAAAACCGCTTTCCGATGCGATGGTGGATACCGGGGGTGGTAGATCTTTTGTCATGCGAAAAAGAAAAGGATATGAGCCTTCCTTGTTTTTCAACCATATTAACACATCAATATTGTGTTCAAACGGCAGTGAAGGTTGTGCATTATACCATTTTAATTCATTAGGTGCATTAGACTTAGATTTTTTTAGATTGAATAAGATTTCATACATTAGCTGATGTATCTGCAAATACAATGTCATTTACCTTTGGAAGAAGATGATGTTGCTGTTGTTGTATTTTGATAAGTATATGCAAATTTTCTATCAGTATCATATAAATTATCTAATATTGACTCAAATTGTACTACAAATTTATCAACATCATAAGAAAAAACTTCAACCACACTAGAAAATAAAGCAATCAAATTCTTCGTACCATTTAACATGATATGATGATTCATTCTACTAGCAACACAATACAGTAGATGAAGAGAATGAAAATATTTAATAAATTGTTCGTAAGCGGGAACAACAATTGAGCTAATGTAAATGTCATGCATCATTTGTTGAAAAGTATGCATTATACTAACTATTGTAAATAAACTATAACTAGAAGTTGACTCATAATATTTTGAAAATTTAAGGGTTGTGTTTTGAAAATGCTTTAAAAAATTTAACAAACTTTTTGCAAATTCCCAAGATTGTTATTCATGCAAATGTTTTCCTTTTTTTTTACAATACAAAAATCATTTATAATTGTTTTGTATTTACTAATAACTATAAGTAGGTTGTAAGTAGAAGTTCTTCTATACTTAACATCTTTGGGGAATCTGATATGGGTAAAAACAGAATAAAATTGGGACCGTTCAAATCGGGCACGAAGCTCAAAGCTCACAGGGGTAAAATAGTATTTTCAAGTAGAAACAAGCTCAATGAAAGGGATTGGACCTTTTCAGGCCCATTAACCCGATCCAGCTTATAACAGGGACTGCTGCAACAGCCCTAGCTTAAAGGAGTCCATATTCGTCCGAAGAACCCAGTTTAAACCCCATATTTTTAGAGGGTAACCGAATCTATCCCTCCATGCACAAAAGATAGTTTGAAAACTCTATCTCATCATCAAGAGGAAAGTCCTGACTCGATCTCTCACATGGAGGGAGTAACCGAATCTATCCAAACACAAGAAATTACAGATCGATGAATATATTGAAACTGGTCCCCTTCAGCGACTATATATACCTTGATACCTCCTCAAAAACCAGGTATTGCAAATCTCGCTCTAAAACCAACCATATCTTCGAGTTTCTGACTTGGGCGTCGGATGGTCTGTCGCCGGAGCCACCCCCGATGTTTTAGAATTGTTTGCAGGTCCACAGGAGCGATATCAGACGTTCTTGACGATCAGATCTTGAAGTCAAGTGCAGTTTTTTGTGGTCAACGTAAACGAAAGTAAAAGGCCAGGTCTTTATTGTTTTCATTAAAAAAATTACATAATTGTTTGCTCCTACACAGAAATTAGTAACAACAGAATCTTTTAAATTTTATATATTTAAGATTGTACCATTGTTCGAATGCTTGAAGAGTAGGATCACTTAAATCTATAAATTGCATACAGTATCTTATTGCACTCATATATGTTTCGGCTATCTTCAATGCATCTTGCATACACAAGTTGAGGATATGACAGGTACATATGACATGACATATTTCAGGCACTGGAGGCGTAAATGCTTGAATTAATGAAGGAACCACTTTTAATTATTGGCGACATTATAATGGCTAATAAAAAAATTTATCATAAATACCAAAATTATTATGCTTCTCTATTTTGTGATGCGATAACCGCACCATTATGGAGATACATCAAATATCCAAATTGAATGAATATTTATTGAAGGATCTAACCAGTATCAATCTAATGACAAGTTACGCACATAATGAGAACATCATTACAAAATTTCCAACAATCACTAGTTAATGCAACCTTACAAGTTAAACAATACAAAGTAGCAATTAAAAAATCTCTAAGCTCTTTATAGATTTTAAAATAGTTGGATTAACGGTGTTTCTAGGAATCCTTTAGTAATGGGGGTTTAGAGCAATTTGGTTGAATATCTCTAGGTTCCTACTGTTGAAATAAAAAAATGATAACCCATCCTTAATAACGAGTTTAGTCATTGCCTTACGTACCATATCATGATCATTACCATAACTATCTACTTGACCCGTCATAGGGTTGACTTTTTGTTGGGAAAGATGATCTTTCTGTGTTTCCGGGTGTAATTTAGCCAAGTGGTGCTTAAGTGTACCCGTCCCACTACCCACTTTCCATTTGTAAACAACTTGACACTTCTTACATACCTTAGTTATCTCTTTAAGATTGTTTGGAGATGGAAAATATGTATAATGCTTGTGGACTTCGGAAGTTTGTTCTCTAGATTTTCGGGATGAAGAGAGGTTCTCGGTGTCTTGTGTTTCGGTTTCGGTTTCTTTACAATGAATATTATCCTCATTGTGGGGAAGGCTGGAATGGTCAAGCTCTGGAATAGTATCAGATTCTCTAAGATCATCTAAATGTGGAACATAATCTGAGCTAGATGTATTGGTGGACTCTTGTCTCTTGTGCACTTTGGCTATGTGAACGTGATTGTAACACCATAGAATTTTAAATAATGTTTTTGAGATTTATAAATGAATTAAAATGAATTTTGGTGATTTAATAAACAGTTTTCTGAAATTTATCTTTTTACACGTGCAAATATTTTCCTGGAAAACTCAAAGTCAGCAAATATTTTAAGGAAACCTAACATTTATTAATAGGTATTATTTATGAACTTTTTGTATTTTTCTGATATTTATTTGGCATATTTGCAAATATTACAAAAAGATTAGCTTTTGTGCAAAATTACCACTTGGAGTAAAAACTTCAGATTTTCGGTTTTATGGGCTGAGCATGATGGCTAGTCAACTCAGAGGTAAAAAGTTTAAAAAAAATTTCTAATAGATTTGGTTTATTTCACAAATTTGTTAAAGAAGGGTCTTTTTGCAAAATTGCCACTTGGAGGCAAAAAGTTACAAAAAATTTATTTTGCTGATTAGATATAGATGCTGGCCAGATCTGGAGAGTTAGTTTGGTTTTTAATCCCAATTAAATTGGTTAATCTAATTTCCTAGTATAAAGATATATATATGTAAAGATATATTGTAAAGGAATAATTTGCAAAATCTTCTCAAAACCCTAATAATCATATTTCAGCCTATATCAAGACCACTATAGCCGTCCCCCTCTGCAAAAACAAAAGATTATTTTACTATTGGTTTTCTTGGAGTTTCGAAGCGAGGATCTTGGATTTTGCGAAAAGAATGACTTCTCTTATTCTCTTTCGTTTTCGGTTGATTCTTCAATAAGATGAGTGACATATGTTTTGATTTATTGTTGTTCTATGCATGTTGTATGTGATGATTTGTCTATTAGGTTGCATGATAGATGATTGTATGATGATATAATGAATTTATTGATGAATGGATGAATAAATAATAGAACTTTTCATGAAACTATGCAATTGATGAATAAAAATTCTATATAGATGACTTGAGACTGTTAAGAACTTAGTAGGAATCATGGGTATGTTGATTTATTTCATATTCTTACTGATTTGATTGTGCATAATGAGTTTGTATAGTGTATATTGCATAAAGTGAATAAAGGTTGAGTCTTTACTGTGTATAAACATATATATGATCGTTAGTATGTTTCGATGAGTAAAACTTTATAAAAAATTGTTGTAATTGCTTATAATCATGGACAAACTAATATAACTATTTGTAGTTGTCTTTAATCAAGTGCAAGAAGGATTTTAGAATTAAAAGATCAAGCCCTAATGTATTGAAGTGGATTTTTCATATTTCGGGTCTGACTTGTTCAGCCGAAAGTTGATTTTGATGTTTTTAGTGAGATTTTTGATTAGATCTTGACTCACATTAATGCTGAGATTGAAGTGGATCATATACTACTTATAATCAGTGATTTCTCGATACTTTAACTGCTGCATACACCTATATATACATATATACACATATAAACGCATTTTACTGTTTTGAAGAAGTTTGATGAAAATTTGATATTTTATAAACTTGATGAGATTTGATATGTTTTATAAACTCCAGTATGTTAGAAAAGTTGTATTTGATCATCTCAGGATCTTTATTTCACAATTCAAGCCTTTAAAGATTTTAAATTATGAATCAGTCGAAATGTGCACAATTTTTCAAAACTGGCTGTGCAGCAGCCAACGGTCGACCGACCACTTTTGAACTAAAAGTGGCAGTCGACCGAAGTTCTTTAAATTTGGGAATTTCAACATGACATTCGACAATCGTTATTTTGAACTGTTTTGACAGTCGACTGACACCTGCTGTTTGGATTGTTTTGTTGAGTTTTCTTGCTGATTTCTTGAACGATTATTTCTTCATACTTATGAATTATTGAACTACTGTTTTAGATGAAGTTTTTGCTGCAGATTACTATAAATTACAGAGAGTTATATTTTTATTATAATAGAGTTTAACTTGTATTTCTATGACTTTAAGAAGCGAAATATATATGGATTTCAAGATATTGATGTTTTGTGATTTTCTATGACTTCAAAATATGAAACTCAGTTATTTAGTGGATTCAACATCATATTTCAGTTCTGGAAAATTGTGAGTATTCAGATGGATTTGGATTTGTTGATTTTTAAAGAAGTTTTCTTATTGTGGGTGAATTGATAATGAAATTTAGAGTTTTAATGAAAGATTTTGTGCTGATAGTTGAGTTGTGAGTCTTTATAGGGTGAGTGGGACCCTAGTACACCGGCAGTTGAAATTATTGTGTTTTGTCCAGTTGTGGCCTTGTTGTTGATCAGTTAAGTTAAGTCCGGTAAGGTACACCAACTCTAGGAGATTCGTAATTAATTAATTAACTTAATAAGATAAGGACATGCACCAGATGGTGATATGATGAAATGAGTGCAAACATGGGTTATGAACCTCAGTATGATCTACGGTGTGAGATAAAATCCCCAAAATTATCGAGGTGTGCGTGAAATAGTCTCTGGAATTACTTGCGGTATGGGATTGATCTCCAAAATTATCGGGGTATTCATGTGATGAGGCGCCATAGCTTGCGGTGTGGAGTATTCTTGAAAATTCTTAGGTGTGAGTGAAATAGTCTCCGAAATTATCTGTGGATAGAGATTGATCTCCGAAATTATCGGGACATGGGCTAGATACTCACAGTTTATCTAAATCTCGTAGTAGTCATCGTAGTAGGATTAGTTGTATAATGAGGGATTTAACCTTATAAAGTGGAGAACGATAAGGGATTGCACCAGATCTATATAGAGTGGGGAGCATAGATTCGACAAGTATGCATTAGAGAGTCATCATAGTGCATTTGTGTTTCTTGACTGGTATTATGCATGACGTTTTCTATTTTTTTTTCCTACACTTGACACTTAGTCTAGTTTCACTTGATCTTTTATGCTTTAATTATCATCTTTTCATATTTCATTTGTTACTACTAGGGAAATGTGTTGATTATGAATTTATTCTTTATGCTTTATTTAAATTGTATTTTCTTTTAATGTCACTGACACCGTTATGGCTGACCCCGTAGTTTTTAGGGTTAGGATTATCTCTAACCTCATATTTTATAGGTAGGTACTGTTAGCATGGGATTTGGATGCATGTGGTAGAATGATAATATGACTCATGCAAACTGTAAAAGATTGTGTTGTAAAAGAAAGAAATTGTAATTCAAGGTGTTTAGTTTTTTCCGCTGTGCTATGTAAAGAATTTATGTAATAAAAGTTGAAAAATATTCTGTGTTTTGGCTATGTTTAGTATTACCTTGAGGTAGATGCTGTGAATTGTGCCACATATTTCTAATATATTATATTGAAAATTCGGGGCGCTACAGTGATGATGTCATTATTGTGTGAAAAATATAAATTTGATATGAGATAAGTAAGAAATTAACAAACAACAAATTAACAAGTAACAAATATATTTTTTTGATAACACGGTTAGAGCCTTACGACTCCAGCCAAACAAATAAATAACAATAAAGAAAGAGTAACATACAGCGACCCATTTTACAAGGAGTAAAACTAGGGAACAACAAAACAACAACTGTACAACAGGGCCCAAAACAGAGGCCAAAAATAGACCAAAGCCGTTGCGAACAAGCACCAAACCACGAAGACCCGAAGAGAAGAGAAGAGACAACCACGGCCAATCCGACGACCATGCAAACCAACAAAAAAACCACCTGAACACATCCGAAACGAAGACACCCATCGCCGATGGTCGTGCACCAAAAACAGGCCCACCAAGTTGAAGCGACTACAGCAAGCGAAACATTCAAGCCGCCAACCATCCAAACTAACTTCGGGCAAAACCCCAAACTCAGAGAACGAAAAGAAACAACAGAGAAGCTAAAATGCTTCGACATGGTATTGCTGCCACCACACAACCAGAACAGCACTAGGCCTAGCCCCAAACACCCAATAAGAAAATAAGGAGCTCGGCCAGTACAACATGGCAACACAGCCACAGTCAAACGCTATAAAGAAAACAACTCAACCATGGATCTCAAAAGATAGACAAAATAAAGAAAAGGGGCCAAAGACAAACAGTGCCCGAGAACACCAACTACAAGCACAACGAAGAGAGGCCACCCCAAACACCGACCTTGAAGTACCCTCGCAAAGGAAGCAAAAGTCGCAGCAGACCAAAACACTGAACCACCTGAATCCAACACAGCAAACGAAACCAACAAACCGCAAGCCCTCCGAACCAAATCTGGGCTAACCCCAAACTCAGAAGATGAAAAAGAAACAACAAGGTAGCTAAATCGCTATGACTTGGCATCGCGGCCCCCATCTAATAAGAACAGCTGTGGGCATAAACCCAAACATTCAAAATGAAAAGAACAACTGAGCAATTCATCTAATACAACAAGGTAACGCCGTCACAGCAGCCACTCAAAATAACACAGTGGACAATAGAAGACACAAGAAGCGAGTAAAATGGAAGATAACATTACCAGATGAAACGACAAGAACATAATAAAGGAGTGCCCATCAATCGTAAGCACAAAATAAAGACAAAATATAAACTAGAAGCAAATACAAACAGTGCCCGAGCACCCCGGAGTAAGAACAGAAGATCTGAGTGCCACCAAAACTGGTCACCCCAAACACAGGTCCAAATGGACATGCAAGTACACCTCCAAAAATATCCCAAAAAATGCAAGTGAACAGCATGAGTAATAGACGAAGGCCTCACCCCTGCAAAAGCAAAAACAAGCCGCTGCAATTAGGGATTATGAACATTTAAAAGAGTAGTAGTGGGGAAAGTAGAACGTAAAAAAAAAAAAGCAGCCTCGTCAAGTCTGTAAGTGTACAACCGCTGAACGTTGTGGAAGGGAAGGTAAGATGGCCAATGCTTAGAGAAGAAAATAAACTCATCGATAATAGTATCAATAGGCTTAACCGAATTATTAAAAATGTGACTATTTCTTTCTCTCCAAATAACCCAGATGATGGCCATAGTAGAGAGAATCCAAAACTTGCGATACCTTTTACTAACTAGCTGAAGGTTCCAGGTAGCTAGGAATGAGGATGGTAGAGAAGGAGTCCGCAAAGCCAGATGGCAGATCTGCCATAACGGTTTGGTAAACTAGCAAAGAAAAAACAGGTGGTCAATGTCTTCGCGACAATGAGAACACAAGAAACATACCTGACCTATAGCTAGGTTCCTCTTATTGAGGACATCTACAGTTAAGAGTCTATTACTAATAGCGAGCCAGGATAGGATTTTTGCCTTAAGCAGAGCACAATAGCTCCAAATGCTTTTGGCAAAAGGAGAAATAACACCTCCGTGATTGAGAAAGTTGTAAAAGGATTTAACAGAAAACGAGCCAGAACTGGTCCAATGCCAAACGAAATCTTTATTAGGATGCCAAGTGAAACTATTTAGTAGAGAAATGAGGTGAAAGAATTCCGGTTGAAGAGTGGGGGGGAGATCACAAGAGAACGGAATATTCCACTCTCTGTTGTTGTTCTGAACAGACAGATAGTATGCCACTTTGGAAGCAGGGTTAAGAGCGAGACGATAGAGATCCGGATAGGCCGAAGCCAGCTTCAGATTGCCAATCCAAAGGTCCATCCAGAACTTGGTCTTGGAACCATCGGCACAAACATGGATAATACTACTATGAATGGGGTCTACCGCTTTCCACACCCCTTTCCAAAATGAAGACACTCTGGAAGAGAAAGTTGGGCTAAAATCCCACACCCACTGGCGTCGAAAACATGTATAAGAAATCATGCGGGCCCAGGGTAAGTGATCCTCCTTAAGCATTTTCCATAACCATTTAGCCAAGAGAGCTAAATTTTGGTTACGAAGGTTAAGGACACCCAAACCGCCAGCAGCCTTGGACATGCAAACCACCTTCCAATTACAAAGGTGGGTACCCGCTCTATAACTGTCAGAACCGAACCAGAAGAAATTCCTTCTGATTTGATCAATCCTGTTGATCACCCAGGAAGGAACGTAACAAAAGGACATCATATACAGGGGAATAGAAGAGAGAACCGCGTTAACCAAAATTAATCTTTCTCCTCTAGATTGGTTTTTACCTGTCTACACGTTAAGTCTGGACTCGATTTTATCAATCATCGGAAGCCAGTCCGATTTATGCAGCTTGCCCCATCTCAATGGGATACCATGATACTTAACCGGAAATGAAGAGGCATTACAATTGAAGAATTGGGCAATCTCCAATTGACGATTGTTAGAACCACCAAGCCAAAGAACCGAAAATTTGTGGAAATTGATCGAAAGGTCGGACGCACTTTCAAAGATATAGAGAAGTAGTTTGAGATTACGAAAAGAGCACCCGTTGGGTTTGGCAAAGATAATGGTGTCATCAGCATATTGTAAGATGAGGACTCCACGGAAGTTGTGGGAACCACCAAGTTCTTCAATGACATTGGCGTTCTAGGCATGCTTCAACAGTTTACTGAAGACAGCCGCCACAGGAGTGAACAGGAGAGAGGAGATAGGGTCTCCCTGACAAAGACCGCGCTTACACTGGAATTTGTTGCCTTCCGAGCCATTAATAAGAATGGACGAAGTGCCAGTAAAGAGTCTGGACTTCATCCAAGCTATCCACTTAGGACCGAAATCTCTATTGAGAATAATGTCGAAAAGAAAATCCCAACTCACCTTATCATACGCCTTTTCAAAATCTAGTTTAATCATAATCCCTTCAGAGTTGGATTTATGGTAGTGGAAAATGATTTCCTAGGCCGAAGCCACACAATCTAGAATAAAGCGATCTTTAATAAAACCCGACTGGGCGGGATCAATAAGAGGGGAAATAACTAGGCTCAGGCGCTTAGCTAGAACTTTCATAATGATCTTGAACGTGGTATTGAGGAGACTGATCGGTCTAAAATTAGGAATAGAGTTAGCACCGATAATTTTGGAAAAGAGTACGATGTGAGCGTTATTAATACGATCAAAAGAGAAGGATCCTTGGTGGAGATCAGCGAACATCTCAACGAAATCATCTTTAAGAAAATCCCAGAATTTTTGGAAGAAGAAAGAAGGAAAACCATCAGGGCCCGGAGCCGAGTCACTTTTAGGAGAGAACACAGCCGATTTAATTTCCTCCAGAGAAAAAGGGAGCCTCCAAACAAGACAAATCATGAGATTCCTGACCGTAGAGCTGCATCCAATCCTGATGAATGGGACGAGATTGAGAAGAACCAAGAAGATTTTTATAGAACTGGAGAAAGGCCGAGTGGAAGTCAGAATCGGAGAGAAGTTCTACACCCTCATGAATGAAAGGAAAATATTAGGAATTAGGAATTAGGAATGCAGTTGAGAACTTCGAGCTTAGTGCAATCAAGAACACAGTTGCCAACTGCGGTCTAAGGTGAACATAATTTTCTCCTTAACATTATTTTGATACAAGTGTTGGAGTTGGATTATTATGGCATATACTTATACCGCAGTTGCCAACTGCGTCAACAAAAAAGAATAGACTGTAGTTGGAAATTGCGAGTGATCTATTTTGGAAATTAGTTTTGAAAGTAGTCTATTTTGAGAATTAGTTTGAAAAAGTGGCCTATTTTGGGAAACATCTGAATTAACTCACATTGGACCCTATTTCAGAAGTTCTTTCTCAATTCTCATCCTCTCCAACGATCGCTTTCCGACCTCCTCTCCGAACATCGCTGCCCGACATTGCTCTTCTTCTTGTAAGTCCACCCTCCGACCTCCTCTCCGACATCTTCTCTGACACGCTCGTGCTCGCCGAGTACATGGTGTTCACCGGAAACTTCACCTCCATCACCGCCCCGTGCCTCCACAAGCTTCCCGCTACCAACAACAAGTTCACCTCCACCTGCGACGGCTACACCTTCAACTACCTTGCGAAGACGGTTTCAGTAAGTCTCCCATTTCCGCTTTTCTTGCTTTGATTTTCGTGCGTTTGTTTGGAGTGGATTGAGGTGATTTGTTGTTTGGACGGTTGAGATTTGCATTTTGGGATTTGTGATTGTGTTTATTCACTCCATCTGGATCAAGAATTCACAACCGAAAATCTAGATCTATAATTAAATTAGTTTAATAGATGTCATGAACATAGGCAAAAATTAATAATGCATAATTCAGTGATTTGTATATTGTATTGTTGATTTTGTGTTCTTGTGGTCACGATGTTAAGAGCGCTGTTTGTATTCCTATTGATAGTGATATGATGATAAGAGCATCTCGTTGATACTCAAATTAGGGGTATTTGGTAAACAGGAAAGAAAATTTTTGGTTTCAACTGCAGTCGTTCTAACCCAAATTTTAGGTTTTCATAATTTAAAATCGACAGACGAAAGATAATGTATCGTTAAAAAAAGAAGTAAAATTAGAAATAGAACAGACAATGTATGGTTTTCCGTTCCTCCAAATTTATTTTTTTTAATAAAAAATTATCAAACGGGAAATGATTTTCCGTCCGTCGATTTTTAATTTAAATATAAAAAAAAAATCAAAATTTCCCGTCCGTCGACAAATTTCAGCTAATTTAATCTAATTTAATCCTAATTTAATCTTAATTAAATCTTAATTTAATCATAATCTATACATATAATAATTTTATAAGCATATTTCTATATAATTTTTTCCAGAATTTTGGCAGCAAATATCTTGGACGGGAAATCATTTCCTGTCCCAAGTTTTTTTTTAAAAAAAATTGATCAGACGGGTCCCAAGTTTTTTTTAAAAAAAATGATCATACGGGAAATTGGGAAATGATTTCCCGTCTGATCGATTTTTTTAAAAAAATGGGACGGGAAATGATTCCTGTCCAACATATTTTATGGAAAAAAAATTGCAGCGACGAAAGATTATCTTTCGTCTGAATGAACGGACGAAAGATCATCTTTCGTTGGCTATTTTTTCCAAATTCCTATATCTTCTCCCAAATATAGCAGACAACTGTTTACTCAAAACCTAAAATTTGGGTATATAGCCAACGACGCACACTTTTTTCTATTTTTCCTAAAAATGGGTATATAGCCAACGACCACAGATGCTCTAAGCAGTGTGAGTTTGAGAAATACAGTAGCATTTGTATTACTAGTTAATAGAAATATTTGCCTTGCCTTCATTGATATGATAACCATGTATATATACAACAACCTTGGCAACAAAGTCACAACTGATTCCTAAAATCGTGACTGATTCATAACTAATTCCTATAATTGTGTTGCCATGATAACTACAAAATCGAGATTGATTCCTAAATATATGCATACTAAATATAAAAGATATTTACATATTCTAATATACCCCCGTAGTCGAAATGGGAGGTTGACAAATGTTGAGACTATCTCGTAAATCATCAAAGAGTTGCAGCGGAAGTCCCTTCGTGAAGATGTCAGCAATTTGGTACCGCGAAGGAACATGTAACACCCGTACTTGACCACGAGCAACCTTTTTACGCACAAAGTGTATATCCATCTCAATGTGTTTAGTACGTTGGTGTTGAACAGGATTGCCGGAAAGATATACCGCACTTATATTATCACAATAGACTAATGTAGCCTTTGTGACAGGACAGTGAAGTTCCAAAAGTAGGTTTCTAAGCCAACAGGATTCGGAAACTACATTAGCAACTCCACGGTACTCGGCTTTAGCACTGGATCGAGACAAGGTAGGTTGTCGTTTCGCAGACCAAGAGATAAAATTGTCCCCAAGATATACACAATATCCAGACGTAGACCTTCTGGTGTCTGGACATCCACCCCAGTCTGCATCGGTATATGTAGTGAGTTTATCAACTAAGGAGGGAGAGATATGTAGACCGAAAGTAAGAGTACCCTTAATATAGCGAAGGATTCGCTTCAAAGTAGTCATATGTTGGGTCCTCGGGTCATGCATAAATAAACACACTTGTTTAACGGCATAAGAGATATCTGGTCTTGTAAATATCAAATATTGTAAAGCTCCAGCAAGACTGCGATATTCGGTTGGATCATGGTATGGGTTTTCTGAAGATCCACTGAGTTTTGCTCTTGTGTCCACTGGTGTAGAAGATGGTTTACAGGAAGACATGCCTGCTCGCTCAATAATTTCTTCGGCATATTTATTTTGTGAAAGAAAAAGACCCCCTGCATGTCTTATGACAGATATACCTAGAAAATAACTTAGGGGACCCAAATTCTTCATGGCAAATTCAGAGCCAAGTTTAGACATGATGGATTGACGGAGAGTATCTGAAGATGCAGCAAGAATAATGTCGTCCACGTAGAGAAGGATATAAGCTGTGTCATCGCCTCGGTTATAAATGAATAAAGAGTGATCTGAGACACTGTGAGAGAAACCCAACGTAGCTACAAAATCAGTAATCGCTGGTACCAAGCCTGAGGGACTTGTTTGAGGCCATAGAGAGACTTCTTTAGCAAGCATACATAGTTAGGATGTTGGGGATTGCGAAAATCAGGAGGTTTGTGCATGTACACAGTTTCATCAAGATTTCCCTGTAAAAAGGTGTTTTTGACATCTAATTGATGAAGACACCATGATTTCGATAAAGCAACGCTGAGTACCGTCCGAATAGTAGCTGGTTTGACTACCGGACTGAAAGTCTCACCACAATCTATACCAGTTTGTTGACCCGCACCATCTCCTACTAGCCGAGCCTTATAACACTCAAGGGATCGATCAGATTTCTTATGCCTGAAAATCCATGAACTGCGAATAATGTTAGCATTAGACGGACGAGGCACTAAGTCCCATGTCTTATCTTCAATAAGAGCATCATATTCGTCTTTCATGGCCATTTTCAAATTATGATCATTTAATGCATTAAGGGGATTAGTTGGCAAGGGAGAAATGGAATGTTGGGCAGAGGTATGGAGATTAAAAAGTTGGCGAGGCTTGAAAATGCCGTGTTGAGCTCGGGTGGTCATTTGAGGTGAGTGGTGGGTTGGCTAGAGAATTGGGTTGTTCTAAGGGAGTTGAAGATGTGGATTTTGGAGAAGATGTTGGCTCGTGTTGGGTTTGGAGGGGATGTATGTGTTGGGCCGGTGTGGTGGTATTTGGGGGGGGGGGGGGGGGGGGCCAAAGTGACCTGCGGAGTAGTATTGTGTGATGAGGAGGATTGTGCCGAATTGTTAGCGGCTAGAGGTGGAGAGGTTTGGACATCATGAGAGGTGAAAACGGGTTGATTGGGTGAGTGAAGGAAAGGTGTAGTACTTGTATCCAAAAAATCATAGCTGGAGGATGAGGGAGCAATTGAATTAGAAAATGGAAACGTATTTTCATCAAAAACAATATGCTTTGAAATAATTATTTTACGACTCGACAACTCATAACATTTATAACCTCTATGGTTAAATGGATACCCCAAAAAAATACATGGTGTTGATCGAGCTTGCAATTTATTTCTAGAAGTGGATGGAATGAGAGGATCACAGAGGCATCCAAAAACTCGAAGATGAGATATGACGGATCTTTTTGGTAGAGAAGTTTGGTGGGCGTTTGGAGCAAGTTTTTTTGTTGGGAGAATATTGAGAAGGTAAGTGGCCATTTGTAGGGTATGCTACCAAAACGAAGGTGGTAGGAGGCATGAGCAAGAAGAGTTCGGATGATGTTATTTATGGTACGAATTTTTCTTTAGGCTTTTCCATTGTGAGGAGATGTATGAAGACAAGAAAATCTAAAAGTCATTCCATTGAGTTCACAGAACTTATGAAAAAGTGCATTGTCGTACTCTTTTCCGTTGTCACATTGAAAACATTTAATTTCTCTTTCGAATTGTGTTTTAATGTGAGTACGAAATTGGAGAAAAATGGAATGGACC